>JADLZK010005195.1:0-380390 GCA_015847255.1 Hyparrhenia diplandra | reverse complement strand
TCAAGATGGAAAAACTTTCTATGCACCTTTTTGTTTGTTAAACATTGAGTAAAAATGTTTGGTAACATCTCTCTGAGTTGTTCAACTTTTACATCGTGCATTTCATTTTATCCAGGCGTGCGCAGCGTACGTGCAATCAATGCCCGACTTTTTGCTCTTACGTGCTCGTGGAGTTACTCGAAACTGACCAAAAGTGCTAAAATTTTTAGGTGGAGAGAAATGCGACAAAAGTAGCCACATATTTTGAGACAAAACTTTTCCCTCTGTCTACACCAAACCAAAAGAGTCTCTGAATGTTACCTGAATTTTACATCGAACCATGTCACCTGTTAACGCTACTGTAGTAGTAGTAGTACCAAAATCGTCGAAGACACATGCCAAGTTTGCACACCTGAATATTTGGGCAGAAACGACAGCGTCCCCTCTTTACACAAAAACAGTGCTGATAGCCGTCGGTTCGTTGCAGAAAACCTGACAAAATTCGTCCCGCGGTTTCAAAAAGCAGGCGACGGCGACCCCCAACCGCGGGGAGCGGCCGAGACGAGACAAGATCCGACATCCGAGAGGAGAGGGGAGAAGGGAGAGGAGACACACTGAGGCGTCCAATCGAATCACAGGGCCTCCGCTAGTCGGACGTACTCCAAGTAGCACGCATCACTAGCGCGGCGCCTTCCCCTTCCTCCCACGCCCGTTCGTGTGTGTGTGTGCGTTGACGAAATCCCAAAGTCCACATGTGGGCGGTTTTGACTTGATCCAACCAAGAACGCGCGTTTCTAGCCGTAAAATACTCGCCCTACATGTTTTCAAGTCCGGTCGCGGCTTCTGCTCTCTTCCTTCCGTCCGTTATTTGCTTTCCCGATCCCAAGCCATTCGCGTGCGCCTCTGGCTTACCCATTACTCCCTTGCCTCCGTCGCTCCTTTGCATGCGTGTAAATCTGATCTGCTTTTGTGTCTCCAAGTGTCACTGGGGATCTCTTTACTTCAAGTTGGATTTGGAAATGCCGCCCGGGAGGGAGCGATATATTTGATCTTGGATTGCGTGAGAGTTCTTGCTGCTGCTTTGGTGTGCTTGCTGGACTCATGAGGGCGGCCACCGTCTTGGCAGTTTCTTTTGGGGTAGGCCGCAGCCACTGTTCTTGTGAATTTCTGATGCGGAGTTCCGCTTCCAGGATCGGGAAAAGGAGTGATCTTTTGATAGATTTCCTAGGCCTTCTGTTGGCAGTGCATTCCTCTCCTTTTCAACTTCCGGGATTTCTTGCCAAGAGGAGTTTCCTGACCGGTTTGGGTTCAGCCGGAGCAGCAGAGACGAGGCTGACCTGCTCCTGCGGATCGAGGCCCGCAAACCTGCAGCCAGCGGATTCCAAACGGTTTCAGCGATCCGTACGCAGGGAAGCCGTGCAGCCTCGAAGCAGCGATTCAAGACCAAGGTGGTCAAGATGAACCTGAACCCGACTGGGGATCAGGAGTTCAGCTTTCTTGTCGGCGATGTCAAAGATGTGCCTCAAGCTTGATAAGCCTCATGTGGGATGAAGACATCCTCCAGATGGATGACTTCCTGGGGCAGTTGAGGGTGCCATTAGAGGATGTGTTGGCTGCTGATGACTTGTCGCTCGGTACCCGGTGGTAACAGCTTCTTCCCAAGGGCAAAACCAACAAGATTGTGGATTGTGGTAATGATGGATATCATCTAGCCTTTGTTTCTCATTTAGCTCTTTTTTTCGGTTATGTTCAGCCATGCATCTTTCTTTGTTCTTGAATTCACTGTTTAATTTTCTGAGTCTGCATCATTTTGCTGGCTACAACTTCAGCGCTCAACTGCAATGATTCCAGTGCATATATTATAGCTGATGTTGTTATAATTTGTTTTCACCTTGCGTGAGATTTGTGTCTCAATATCTAGAATCATCTGGAGCTCGCGGATCATGGTCTGAGGACCTTGACCCGAAATAACTGGTATACAGAGAGACTTATTCTATTGTCACAAAGCACAGCTCCATCTATTGCATTTGGTTATCGAGAAAACTGAAACTTGTAAAGAAGACGATGAGTATTCTGTTAGATCTGAAATCCCTGCAGAGGATAGAAGTAGTGAAGTTGTTGATAGAAATCAAGCTGCTGCAGAGGACAAGCCAAAATGGGGGTTCTAGTGCAGCTTTGAATGGAACTGAAACTTAGTGGTAAAACCAGATAAATCTGAGAAGCCGCTATTTGTTGACCGTGGTCTACCAAATATTTGCTAAGAAAAAATGGCGTATTTATTATGCCAAACCTCCTCTGGAAGCTCTGAGGCTTTTAGAGGAAGTTCAAGAGGAAGCAGGAGGATGTGAGCTTCCGGCAAGCCAAATTGATAATTTGTGCCCAGAGACTCCATTCAGTGAACTACTGGAAATCCCTTTGAATCACGTCATGAAGGAGTCGAGATGCCTGTAAATCTACAAGGAATTCTTTTGTTAATCAGTCGTATCTTGCCTCGCAGTGATCTGAATAACCTTCTCTTCTCATCAGATTCAGATTTTAAACAAACAATGGTTGAGCCTTCAAGGCTGTACTGATTTCAAAACTGAACCCCTGGAGGCTTGATACGATGGGGTTCCTTTTGAAGAGGTGGTAAACATACACAACCAAAAACCGTCAAAATTGGTTAAAGCCAGTTCTCAAGTTCGGAGGAACAAATTTATTTGAAGGCAGATGGAAAAAGAGTATGCAGTTTTTATTAAGTGTGAGCACTCCTGATGTTCCCCTGTGGTACTTTATTTTCGACAGAAATTCTTTCCCGTATCATGCCAGGTCCTGAAACTTGATTCTCAGCAACAGACATCACATTTGGTAGTATCTGGCGCATGAATTTTTCTTCAGAGTACTATGATTAAAAAGTATGATAGAAAATGGAGCAAGGTGGGGGGTTTGGAGCAAAACTATGCACAGTTTTCAGATTTACTATCACAAAGGATCAAGCCTTATTGACGTAGAAGGTTCTGGGTCTGACAAGGAACAGGTCTTGGCCTCTTGGTAAGGGGAAGAGGATTCTGTTTGGAAGATAGCATTTCTGTACTTCTGCAACTTTGGTGTATTATCCTTTTTGTGTCTTTACATTATTCTGCATGTTCTACGAGCGAAATCCAAGTGCTGTTCAAGGCCTTGAGTTCCCAGGATTAGATCGCCAGATTCGTTCAGTGAAATTATCATGGGTGGGGCTGTTGTTTCTTCAAGTACAGCGCATACTTAAGAATATAACATGCTTTTGTTCAGGCAAGAGGACAAAAAGGTAATATTTTTGTTCCCTTATCTTCAGTCCCATCTCGATCGCATCTCTAGCTTGAAACCAGAATAAGATTTTAAAGATTTCTTTTTTTAGCAATAAAATGGGTATTTTGTAAATGCAACATACTTAAGGTTTTGAAATGATTGTGTTTCCAATCATGTTCCACCTGATCAGAACAAGGTGACTAAGGCTGTGATCAATGAAGGTTATTTGTGGTGTGTTGTGGGAGGTAGGAACCTCCTGAGGCTCCGTAGGTGTAGTAGTTTTTCTGGGTCATCTATTTCATGACTATAGCACATCTGTGGTTCTAACCTAACAAATTTCTCTTCTTCTAGAACAGCTGTGTGCCTTTGTACAGCTACTTTTATTTTGTTTATTATAAAAAAAGCTTACAGTGGGGCCTCGCTGCTGTACCATTTTTTTTAAAAACGAAAGCGCTTTTATAGCGCAGTGGCTAAGGCTTGCAGTGGGACAGCCTGCCAACCTGGTTTAAAACTCATGTATCACACCGCTGTTTATGTGTCCACCTCCTCGAGGACTGAAGCACCGTGGTCTGCACGTCTAAGATGACAAAGCATGAGCCTGCTTGTACCTTCATGTTCCAGGGAAAGAAATGACAAGATTTTCCCCAAATTAAATAATATGAACTGAGTTTTAGTTAGAGGAAGATGTTCAGGTACAGTTGAGTTTAGCTTTTGAAATTGGTGTAACCAAAAACAAGGATACTCTACTTGAGATCAGCTTCTTAAAATGAACTTTTCTATGTCTGGTTACATAAGAAATCACAAAACTTCAGTTGTTACAGTTTTTCTCAAGAAAACTTATGGAACTAGCACAATAGCTTGATCTTCTTGGAGAAAATACTACAATAGCATGACTTCATTTCTTGGCTCATGCTTTTGGATTTTATATGCACGAATGTGATATATGTCTACTTTGTTCAAAATTTTCCTCATGTAGGTGGTGATCATGGTGTGAAAGCAAAAGGCGATGGATGGTTGTTAACGGTTGCTTTAATCGAGGGAATCAAATTGGCTCCAGTCGATGCTACTGGTTTCTCTGATCCTTATGTGGTATTTACTTGCAATGGCAAAACAAGAACAAGTTCAATCAAGTTCCAAACACTCAGAGCCTCAGTGGAACGGGTACACGCTCTGTAACTTCTTCTGTCTTCTTAAACCCTGCCATCTCCTACCATCACTAGGGAAATAATTGTAAATTTGAACTGGGCCAAATCTTAGTTGCATAGAAACACTACATGTTTTGTTATGTCATGCAACATGCAACTAAACCTATTTCACCAAATGTTGCAGAAATCTTTGAATTTGACGCAATGGATGATCCACCATCAGTGATGAGTGTACATGTATATGATTTTGATGGACCATTCGATGAAGTTACATCCCTTGACAAGCAGAGATTAACTTTTGTAAAATCAAACTTGTCAGAGTTAGCTGATGTATGGATTCCTTTTAATGGTAACCTTGCTCAGTCTTGGCAGTCCAAATTGCATCTGAGAATTTTCTTGAACAACTCAAAGGGGACTGGCATGGTCACCGAGTATCTGAGCAAAATGGAGAAAGGGTTGGTAAGAAGGTGAGAGCTTCCATTCCTTTCTGCTATGAAGTATATTGTTACTGCATGATTCTCCAGATCTGATTTTCATAACATTTGCCAGATGACATTGAGGTCTCCTCGACCAATACAGCATTCCAGGAACTCTTCTCTCTGCCAGCAGAAGAATTTCTCATCAGCAGTTTTACCTGCTACTTGAAGAGGAAATTGCCTACACAGGTAATTGTTTGATTTTTTCTTAGGTAAATATTATATTTCATGATAAATATAAATGTATGTTTTGTGATCCTTTTCCCCTATGGAAGAATGCTGAGGGATAATACTTCAGAAGTGTTTTCGTGTGCACATTCTATGAACTATGAAAGATACAACAGCTGGTTTATAATGTTATATTGAAAAGTAGAGAAATTTAGGAACATTTTATTGGAGTTACATCAGTTGTGTGTTTCAAAAAAAGAAACCAACTGAAGATGTAAGCCAGCAGTGTCTTGTATTGCTTTTATTTTTTTGGAAAGACTTGCTCATATTGTTCCTTTGATGCTATATGAATAAAACATTTGTATATGTGCTATTGCTTCTGTTGGATTTATTGGATCAACTTACTGTGTTCGTGTGTTCTCAATGGTTCTGAATAGCTCACTACCTGTCCAGTCTACTGACAGACTCTTCTTTTAATTTCAGGGTCATCTTTTCTTATCTCCAAGAACAATTGGGTTTTATTCGAGCATGTTTGGGAGGAAAACAAAATTTTACTTTCTATGGGAGGATATTGAAGACATACAGGAATACCTCAATCAATATCATCCTGGAGTCCATCCATTATAATAACTCTTCACAAAGGTAGAGGCATGGATGCAAAGCATGGCGCAAAGAGCATGGACAATGGAAAGCTTAAGTTCTGCTTGCAGTCCTTTGCATCATTTAGTGTGGCCAATAGGTAAGTGCCCAGCTTTCTTAGCACATGGAATATGTGTCATGTGGCTCTTATCAATCAAACTGTGGAAATAAGTTGTGTCACAACTAATAATGCCTTGATTCTTGAAATATCTTCTGCATGATTTATATTGTGCTTGCCAGAATAAATATTGTTTGTGCTCTACAGGACAATAATGGCATTATGGAAGGCAAGATCTTTGAGCACGGAGCTTAAAGTACAGCTTGCTGAGGAACAGTCCCAAATTAACACCCTTCAGAGTGAGGACAGTGGGATTTTTGTTGGTATTGATGATGCCAAGAGCCTTCAGATGACTGAAGTTTACCTCTACCATTTCGACCAATGTAAGTTTACTTGTACAGACCATGGCAAATCTAAATATACACCTGTCTTGCACTCCATCAAGTTTCATTTACTACCTATATTGTGGTCCATCATAAGAGGTTGAGACTGACATTCATGTATCTCTTTGCCAGATGGCCTCGCTTATGGAGGTTTTGCAGGAGGTTCTTTGGAAATGAAGGTAATGGAGAAAGTTGGATGCCAGAAATACTCAGCTACACAGTGGGAATCAGATAAACCCAATGAGTATCAACGGCAAATTCATTACAAGTTCAGCAGGAAGCTGTCTCCTGTTGGCGGAGAAGTGACAGGAACGCAGCAGAAATCTCCTATGCCCAATAAGAAAGGATGGATTATTGAAGAGGTGATGGAGCTCAAGGAGTCCTTCTTGGCGACTTCTTTACGGTTTGTAAACAATCCCTGAATCTTCTTTCTCTGGAATTCTGGTAGAATTTGCATGCTCCGCCTGTTGTGCTTGGAAAGTTTCTCCTTCTTGTGTGCTGGATTATGATAGATTGTCTGTTTCCACATATCACTTGGGAAGTGTAGTTGACCATGCCATTACAAAACAGAACAAAGCTTAAATAGGGACTAGGAAGTAGTACAATCCAAATTTAAAACCACCTAGAGGAGATGAAGTCAAGAACATCTCTTTTTCTCCATGTGGGAAACATGCGCCAACTTTTATTTTTACTTTATGCTTGTTGTACTAGACATTTTATTTGTAACAGAAGGGGAACATCATTTAAACCAGCTTGTCAGAGTCTCCATTTTTTTTAACGAAAAGTTGAAGTCAAGATGGAGTATTTTCAGCTTCTAAATTACTCGATGATCTTGAAACATAATAAAAGCCTCCTTTATTGAGAAAGAATGCTTGTCATTTGGTCCATTCGTCAATGGCATGATATTCCATGATCCTGTGCTGTAACATGGTCAAGTGGTAGCTATGTGGAGACAAAAAAAAAAAGAAAATAAAAGCTTCAGGTCCTTCCCCAACCATACTGAAAGATCAAACCTGCTGCGTCGATTTTCTTCATACCAGCAGAAGAAAAGAAACACAGTACATCTGACCTGCCCTCCTCTCTCGTGTTTTTTGCAGCTCCACATAAGGTACCAGATCGAGGACCCGCCCCAAGCAAAGAGCAAGCAATGTCCAAGTCTTCCTGGGAATCGAGTGGTCAAAGAGCACGAGGCACCAGAAGCGAATTGAGAAGAACGTCTTTTTCGAGCTCATCCGCGCGCCTGAAGGAGATGTTCAACCTGGCGTCGAGGGAGCTCTCGCACGGCGCCAAATAGGCAGAGCGGAGCAGCATGGCCTTTGACGTCTCACCCACCGTCCCTGTGCATAACAACAGTACCGGATCAGTGACTGAACATTAACATTCCCTGACTGTACATGGATAGCTTGGCTGAAGATTGACAGTCAACAACAACAATAACCGATTCTGATTCAGTGATTCATGTGTTGGAAGAAGAAGAATAAAGTGGGCCGCTGTGGTCGAGTTTTTTGCGAGCTCAGTGCGCCCAACCTCCATCAGTTTTGTTTTTACCTGATCGATCAAGCACCATAGCTGATGTCTGCAGCATTCGGATACTAACTGGTAACTGGTGAGTGTAGCACACATTGGTTCTTTTTGCAGTATAGCGATGAACGTTACTTGGGATATTATTACAGAACAAGGTATAGGATAGGTCAATAGAAAACGCTATACAGTAGGTGTATGTTCTGCTTGTTGCAACTTGTTGTCTCTGTTGTAGTGGTATGGACTGCCTCTGCTTGAGGTAGGCTCTGAATGATTCTTTGGTCACAGCACATGTTGGAATTGTACAAAAGACCACGTCCGGAGAATAAATCTGTGAAGTTTACAGCATTTTTATTTCCGCCGGCGGCGGTTCAGTTGAACGCCCGCCGATCAGAAAGAAGATGGCACTGCACTGCACTGAACTGTTATCCAGCAGGCGGAAGCGGACGTACTGAAACCGAACCGAAACTGCTCGAACCCGCCGCCAGAATCCCCGCTGCTGTTGTTGTTGTCCAACCCAAGCGAAGCTGGACGAGTGATGCGTGCGTGGGTCACGGCTCGTCACGCCCATGCCCGGAGACATCGCTGGTGCCAATGCTGCCATTGATGTGCTTCGCTGGCCTCCGAGATCCAAGAAACCAACCCGGTGAGGTGAGGTGAGGTGAGGTGAGGCGCCGGGCGACGTGCTCCCATCCATCCATCTCTCGATCGGATCCAGACTATCATCAGAAAAAAGAGAGAAGCACGCACGCACGGCATGTGACACGCCATAAAAACTAGGCAAGCAAGCGGTGGCTTTCAGCGGCGGCGGCGGCTTGTCTGCTGCTCGCCAACGCCAATGCCAAAAGCCCTTCGTCTCTGTCAGTCCAGATGCCGCGTCCCTCCCTCGCCCAAAATATCAACAGTCGGCTCGCCGCTAGAACATTCTTCTGTTACCCTTTTCTTCCCCAACTACTATTTTTGCCTTATA
The DNA here is from genome assembly GCA_015847255.1 of Hyparrhenia diplandra. NCBI lineage: Eukaryota > Viridiplantae > Streptophyta > Magnoliopsida > Poales > Poaceae > Hyparrhenia > Hyparrhenia diplandra. The sequence continues at coordinate 371,784 of JADLZK010005195.1, read as the reverse complement.
AAAAAAAGTACCCTTAATATTCTACTACCTGTCGTAGCACTTTTTTTGGACTTGTTCAGATAACAAGTAATTTTAGATTTCTTCTCTTGAATGCGTAAACAAGTGCTGAATCTATTTTAATTATACTCTTACTCTAGTATATAAGCAGTTAGCAACTATAGTTAGTTGATACGAGTAGAATATACTTGAACGAATAAATGAAGACAACAAAAAGGCATTTTAAGAGTTTGGAAAAGGTAAAAACAGGATCAAATTTTCCATGTAATCTCTTGTTCTCATCTCTTCGCATTTTCTTCCCCAAAGGAAATAAAAAGCCTGTACACGAACAGACACTGCTGCGATGTGCAGAGTGCTCCTACGCCTGCCTATCATCAGAGCACTCCACCACTGATATTTACAGCACAGCACCAAACACGAGCAACCAAGACGAGAAATTACAGAGAGAAAAAACACATGATGAGAAAAAAAAAAAAAGTACTAGTCCTAATCGAGAGCTAATCATCATCAGGTAATGGAGCCTGCCTGCCTCTCAATTCCGGACCTAGCCAGGCGGAGGAGGCGAGCAGGGCCACGCCGATCTGGTCCGGGCACGCCGCGCGCGACCCTGTGGTGTCCGTCCGTCCGTCCGTCTCTAGAACCGGACTCGGCGGCGGGGCCCGCCGCCGCGACGGCGGTCTGGCGAAGCGGCTCATCGTCTGCAGCCGGCGGGAGGAGGCGGTGGCGGCAGAGCGGGCATGTGGCGTGGTCGTAATCGAGCCAGGTCTCGAGACACGCGCGGTGGAAGAGGTGGCCACAGGGGAGGCGATTGACAACCGACTCCGGCTCGAACCGCGCCAGGCACACGCGCAGTCCCCACCGCCAGCGCGGCGGCGATGGCCGAAGCGCGACGGACGGAACCTGCTCCGAACCTGTCCGCGAGGGTGGGTCCCCCGATGGCGTCACCGTCACCGTCACAGCCTGCTCGTCCTCCTCCGCCCAATCCCAAGACGGTGGCGCGGCCACGCCCAGAAGAGCAGCGGCGCGCGCCAGGCCCGCTAGGATCGCGACCGACGCCGCCGCGTTGTAGAGGAGGAAGCCGAGGAGGCTGTCCTTGGGTGCCGGCATGCTCGAGATGCCCATCCTGCTCCCGCGCCGCCGATCCGAGCGGATCCGTTGGATTCGGGTGGGGTGGGGTGAGGTGAGGAGAGGATTGGCGGCCGGCCGACCCGGAAGGGACCCTGGTTGCCTTGCAATTTGGGCGAGAGGGGGAGGCCCGTCTCTCTCCGTGCTAGTGTCGTGTGTGAATGTGGTGGGTGGGATTCAGTGGAAGGAGCTCGGCGATGGTGGGATGGGGGGTACCAATTTATAATAGACGCCTTCCGGATTTTTCCTAACGGTGGGTGGTGCCGGTAATTAAAAGACGCTCTAGTAGGCGACACTCTAAAAAACAAGTTTATACTTTGGCCTGTGATAGCCATGGGGATTTTTTACCCTAAACCCTTAAAATTTTCAGATGCATTGTTTTCGTAGTTAGATCTAAACATATAGTGTAAGTTTAGTACATGGCATTGCAAAAATTAACCAAAACATCTTATAATTTGGTAGTTACTGTGTCTAGGTGGAAAGAAGAAATAGAGACAACAAAGGAGAGCAAGAGAGGAAGAAGCAAACCTCCTCCTAGCTTTCCAGTTGGCCACTGGTTTTACCGGCCAATCTCCTTCTTTTCCTCGAATCAACTCGATAGGTGTGATCGCTCCGCCAGGACAAGAGGAGGCATGTTAGAGCCGGCCATGGGTAATGTGGAGAGAAACAGAAGATCACGTGACAACTCTATACATCCAAATCGAGATTTATTATTGTGAACCACTTTTCAAAACATGCATAGCTGATTTCATATTAGTATCCGATTAAATCTAGAACCTTGAATATCTATGTGTAAAAGAGGCCCTTAGAAATATTGACTAAATGTGTTATGACTTAAAGAGGTCGCTTCTATGTACTTATCCTTTCATCCCTTGCCCAAAAGGAAGTATATATTGCTTCCCGATAGTTAAACTGTCTATTTGACCAATTATTTATAAAAGAATATTAATATATATTGAGTATTTGATAGATAATAAGTATGACTGAATGGAATATATATGTTTTCATAATATCTAAACCTATTTCAAGATGTAAATATCAATAACGTTTGCTACTACAAGGAAATTTTATATAAAACTACTTAAAAAGGAGATTTCTTTCTTTCCAGGGCGAAAGTATTTATGTTGCTGCGCCAATTTTGCGTAGGCATGTCGTGCCGTGGCTACTACTATCAGCTGGCTGGTCAAAATGGTCCAGAGCTAGCGTGCATTGCATCCACTGTAGTTATTGGACACACCGTACTCCGTACGGATAAGATCGTGGCAGGGGCTGAAGGAGACCGGACACCGGCTAAAGGCCCGCAGAAACCATTTAAAGCTGATGTAAACTGCTGATATTTAGTGAGCCGCGTGCCAGCTATTACTCGTCCCCGTTTTCCTTCCTCCACCAATTAGCGTCTCGTCAGCAGTGCTAATTAACAAGCACGAATGCCATGGCCATCCACGTTTGATCGAGTTTGTTTTGAAGCTTCTTCTTCTCCTTCTCCGGCTGCCGACGAACGGATGAGTGCCTACGTGCACGCGCTCGCCGGCGGTGCACCGCTACACACCACTGACGAGCACGAGAGGGACTGACACCGACGTCCAACGCCGCCCCGTCAAAACGCGTCCCGGATGCGCGACACGTGCGCCTCCGTCGCTTGTCCCGTCTGCCGCGATGTCGCCACCTGTCCTCGTTTCGTTTCCAGTCAGCAAAGAAGAGTGGAAAGCACCCCATCATTGATGCAGCGAGTGAGTGACGCCGGCCGCCGGTCGACATCGCCGCCCGGAGAAAAATCTCTACGCTACGCGGTGCGGTGGTTTTTATACTCCCGTTGCTCATAACTTGTTTGTTTAATAAATAGTAATGTAGAATTCATCTCTTATATCTATATGGATGTGTTTAGTTCTTATTCTGCAAACCGCAAAAAGTGTTACATCGAATATGTCGGGTCATAAAAATCTAGACAAAACAATTTAATTACACAGCCAGCATGTAAATCACAAGATCTAATCTAATGAGCTTAATTAGGACATGATTAGACACTAAACTATTACAGTAATACATTCTCTAATGATAGATTAATTATGCTTAAAAATTCTTCTCGCCGTTTGCACACGGATTCTATAATTTATTTTATAATTAGGCTGCGTTTAATACCTAAAATGTGTATCGAATGTCTCATGTGACACTTTACAACACTACTGTACACCATCTAAACATAGCCAACTCTATATTCAAAAGGTTGCACAACTTTTACACTGAAATCTTAAAAGATGAGGAGCACAAAAACTAAAAGAAAGAGTGCTTAAATACAAAGAGAAAACTAGAGAGCCTAAGCTTCATCGTCCTTGCTTCCAACCATTTTTGTCCCTATATATACAACAACACTTCTCCACATCACACGCCTCTTATAGATCTCGCCCAAGATAGCAAGAATACACCATCCAAATAAACGACACTTTCGACGGAGGGAGTAGACAGAGGACCTTCGATGAGCTGTCTCCAAAAATAATATATTCGATATTAAAGACGACGCCCCCTCCCCTTTGGCAATTCTTGGCATCACATTAAGGAAGGAGCCCCATGCGACACCACCGAATTCCCATTCAAAGCAGACGATGGCGCCGACTATATCGTTAGATCAGAGGCCTTCCCTTTGCCCTAGCAAAGAGCGTCGCGTCGGACACCACCAACGTTGAGCCAAGAATCTATGCTGATTAGTGGAAACTTGATTATTTAGACTACTATTTTCATTCTAAATTATGAGGTAATACTCTATTTTGGTTATCTATAACATAGAGAGCACTAGTAAATTTCGCTGTCATGTTGCTATAATTGGCGTCGGTTTACTAGTTAGTTATTACATTAAATAACCAATCGGCCATATATTATTTTATATAATTGAATTTGTGAGTCGTGACTGATCTTGTTTTTAGGGCCAAGACTGATCTTGGTACGCGATTAGAGTCTAGAACACGCAAGCTTATTAGCTGTATACATGCATGCATGAATTGACGGGAGGGTTAAGTAAACTCAGCATAGCTCAGCTGAGTGTCGTTTAGTCAACACAACTTTTAAATTTGGAGCCGTAGAGCCGTTTCTCTCTCAAAAATCACTCCTACTCCTTAGTTTTTTAATCACTTCTATTTAATACTCCCTAGGTCCATGAAAGAACATTTCTCATATCCCGAGGAGCCAAACATAACGAACTTTGATTACAATAATATAAAAAATTATTATCAAAATAAATATCATTAAATTAGTTATAAAAATACCTTTTTAATAAATAAATAAATATGAATACTATTTACTATAAACTTGATAAAAGTTGTAATAGTTTGACCGACACGCTTTCCATAATTACGTATGTTTTGTTGGGACATAGGAGCTTCGTACTTGTTAATAGTCCTCAATAAAAATCGCTATTCGAAGGATCTTGTCTTCCACTGAAATTTCCATCGAAGTTATAAAGCTAGACTTAAGAATCTTTTGGTGGATCTCCTATTAGTCACCTGGTTTTGGGTGGTTCAAGTTTTCTGAGTTTATTTGAAGATGTAATGATGATGTCATTCCTTTAGTGTGGTCGTAGATGACTTGCTTATCGACTTATACATATGGATGGTGACATTATTAGTTTATAAGCATCTACTTGTTCAGTCTTTTGAAGATGTTCATAATGATAAACGCGTATGTGTTTGAAGAGGTAAGTGTGGGACATACACGTAATATCTCCATCTGTCCTGGCACCGCGAAACGTTGCTTGAAAAATTTGCTAGGTGACAAGGGGTGCGGCCGGTTCTTGCGGTTGAACCATCCGACAGACACCGCCAATATACTGCATGATTTGCACGTACTGACACGAGTGTTAGAATACCTAATAAGGAAGAAAAAACAAGAGCATAAGAAGAATGATGCTGATTGCTGCGGTTACCGTTTATTTAGTACTACGGTTGCGAGATTTTGCTCGTATATGCATGTGGTGGACGATAGATAGATAATATATTCCGTAAATGGGCATGCTGATTGGCGAATCAGGGGTCAAATCGATCATTGGATGATGATGATTATTGGATCAAAATTAGGTTGCGCGCGACAAGTTGGCGTTGTTGTTGTTGTTGTCACAGTATCACCTGTCTACTTGTGTGTTTTAGATTTTTTTATTATTATTAAAGTGGTATAAAGTTGCCAATAAACTAGAAGACTCCATCGAGAACGTACTGGTGCATTCATTCATTATCCACTGGTGTGTATAATAAGTAATATAAATGAAGAGCATCATCTGCCCACCCTAATCAGTTGGTCTCTCATGGAAGTTGAGCTGATGAGTTAGAACTGATCCGATTCGATTCGATTGGACAGAGGGGGCAAGACAAGGCAACAGTTCTTTTGGCCTACTAGATTTGACCGGTCAACTCTAGAGTTCTGCGAACAAACAACGGTCACGAACCAAGTAATTTGTACCCCGTATATCGAACGGCTGACAGCGTCAAGACTCCGAAGCATATTTCTGACGCTTTTCGGGGACTTTCCTGCGGTCTTTGTGTTGTTTCATCATATATAATCGGTCGATCGCCGACCGCCGTAGCAGTGATGGTTCATGCACTTGTTCCAGCCCAGCATGTAGCTACAGCAGGTGCCTGTGTTGTTGCCCGTGGCGGCAGGATGATCCGGTCGGTCCCGCCTAGGCCACTTGTCGACGGCATGCAGATCCAGTCCAGGGACAATGGTGCGGCTGGCGGTGCCGCGTCGACGTCGTGGCGGCTCCGCAGCCCATGCGTCGTGCGCGTGCGACACTTGGACGGGCGCGTACACGTCACCCCGGCCCAGTGGACCTGCCCACCGCTGTGCCTGTCCCTGTCCGTCTCGTGTCTCGTCACGGGCTTTGCTTTGCTCGATCCTGACCTGGCGTGTGATCGATCCTCCTCTGCTCCGTCGAGTTCACGGTGGGCGGGCGGCGGGCGGTGCTGCTGCCTGTTGATCCATCTTGGCAGAGGCAGCCTCGGTCGGTCGGCATCACCAGGCACGAGACCAAGTCCAACGTGCGTGACAAGGTCCCAGAAAATACTCTACACGCACCAAACATCGTATGAGGACTCCACTTTTCTCTCATCAAGGCGCGGCGCGGCGAAATTTCCTGTTCCTGCCGCCGCACAAGTTGCAGAGGATGCCAGTGGCAAGCCCAGCCCGGAGCCTCACAACTCCGCAGGCCAGCCATACACCAACCCAACGGTCACGTGGAGCCGGCGTGGGCGCGTGACGCCGAACCCAACTCAACTGGTGGTGTGGTGGCCACCGTTCCTGCAGGCTCGTGCACGCCTCCCTCAGATGGAGCCACGGGCCCGACCACACCGCCGTCGTGCCGGTGATGAGCCTTGCGGCGTGGGCTCACGTGGGACGGACGCTGGCTCTGGTTCCTCCGCGGGGCCGGCATGCGGCGCCACAGCCGCGTGGCGTTGTACGTGTGAGGCGCCGGGTGTGGCGAGCTGGAGCTGCCGCTCATGCACGCTGACACGGCGCACGTACCTCTCATCCGCACAGGTGTCACCGCTCGCCGCCTGATTTATGATTTGCTCACTCACTCACTCACCGTCTATTTGGTGGTCGATGGATGCAAATGCATGCTCTGCGCCGCCTCTCTCTGAACAACAATCCACGATGGGGCACGTGCATTGACGTTTCTCTCCTCGCGGCTGGGGATCCACGTCGGGAATTACGTAGACGCGAGTTTTGTTGCCATCGCTCCATTTTCAAAATCAATCACACTATAGGCGAGCTAAAAGGCCCCAAAACGACCGTGTTCATTTTCAAAACACCCTCGATGCTCTTGCTCTTTTTACTACTATATCTTCGACTAGTTATTTGGGTGTAACTATTGATACTCCTCAGCTGTGCTTGTGCGCGGTGTTGTTTGAGAACCACAGCTGAGGAGATGCAATACGTAAAATCCGAGTCCTTGTTCAATTTCTCGCGACGGTTCAGATAACATTCTCGCGGCGAAAGTTAGTTAATCGGCATATCTAAACAGGTCGATGTTGAGTTCAACTATTTTGAGTTCACTTAATCGGCATATCCAAACATGTCAAGCTGAAATGGAAAAAAATGGCTTTAAGTGGAAAAAAAACCTCGACTATCTCCCTAGACGTTGGATCTAGATTATGTAGTTTACACACGAAATGAAGCTGGTTTTAAATATCATACGCTCTTTTTGAAAATAAAAATAGACTATTGCAGCTTTCTGAAATTTTGCCGTTCTCTATTGCATGCTTTGTCGGCCGACGACCATCTGTCCGATAGCCACCATACAATACAGGAGCGATGGCCAGGGAAATCTCCGGCCCGTGAACGCTAATGGGCTGGCTTGGCCGTGTGTTGGGCTGTCTTGTGTGCTGGCTCCGTCGCTGATTTTAATATTATGTCCAAGTTGCACCGAGTTGTACGTGTGCTATTTAAAATCCTTTTAACGCACCCTTTTTAAGTATATCATGCAAAATAATTTCGACCACCAGAACTCGTGGAACTTGTTATTAATAACCCTATGTTTATCTTGGTTTGTTGATTTTAACCATGTATTAATAACGAAATGAATGTTTATTATTGACGATAATAATGACCGTCACGACAGGAGATGTTCTTTTCCGCATCTTTTTTAATGTGGATTCTGGTTTGTTCCTTCTAGTTGACATTGTTCATGGAACTCGCTGATTGTATTTGTTGGTCACTCAAAAGAATTGTTCATGGAGACCGTGTTTAGTCACGTTGGCTGCTCCGAAACAACAACCAGTGCTCCAACTCTCCCCGCAGCAGAGCAAGTATTATAATACAGCCATTAGCCGACTGTAAGGTTCCTTACAGTCTTCTCCCAGCCCACCTATACAATAGTTAGCTCTTTCTAATTAATATAGGACCCACTTGTCTATCTCACATATTGTCTCGGTTCTTGTGGCCAAGCCGGCTGTAAGCTTATAGCCCGCTTCTGCTCTCTCTCCTCCCTTCTCTTCTCCACATCAGCATTTAGCCGGCTTACAACCTGCCATAATACTTGCTCGTATGCAATGTTGAAAATCCTGCAAAAACAATCTATCCAAAAAAGTTATTGGAAAACTTCAGTTTAGCTTCGTAATGGAATATAGACAAAACCTTGACAAATTGTCTTGTATGAAAATCAAACAAGATAACGCAAAAAAATTGATGAGTAGGCGCAGGCACGACAGACGCAGAAATCAAACAAAGATAATGATGACCGACTCCTAGACGCGTTGGGCGTGCCCCCATCCTACTTGGGTTGGGCTCTCGTTGCCTGGGATGTTGGGAAGGCCTTGGGTTTGGGCCCCACGAGAGGCCCAGTGATGGTGATGGCCAGCCGTCTTTTTCTCGTGCTCCACAGGAGTTGGATTGGCTTGTCGACTACGACGACTGAGTCTCTTGCTCTTTGTCAGTTGTTTTCATCTTCCCGTAGTTGATTGCGTCCCTCTTCCTTCTACTATACACTTTCCTTCCATGTTCATTTGCAGAGTTCACGTTGGCAACATCTACGAGCGAATTAATTTCTAACGTGTTTTTTTCCATGTCTGTTTCGTGACGAATCTTTATCTTTAATTAATAATGGAAGGAACCTCAATGAAGGGATCAGTGGGCTAGAAAAAAGAAGCATGAGGAGATCCAAGAGAGGATGCCATGATCTCGCTACGAGCATTTGATGAGATAAGGAAATCAAGGATTATGGATAATAGCAGAGCTAAATACATTAGTGATGAACAAATTTGTTGGTGTTAGTACTCGTACAAAACGTGTGCGCGCGCGAGAGAGAGAGAGTGGAGGGGGCTGCAATACATATTGACGTTCACATTGAGTTGCCCCAGAGGAGCGACGCGAGCGGCCGTTCGATCCTACTATATGCGACCTCCAAGATCACTAGTTCGAGTTTTCACCCAATGACCAAACTCAGGCAAGGTGGGAGATGCCTCCTCCATGGAGAAACATGACCCACGATGAGGACGCCAGCACCGTCGACTATTTATTAGATTGGTGATGAATGAAAGGACTGAGTTCATCAGCTTCTACGTCGGCTACTACACGGGGTGGCATGTACTCTGTGTTTCACATTGAGTTGAGTTAGTGTTGGTTAATTAATCACGATCCTAAGAAGAAGAATTCATCAATGTAACAATGATAATAAATTGTAGCAGGTCAAGCTGACCATCCAGCCGGCAGAAGATCAGAGAGAGACGTTGTACGTGAGCTCTGCTCTGCTGCGTCATTCTCGCTGGCGTAACGGTGCTGACGGCATCAATACGATCATCCATGAGTGAACTCTCTCTCTCTCTTGTGATTGACAATGTGAGTGAAACATATATCATCATCGTGAATGAAACATCGCCGCATTCGTGTGCCTCTGTTGCTCTCTTAATTAATTTCTTTGTTGTTTTTTTGACTGATTTGAGAGTGAGTGAAACATTATATTTGTTGCTAGCGCGGCAAAATAAATATATACTCACTCCGTCCTAAAAATAAACACGACATACAGTCGACAGCAGCACGTAGGACGGAGAGCAATGCATGATATAGTACATACTGACGGGAATGTCGACCGATCCAGACCGTACGCCGCCCGTTTCGATGGGCCGGCCGGAGCCGGAGGTACAGAAGTTATTAATATATTTTTTAATATACTCCTCCGGGTTGGTATTAGAAGTCGTTTAGACAGCGACACGGTCTCCAAAACAAAAACTTTGACCACTTGTTATTACAAAAATATTTATGTAAATGTGATATATGTATACTTTTATCAAAGTATTTTTTAACACAAATCTATTCATATAATTTTCACATTTACAAACTCAACGACTTAAAAGTTATTAATGATTTATATTCCTAATGTTTGACCCAAACCATGTCCAAAACGACTTCTAATACCAACCCGAGGGAGTATTTTTATATCCAAGTTCCACGAGGTTGTACGCGTGCTATTTAAAAATCCTTTAACGCACCATTTTAAGTATATCACGCAAAAACAACTTCGACGGTTCGACCACCAAAACTTGTGGAACTTGTTAGTAGTAACCCTATGCTTATCTTGGTTGATCTTAACCATGTATTAATAATAAAATGAATGTTTATTATTGACGATAATAATGACCGTCAGGACAGTAGATGTTCTTTTCCGCATCTTTTTTAATGTGGATATAGTTGACATTGTTCATGGAACTCGCTGATTGTATTTGTTCGTCACTCAAAAGAATTGTTCATGGAGACCGTGTTTAGTCACGTTGGCTGCTCCGAAACAACAACCAGTGCTCCAACTCTCCTGTAGTACTAGTGATTTGCGCGCCCATGCATGCGCAGTGATGGCCACAGTTCTATCCGAAAAAATGAAATAATGTTGACAAAGAAATCGAATATAACAGGTTCTATCTTGTTAATGGATACATGTATTTGCTACCATTATAGTCCACGGTTAGCCTAACAACAAGGCAACAACACACAATCGATAGAAGGCTGAATTTCTAAAGCAAACCGCAACATGTTTAAATATTACATATATATATTCTAATACGGCAGAGTACAAAAGCGGATTTGTAAACCAGATGTGAGCTATCCAAATAGTACATATATCTTACATGAGATATATACTCAATTTCTATTTTTGTGACATGTTGTATCATCATCGACACCGAAAGAGTGTTCTTGTTTCACATGAAGATCCAACCATTTTGCAGTACAGAGCGAAGATGACTTTCGCATTGACGCCGATCACCCTTGGAACCCGGCGTAAACTGTAAGCAAAGAGGATGCATGTTTCATGCGAAGATATGATACTGTGGCTTAAGACAAATGATAGAATACCTTGGGAAGGTGGTCATCTTCCTCCATACATATACAGGAAGAGTATATGGCAATGGTACTATGCTAGACAAATGTAGTGTTGCATGTCCAAAAACATCCCAAGTGATTTTGTTAGAGATCCGACATAAAGTACAGATCTTTTCCTATCTGAATCATGTGTGATACTAAAAAACAACCCAAATATAGAGCTGCTTTCTATCAATTTAAAATAGTCTTGCAATAAGCAAGGAACAATTTTTAGGTACCTATATGCTTGACACTCATCAGCAGCCGGTAGTTAACAGTAGATGACTACTATGCAAATATATGGTCTCTTGAAAATGTACAATTAATACAATGCACAGCTGAGGGAAAACCTCATATCTAATATGAACTCAACCTAAGATCATAATGCGTTAAAGGACTATAATTAGGCTGATTCACCACGGGTTGGCTTTATTCCAAAATTTAGAATATGCAAAGCTCTACCAATTTCTGAGAAGGTAAAACAATTTGGAACTTAAAGCCAGTTCCAACAAAGTTACCTTGACAACCTAAATTCAAGGGGTGGAGAGGAGGGAAGAGAGAGCAGGAGTTCTCAGGCAAGCATAGGCTAGCAGGAGAAAATTTGTTTGAAAGAAAATTAAGCAGGGGAAATAGAATGCTTGAAAAAAAAAGAAGAGAAGCTACTATAAATCATCTTGACATGAACTTTCTCGAGTTCCCCGAATGTAGCAAAGATCAATACTCAAAGTTGAAGATATTTCAAATCCTCACCTTGCTGATGGAAAGGTTCATGTTCATTGTGACAAACACCTCACTCCTTCATTCGGACTGAATTGAGCCTGGACCAGCTCTGGATTCTAAGCTAAAGCTGAAAAAAAATCAATTGACATAAAACCTTACACTTTGACTGCAAGCAACAAATGACTGTATCTGTAGAAAATGTTTTTTCTTTAGTTTATCTTTTTTACCAATGTTGAAATGACATTCTTAACAGTACATGTATAGATAAGGTCCTCGAAAACAAGATCTTAATAGTCAAACCTCCTTTATTCTTCCTGCTATCCTAAACAGCCCAATAAGTGATGAGCATATCCGATAAGCTCCTCAATAAACAAGATTCTCAGCAGCTTAGATACTGCAGCTTCATAATTTTAAAAAAAATCAAAGCATCAACAGATATTCCTCAAAATTAGTTTCAAAGGTGATGTTCCATCGGCAGCCCAAATTCTTGCAAAGAGTTGTAAACTATCTCGTGTGTATTCATACTCTAGCGTCCCGAACATCAAAGCATAGTTTGTTTTGCTTCGGAACATTAATCATATCTTTTTTTTTCGGAATGTAGAAACATTCATTCAATTAATTCAACCTGCACATGGCGGCATCAACTTTATCCTGGAAAAGTGAACGGCAAGTATAATGCAAGAAACAATCAGCAAGCAAAATGTCTGCAAGCCAAGCAATCACATGCACCGTTCACATAATCGCTTGCATCCAACCGCACAAATACCAAAGAAACATCCCATGAGTTATGAGAGGAACGCCGCAGTAATCGCAAATCAAATAAACCAAAATGCGAATGAATAGCATAGGAACTGAAGTAGAAGTAGAAAAACCCAAAAAGAAGAGCACCAGCCAGCATTCATTTTCCCAAACGCCGAGGGGGACGGCCGCCATAGCCACGGGGGCACCGGATCGGGGCGCCGCAGACGGTGGGATGGACAAATCCGATAATGGAGGCACCAGACCTGGTCATGAAGTTGCCGGAGCACACATCCGAGCAATGTAGAAGAGGAACGGAAGAGAGAGAGCAGAGAGGAGAGGGAAGGATGAGTAACAAGAAAACCCGGACGCGTGCAAAGACATGCCGGAAAGCACCCCATCGCGCCCGCCGACGTCGGAGCTCGCGCCGACCAAGCACCGCCGCACCGCCGCGCCGAGGGGGCGCACCGGCTCGCACCGCAGGGGCTAGGTTTATTTGAAGAAATGTAGGTAAATCTCTGAAAATAAAGTAATAGCATAAGCACTATGATAAATTTATTTTCCCTAAGAATGGATGAAAATGAACCTTTACAATAACAAATCAAGATAACTAATTTGACTAAATTTGTGCATCAATGGATTTGAATGAATGGTTCTTGTGTTAAAATATGGTAACATGGATTTGCATTTTCATAAATGCTAAGACTATAAAATGAAGTACCAAAGCAAAACATGGAGAGCAGTCCTAATTATTTCTTGTAATCGAGCACGATGTTTTTGCAAAGGTAGGGAAAGAACTATAAGAATTTAATGATTGACTGTACAGGCAACTTCCTTTTATTCAAAATCGCAGCTACAACTCACTAATGTGATACATGTAAAAACCTAGAACCTAATCAATGAATAGGAACATTATTGATTAGCAACCTCTAATATATTATATGTTGTTTCGTTTCCAAAATTCTTGCCTCAAGTAGAAATCAAGAGTATCAGCACTCGAGTCATGTAGCTTGCATAGAATCAACATAGCATCCCTTGCAGCAAGGATCTTAATAAGACTTAACAAAGAGGTAATGCTTCGCCTGGAGCATAGTAAACTGCTCTTTGATGCCATTGGTGGCACAATAATCAAAAGTCTGTACAGTAGAATAATTTTAAATGGAAATAATAGCTGTGACTTGAAGCATAGAAGATGTAACTACAAAATATCATAAGTTTTCCTTTTATCATGCTAAGATATACATTTTGTATTTTGGATGCAGTAAGCCAAATAGATGCGAAAAATAAGAAAGACCAACACTAAATCAGTGAAGGCATTTCCATTGGTTGAAGAATTGTTTTCTTTTCCCTTAACTGAAACCCTTTAACCACGACATCAACCAAAAATGAATGCAAAGGAGATAACAAAGGCAAACAGGCATGCACATTTTAGCTAGATAACAACGATGTCACTCCTTTAGTGAAATCAATTCCATTTGTGCAGATCCTTTAGGAAACAAGGAAAAAAAAAAAGATTCAATAGAGCATCTCTTTTAAATCCATAAAGATAAAAATGGCATGAGAGTAAAAATAGAGCATTGCTCTTTAAAAAACTCTTTTTCTAGTTCAAGCGAGAAACTGTTAGAAGGAGCACACATACATGGTCAATATACATAATTGGAAACTGTCATAGGGTCAATAGAGCATGCATTATATTTCCTAAGGAATTATCGGTCGTACTTCTATATCAGTGTAGAAAGCAATGACCACCTTTAAAAAATAATGGTACATGATTGGAAGCCAAGAACCCCAACAACAATGGTAGGTAATCCAAAGGTGGAAAGTGGTGACGCCTAAAAAGAGAAAATTGATAACAAATGCTGCATAAAAAAAAGAGAAATTATCAAAACTATAAAAATCCATACTTCTAGGTCTCGCTGGTTAGGATGACTTATCTATTTGCGGTAACAAAGACCATCTTACCTGCAAGCTCATAAAGTGCCATAAATATCTAAAATCTGTGTCAAGATCAAATTTGATGTGATGGAAATAGGAGCAATTGGAATGTGGCTCTTTTTCCTCTTAAATGGAACTTTTGAAGTGAAAATAATTAGTGCTTCTAGTCATTCTGAATAATACATCTCAAGTCGCATAGAAAAGCATTGACCTGCCAGTGCTTCAAAGAACCGAAAGTGGCTGCCTAACTCTCGGATTCCTTTTTTAGGATTTAGGAAATCCAGTCATTACTACATAAATAGTAAAATGTGTGGATGACTAATTTTATTTTCTCTCTCATGCAATTTAAAGTGGCACACCATTACATCTTATAGCTAGAGACTTTCAAACTCTAATATGGAAAAAAATCATGGTACACGTTTTAAGCTGAAGCTTCAAAAATCCATAGTCCGGAAACCAAATGTAGGTAACGCGTTTATATAAACACAATAACACTCTTAACCACCTTGGCTGACTAAGTAAAGGCATTCATCCTGTACTTTTTGTTATAATGTCAAAAGAGAACTGAAATGGTCACCATGTTTTCCATCTACAGCTGTACAGTTGTATCTCTAAAATATCACAACATTCATCATAGTGAGTAGACCTATTCTGGTCAAAAGAGAAAGAAAAGAAAAAATAGGATAATTCTGCCATGAGGGAGGAATAATGGATAGTAAGTTGACCTGTCAAGTTCACCCCGAGGGACCGTCCCCGATCTCTGCGAGGTGGAAATATAAATTCTTATCAGCTAATTCAGCGGTAACCATACAGCTTACAGAAATGGGCGTAAAGGAAATAGGAAAACGCACATATATGGGTCAATACCCAACATTCAGCTGTATTGTGAAATAATCTAATATAATATCTAAGAAGGGCAAAGGGGGAGTAATAACTCACCTGAACTTGAGAAGGTGCCCCAGGTTTGACAAAGTGTTGGAGCTGATTAGAGAGCCCAACCTAGAAAATACAACCATAATATTATTGGATCTGAAAATGTCATAAAGGAATAAATATCTTTTGATTTCAATATAGCAAAGTACCAATTGACTGCCCATTTTGTCACCATTTTTTTATAAAAAAACATATGCACATCGTGCAGTCAGTCGCCTTCCTAGCATCATCTTAGATTGTGTGGGCATAGAACCTAAAATTTACAAATGTCTTGAAAATAGGGAGGACCGAGAAAGAAGAGGGTTGAGCAAGGAAACATGATCAATCTTTTTCTCAAATCATCAAATTCTCTAATGGAAACTGGCACCAACAAGCTTGTCCCACATATGAGAAAAAATGTAACCACATGTATATATACAGCCCCTCCCCACGGTAACCACATGCTAAGCTTGTCCTACATTTTTTTTTTTTTTTTCATAGAACCGAAGGCCACAGCCTACAACAAAAAAAAAATAGCAGGAACCATATCGATTGGTAGGAGAAGGGGAAAACAATAGATCCGAATTGAAACCGACCTTGCCTTGCTCGTCGATTTGTTTCACCAAGATTAACCCTCGAATTGTCATGCCATCCATCGCCATCGTAAGAAACCTTGGGAAAAAAATGAGGATCGGCTAGGGTTTTCTCGATTGAAGGAGAACAACTCGCGGAGGAACAATGGAACATGTAGGACCGTAACGCCCGTTGGTGGGGGGCGCCGGGCGGGCGCCACCGGGCGGCATCCACGCCTCGGGCCGTGGCCGGGATGGCGCCGCCAAGGGCCGCGTCCCCCTCGGCCGCGGCGCCGCCACAGACCGACATGACGGGAAGAGAATGGTAGAGAGGAAGAAGAGAGGGGAGGTGGAGGAGGGGGGCGGGGCGAGCGGCGAGGTCACCCTCTCCAAATGACGCCGCCGCATCAGGAGAAGAAGGGAGAGATCGAGAGCATTCGTTTTTTTTTAGGGCGAGGAGAGGGAGAAGGGAGAGGACGAGAGGCATCGTTTTTTACCGCGGGGAGGGGCCGTGCGATGCTACAGTCGGTTGAGGCATATCGAACGTAGAAACCGAGATCAAACGGTGGAAAATAAATTTGCTACCGTGGACGCCTCGTTGCACGTTTTCTCTACACACAATATTACTTTTAAATGCATTGTTGAAAATCCTGCAAAAAAATCTATCCAAAAAAGTTACTCGAAAACTTCAGTTTAGCTTCGTAATGGAATATAAACAAAACCTTGATAAATAAATTGTATGAAAATCAAATAAGATAACACAAAAAAATTAACGAGCAGGCGCAGGCACGACAGACGTAAATCCAGCAATGATGATGATGACCTAGACGCGTTGGGCGTGCCCCCATCCTACTTGGGTTGGGCTCTCGTTGCCTGGGATGTTGGGAAGGCCTTGGGTTTGGGCCCCACGAGAGGCCCAGTGATGGTGATGGTCAGCCGCCCTTTTCTCGTGCTCCATCAGAGTTGGATTGGCTTGTCAACTAGTACTCGATTGTCATTTGCTCTTTGTCAGTTGTTTTCTTAATTAATAAAGGGAGGAAACCCTCAATGAAGGGATCAGCGGGCTAGAAAAAAAGCAGCATGAGGAGATCCAAGAGAGGATACCATGATCTCGCTACGAGCATTTGATGAGATAAGGCAATCAAGGATTATGGATAATAGTAGAGCTAAATACACTAGTGATGAACAGATTTGTTGGTGTTAGTACTTATACAAAACGTGTGTGTGTGTGTGAGAGAGAGAGAGAGCGGAGGGGGCTGCAATACACTGAATATGGGTTTGAATTGTGCATAGAGAGGTATGGTTGGTCTCCAAAGCAACGCCTTTAGGAAGGAATGGCATCAAAAGTTGCCACCATCACTTTTCCAAGATCACTAGTTCGAGTTTTCACCCAATGACCAAACTCGGTAAGGTGGGAGATGCCTCCTCCATGGAGAAACATGACGCACGATGAGGACGCCAGCACCGTCTATTAGATTGGTGATGAATGAAAGGACTGAGTTCATCAGCTTCTACGTCGGCTACTACACGGGGTGGCCGGCTCCCATGGCATGTACTCTGTGTTTCACATTGAGTTGAGTTAGTGTTGGTTAGTTAATCATGATCCTAAGAAGAAGAACAATTCATCAATGTAACAATGATAATAAAATGTAGCAGGTCCAGCTGACCATCCAGCCGGCAGAAGATCAGAGAGACGTCGTACGTGAGCTCTGCTCTGCTGCGTCATTCTCGCTGGCGTAATGGCGCTGACGGCATCAATATGATCATCCATGTGAACTCTCTCTCTCTCTCTCTCTTGTGATGTTGATAATGTGAGTGAAACATATATCATCATCAGTGAATGAAACATCGCTCTGTTGTGCCCCTGTTGCTCTCTTTAATTAATTTCTTTGTTGTTTTGATTGATTTGAGAGTGAGTGAAACATTATATTTGTTGTTAGCGCGGCAAAATAAATATATATACTCAGTCCGTTCCAAAATAAACACGACTTACAGCGACAGCAGCAAGCAGGACGGAGATCAATGGATGATACGTACTGACGGGATGTCGATCGATCCAGACCGTACAAAAGTTACTACCAAACAGTGCTCGTGTTGCGGATTAATTACCTCACTCATATATAATTGATTTCGCCGGCCGGGCGGCGTCATTCTGGCGTTGCAGCGGTGACGACGGCATCCGCATCATCATCTATTTTGTATGCGTCCCGCCCGTCTATTTCACACCTACTAGTAGCTATATATATATCCTGCTCGTGTACTACGTGCATGCATCTGATCGTTAGAGACGGCGGCCGGGCCGGAGAGACACACGGCGAGCACGAGCAGACCGACACGGCGAGTACTAGGTCGCGTCGCCCCCG
Source organism: Hyparrhenia diplandra (assembly GCA_015847255.1). Classification (NCBI taxonomy): domain Eukaryota; kingdom Viridiplantae; phylum Streptophyta; class Magnoliopsida; order Poales; family Poaceae; genus Hyparrhenia; species Hyparrhenia diplandra. The sequence continues at coordinate 353,591 of JADLZK010005195.1, read as the reverse complement.
CATGTTTAAAACGTACTAAATGATGCGCCGAGGACGGCGACGTCGCAGGTCTCCGTCCGCAGCAGCTATACAGTACCTAGTACACACAGGATGCCTGATTGCGTACTAGCATGTTATAAATATTCATTTAAGTCTATGCTACACCACGTACTGTACTCAAGATTATTGGTGATGGAGTTTGAAGTCAGATCTCAGGGGGCTAAGCCGTATGTAAGAGGGAATTAATACTGACGCCCCTAATATTCGTTATGTTTACCAGTACAAGTTTTTTTTTTAAAAAAGGGAGCCCATAACCATCTTTGGTCAACAGTAACCTCCTCGATCCACAGCTCAAGGTTTTGAATTTCCTCTTTTTTTTTTGTTGAATTTCCTCTAACAAAGCAGCATATGTGTAGTAGTACTTTTTACCAAAAAATAGAAGGGTATCAATAAAGATATGTAATAGTGTTTAGTCAAAATGCACAAACTTTATCTAGTAGCAACTTTCATAAGTATTGTCATGGACATAATTTTAAATAAATTGGTAGTGTCATTGGTATACGGGTTACTAGGTGGATTGCCCTGTTGCTGCTTGGGAATTTGAGACAGGATCGATGGAATGTAGATGAACGCAGCCAGAAAAATATGAAATTGAATGAAGCCAACTCCAATTCCAATATATTATCACGTGGAATTTATCTGAAGCATTTTCATAGAACACTAAGAACACTCATCATGTTACTCGAACTTAGCACAGTAACCGGATCGACATCTAGGTAGTAACATGTACATGAGAGCGGTATACTTATAAGCAGAAAAAGAGAGAAAAACTATTGCATAAATAGGTGACGACGGAAGCACAAACATGGGAGATGGTGGAAACAACTATGGTTTTAGAAACAAACAGAGGCAACAAGGAACATGCTTATATATACACAGAAGAAGGAGAGCCTGTGGGGATGCCTGCACTCAAATTGCGTGAGGCACGATTGAACTAAAGTCATACCAATCAAAACTCATGTATAGTAGTTGCATCTATATCTAGCCGATTCAAACACTCCTGAGTGAATGAGAAAACACGCTTATATATACACACAGAAGAAGGAACAAAAATTAAAAAGGGTATACTGTTTCGTTTGCTCCCATGGAAATTCATGATCTGGTGCATTGAAAGGGATTGGATAATGGTCTAGAGGTGCAGGGCAGTTTTGCAATTCCATCGTGAGTGGATGAATTAGTGGAGGAAGGTGGGAAGTCCAACGTCAAAGCTTAGGGACTTGATGGAACCGAACAAATGAAATTAAGTGTTTGAACTAACTGATTTAATGGGTCTCTCGTGATAACGTGGCTCAAAGAGATCATAGAGAAATACCATAGTGGGGTTTATCTTTATAGGAGTAGGAGATTAATTAGGGAATCTCATGAATATTGAAACGTACAGAGATATGTATGTTCGTTGCGCCCATACAAATGTATACTTGATTTGCATGAAGTCACAACATGAATGATCGCTTTAAGTTAGTTTTCTATACATTAACAGATGGACCGAACAGGTGATCAGATAGAGGTGAATAGGAGTCAAATATTTTTGCCGAGCAAATGAATGATATATAGGCTATGTCCTAATAATGATCAATCCAAGCCTCTCTTAATTTTAGTTTTCTCCAACATCACGCAGTCATGACGTACATGTTGCTGATTTATGGAATGAGACTAGTAATTTTTCTTTTATAGCGGGGGGCTGTATACATTGATTATCATCAACAACCTCATTTTTTTTTGAACGACGAAACCCTAATCTTCCGGTTAATCATGGAAAACCGGACTAAAAAGCCAATACATGACACGCACATAAAAAAACACAAGAAAGAAAGAAAGAAGGAAAAATACAACGCTAGAGCACATGAACTCTTTAACGATACCTCCAAGGAGGTGGATGACATGACAACGCCACCATCGTCAGCCAAGGAAATGCCACAGAGCTTGACAAAGCTTTCGCCCAAGTGTTGTGCTAAGGAGTTGAGCGGGGTGGCCAAAGTAGGAACAACACAAGAGGTTCTTCAATGACTCCTTCAAAAAGGATAATACCGTCACGCCCCGTAGTAATCTAGGCTGAGCTTTTCGCCCGTAACCTCGTGGAAGAGGCCCCATCGAATGCTGTCTAGACACACGGTCATCGATTGTCGTGCCTGTGGGCCACCACACGCTAGTCGCTACCACACGCCGTAGAGCCGTTTGGGCTCGCCTGCGACAACGGGGGAGGCGAGCACCGACGGCACGGCCGTGGCCAAATGTCCCGGAGCCACGCATGCACTCGCCCGCAGCGACGGGAGGCGTGCACCGACACCGACCGCCGCCCCGCGTCGTGGAGCCTCTCGGCTCGCCCGCGATGACGGGAAGCGCACATCGACAACGCTGGCCGCCGCCACACGCCGGGCCGGGCCGCCTCGCCTCGAAGACGGAGGCACACACATACACAGCGCCGGCCGCCGCCACACCTGTAAGGTCTTAGATGGCTAGAGGGGGGGTGAATAGCCTATAAAATTTTCTACAAGCTCAACTAAACAAACCGATTAGTATAAAACACGGCAGAAAGCGGTTTGCACTAGCTCTATTGTCTTGCAAGCCTCTAGTGACAATTCTAAATATATTCTATGATCTCTATGTCAATCAAAGGCTATGTCACTACTCTAACTAGTGAGCAAACCTAATATGATCCTTATGCTAGCAAGAACAACCTACACAAGCAAGTGCTAGCTCTCTACTCAAATTAAACTAGGAAAGTAATGCAAGAGTGAGAAGCTTGTTATACCGACTTGTAGAGGCTATGAACCAATCACCGGGAAGAGGATGAACCAATCAACACAATAAAATGAAGAGCCAATCGCCAAGACAATGAACAAGTCGATTTGTTCACCCGGAGTTCGCTTGTACACCTACAAGCTAGTCTCCTACAGTGCCGACCAACACAAGGATGGTGTTTGAGCTAGGCGGTGCCCTTGCTAGCCTCAACACACCACTCACAAGTGAGGTACCCAAGACACGAGCAATGTATTCCTTACACTTTGTCTTCCCGACGAGGAGTGCGTGATCCTCTCACAATTTCGCCCCGGAGGTGGCCAAGAAACAATCTCCTCTTCTTGCCAACAACTCCACCAAATCACCAAGCCGGCTAGGAGCGGTGTCTCCAAGAGAAACAAGAAACCAACCGGCTCACAACGATCCCCCAAGTGCCTCTAGATGCAAGAACTCGATGCAATGCACTAGGATCAACTCTTCTCTCAAGAATGAAGCTCAAAACAAGAATGAGAGGAGGGAGGCTTGCTTGCTTGCTCAAAGGTGTTAGGAATGATTCAAATGTTCAAGAGAGAGAGCAAAGCAAGGGCAGCCAAGGGGGTATAAATACCCCACACCACGAAATGTGGCCGATGGGAGGAAACCCACGGTTTTTCTGCGGCCGACCGGACGCCCGACCGGACTCACCAATGAAAGTCCGGCTCGGTGGGTCCGGCCGCGAACCGACAACGCCCAAACAATGGGTGGACCCCCGGCCGCACCGGGTCCGATCGAAGCGTCCGGCCGGTGCTTCCGTCCGCCACCGGAAGCATCCGGCCGGTAGTCGTCCCGTCGGCCCACGGCCAACCCCCTAAAAAACATGCTCTCTGCCGGACTCAGCTGACCGGAAGCGTCCGGTCAAAAAAACCATGCGTCCGGTCAAGGGTCCGGTCGGTGCTTCCGGCCGCCATCGAAGCCGCTGCGAAAATCCGTCGTTTCGCCGCCGCCGTTCCTTCGCCTTTGCTCCAAACCGACTTCCGTCACTTGTTTCTTGTTGCCGACACGTCAAGAACAACTTCGACACCATGTGTTAGCATTTTTGAAACCATTTTCGACAAGGACGGAGTTAGCTCTTTAGGTTAGAATGCATGCATATGAGACTTGAACCTAAAGGCACGTGAGGATCGATATGTACGAAAGTTTTCCCCTCTTTATAGTACGGCTTATCGATCCTATAATCACCCACACCCTCTATGGTGTCTTAGGTGTGAAATCAAAAGCCCTATGGTTATACCTTTGCCTTGGGGACAATTGTTCTCCGAAACTCCACCGAGTTGCATGCTTGATCATCTTTTGGATCACCTCGATCCATCCTCCATGATCACCATGCACCAACTTCGATTTACCAATCTCCAATCTAATCAAACACTTAGCATCGAGAGATTAGTCCTTAGGTGTCACTAATTAGCCAAAACCAAACTAGAGATCTTCACACACGCCACGGAGCCGTCGTGGTCGCCTGCCGGAACAATTAGTGGAGATCTAGACCTTTCCACATAGCGGATGATGGTATTTAAATTCTATGTTGATTGAAGAGATATTTTATTTTATTTTATTTTTGAAAGTGGATATTTTAGATGCAAAATTTAAGTGGTTGCTTAGACTAACTATTACATTGGTTGATGGGTAATTTAGACGCATATATATTTGATCACTTTATACTTTGTTTCATAATGATTGAGGTGTCTAATTTAGAGGCAAATTTAGGGTTTATTTTACGGGAGCGTTAGAGCACGGGCGCGTCGGGCGGACGGCTCCGTCCCGCACGCCCGTAGCTGCTCATCCCACTAGGCCCGCCTCCCGCATGCCTCCCCCCTCCTCTGCTCGCCATGTTGCGCGCCCCCCTGCTGTGCCTGCCGCGCCGCCCGCCGCGGACACCGCCCAGCCATGAGGGAGCTTGAGCTCGACCTCAGCTCTACCATAGCAGCGGCATGTAGCGTAAAAAGGTGGAAAAAGGAGCATCACCCGATCTACTTTTGAAATAGCCGAGGACCAACATATGAAACATACACTTGAAGGTAACAAAACACTTGAAACTTCAATATGAAACACTAGATAAGCACGCACGATCTACTTTTTGAAACAACGAGAAAACAACAGTTGAGCACCTAACCTCGACTCTACCACATGGGATCGTGTAGCGTAAGGGTGGAAGAAGAAGAATCAACACCCAATCTACTTTCAAACAACTGGGAACAATAGATGAAACATACCATGGAGGTAGTTGAAACACCGAAAACTTCAATCAAAACACTAGGAAAACACATCCCGATGTACTTTTGAAACAACCGGAAAATAACAGTTGAAACATATGAGTGAAACTAGTTGAAACACTTGAAACATCCCTTCTGAAACATCGATGAAACATATCTCTAAAACATGTGAAATACTCAATCTACTTTTACCACATATATATGGTTCGGTTGAAAACATACCTTTGAAACAACCGAAACAATTGAAACAAACAAATAAAACATTGGGAGGATTGAAACATTGGTGCCTTGTCGCTTGCCTTCTCCCCGCCACGCCTCCCTTTCCCCCCACCGGATCCGAAATGCTGAGCTCCCCTCCTCCATAGGCGTGCCAGCTCCTCTCTTCCATGGCCGACCGCGGGCCGGAGCTCCTCTTCTCCATGGCTGACCGCATCTCCGCCAACGACCCCCCCCCCCCGACCGCATCTTCGGCCATGGAGGAGCACGAGAGGAGGAGGTGGCCCATGGTGGGGGGGCTCGAGCAAAAGTTGGTGGTGGCCATGCCAAGGCGGAGCTCCACGCAGAGAGACCATGGCTGGGAGGACATTGGGATGCCACGTGTGGCATGGATGGGGCACAACAAAGGATGCTGGTGGCGGCGAGGCAGAGTGGTGCGGCCGTGCGGCGGCGAACAGGGTGCTCTCGCCGCCGCAATAGGCGGATTCCGCGATGGAGGTGGCCGCCGGCGTCCGGATGGCCATAGTAGACAATTTCCGTTTATGTTATCACATTTCCTATACCTCATATGCATGATTTGAGAACGTGAGCATGTGAGATTGAAATTGAAGAAGCACTCATGATAAAAAAGATGAACAACAACCCTCGATGTAAATCTAATGGTCTCTATCAGTAAATTTTTGCCAGCTAAATAAGGCCTCCCGCCAGTACAGTAGTACTGCACGCCTAAAACACCGGCTGCATGTCTGCGTACTGCATATGCACGGGGTGCTGCTCGCCATCCTGCTGCCCAGTACAGTACCTACTAGTCAGTGGTCGATTCATTAGCACATGTATCATGCCTGTGTACGTGTAGGTACCCAGGTGAAGGACATATATAGCGAATCATCCACCTCCCCGACCGACCGGCGCCGTCTTGATCCCGGCAGTCACAGTCACAGTCACAGTCACTAGCTAGCACAGTACCCATGGTTGCTGGGAAGCACCATTCATCAATCCTTTTTTGCTAGCTTGCGGGTGTCACCACGCACTACGGTACTAGTCACTAGAATCTACTGGTGATGCAACTTACAACAGTGAAATTCCTGCAAGAGTTTTTTTTCACGCGTTGTCTGATAACTACACTTGAACAACTATTATATATTCAGTACGCTGTTCAATGTATTGATATTATTTTTCACGAGTGTTGTTCAAGTGTTTTTCACGCGTTGTTTTTACTGCATGCTTAGGTAAAAGATTGAAGGACCGAAACGGCGACCGAGGGGGGTGAATGGAAGCCTCGACAAAATTCTTTCGAATTTGCGACCTTGTAGCTCTCCACGACCCCTCAAAGCAAATCGACCAACTCACGGAAGAATCACGACCTTGTTTGCAAGGTGGATGACCTAGGGACTGGCCTAGAGTCACAGCGGATCAACCGGAAACACCGCGGAACGATCGCACGAACAATCGAGAGAAAAAACGGCAAACCTTCAAAAATACCGGACATGTCCGGGTTGAATACCGGACTTGTCCGGTATGAAAACCAGACGCAAGTTCTCCAAAGAAATACCGGACATGTCCAGGTTGAATACCGGACTTGTCCGGTTGAACTCAGCCCAAAATCACCTCTCTCGGAGAAATCGAAAACCCAACCAAAAGACCTTCTAAAAATCATAAGAATTTAACCCTAGCCTTTTGGAACCGTGGAAAACCTCTCCACAAAGTTTTAGCCCCAAACTCGAAGTTTAGGAATACCGGACTTGTCCGGAGTTGCATACCGCACATGTCCGTATTGTCGGGTCAAGAACTGCTTTCGAACTCAAAAACGAAATCTGATCGAACTTCCTCTACGCTTGATCTTTGGTCACAATTTTTTAAGCCACGAGAATCACGGCATGTAGGTGACAAGATTCCCCAAGAAATTTCAAGTTTGATGGAGCGAATCGAGAGGAATTTCGGATCTTGCTAAGAACACACAAAAAATCGACTTCGATCCAAAACTCGCCCGACCAAGTGCTCGTGAGGAATTAGCTCAAACCCTTGGGTGGAAATGATCCTCTCACGTCCTAGCACGAATCAAGGCAAGAAAAACGAAGCCAAACGATCCCAAATCGAAGAAATCGTGAAAGAGAAGAGGGGGAGAGAGGAAACTCGGGAAGAACAAGTGATGAACGAAAATCACAAAGACAAGATCAAACAAGAACACCGATCCAATCATCCCAAACGCCACCATGTGACACAGCTACTCGAGCTAGCCCTTGCTCAACAAATTCGATACAAGATCGGTGGACCTCTCACACCGGGAGTCCGGAACCCTAGATAGAAATCAAAATGAGAGGCAAAGAGGATGAAGGGGTATGCCTCTGCTAAATAGCCCCAATTCCCTCTGCCTAAACTACCCCTAAGATACATGAGTCGATTTTGTAACCCTAAGGCTATTTCGGTCGACTCTGGGATAATTTGATCCGACGGCCACCGCGCCTCCTCATCGGTAGCCTTGCATCCACGCAACCTCCCCGATGCCGCCACGTGCCGTCCTTCCGTCCGCCGGAATACTTCGGGTTTTGAGGCCCAAACCCGCGAAACCCGCGCCCGTGGTTTTGAGGCCCAAACCACGAAACCCGCGCCGATGGTTTTGAGGGCAAACCACCAAACCTCCTCGACACGTGTCATCGCCGTCTTGACCGCCCGAGTCGCCAAGTCATCCGAGCTCCCCCTCTTGCCTGCACGCTCGCCGTCTTGACCCGATCGACACGGTCCCGCCATGTCCTCTTGCATCCGTCGATGTCCCGGATGTCGACCTCCATGGCTAGCCACCCGGCGATCCGGTCCCTCGGTCCAAGCCTCACGTCCGTCCTTCACCTCCGCGGTCCGTCGGCCCGGCCACGTCCTCCTTGGCCCCTTCACCTCACCGTCGGCTACCATCTCCGAGCCCACACCCGCACAACACGAACCAAGAGATCGTCTTCGACACACTCCACGTGTGCCGGTGAAACATAGCCGGGCGTAAAAAGATAAAAAGAAAATAGAAGGAGAATGTTGATCGTTGACAATCACTACATCACAAAACTAAACACATGCGACCTAAATCAACCATGTGTTCGCAATCTCCCCTTGATGAGTGCATTGTCAACATTCAACACAAAGACGAATAAGATAGGAGAAAACACATCCAAGTGAACACAAGCTAGACACAAGCTAAGACAGTCAATTGGATAGCACAACATGGAGCAAAAACTTGGTTCCCAAAGACATGGGCAAAAAGCTCGACACAACCAAGCTAAATGCACAGCTAGTCCTCAAGAAGAGGTAGAACAGGCTCAACACCACTAGCGAGCTCCAAACCAAATACTTTCACACACAAACAGCTAGACCCTCAAGACAGAGGCAAAGGCTCAACACATCTAGCTCAAAGTGCTACTCCCCACGGACAAATGCGATCCATGTCTTTGTATCTTTCTCCCCCTTTGTTGGCACATGCACTAATCAAGCTATGAAATGCAATATGTCACAATGCAAAGCTTCAAGATTATATTCAACCGAAAGTGAGAGAGTGCTCAAAGTGGTACCATAGCAACAAAGTACAAGTGCTAGCCAGAGCTCAAGTTAATCAGATGATATGAAATATGGCACAAAGCATTTTGAGCAAATTTTAGTATCTTGCAAAAGGAGGTTCACCATCAAACATAGCACCTAGCACAAGTAGATAGGAGATCAACTAAGTGCTCAAACATGTAAACCGGGTGAACTACCCCAAGCGGCGTTCGGACATCATGCTAGACATTATGGCAAAAACTTGTGTTCATTTTAGTTCGAGTTGCAAATGTTCACAAGTTACAAGAGAGCATGCGAGTGGTTATCCACATTTGCCTTGCCTTACTAATCAACCATGTCAAGCCTATGCGTGAGCAATGATTAGCTTAAGACAATGGTCCGGTCAAACACAATGAAGTCCAAGTTCATTCAAGAGTGCAAGTGAAAGCAGCCTCAAACTTCAAAGTGTGGCAAAATGGACCCACTCGATCTTTTCATCACTTTAGCTTTAGACTTCATGTTTTAGCAAGATATTATCATGAAAATCTTAAGCAAGTGAATGAATCAAAGCATGAGACATAGCTACCAAGCATACACATAAGAGCTCAAAGGATCTCAACATCCTACTCATGATAGAAGCTAGCTCAAAGGTGAACCAAGATTAAGTTTCATCATTCATTAATCAAGTTCACATGTGAAAAAGTTGCTCAGCTCATAACATACATCACATGATTAAAAAGAGCTCAAGCTAGAAGCACTATCATGTCCATACTACTAAGAGCACAAACTCATTCCATTCAATATAAAACTGAAGCTCATGATATGCAAGTATGATACAAAAAGCAAAACAAACCTAAAACTACATCTGTACATCAACTACGAAGCTACCCCTCAAAAGGGATAGCACACGCCCAACTCTCCACGAAGCTGGGCAAAGCGGACTTGGTCTAGTGGTTTCGTGAAAATGTCCGCAATCTGTTGCTCCGTGTACACATGCTGTACATCTATGTCCCCTTTCTCCTGGTGATCTCTCGGGAAGTGGTACCTCACCTCTATGTGTTTAGTCCGGGAGTGCAGACGAGGGTTTTTGGCTACACTCATAGCTCCCATGCTATCACACAACAAAGGTACACGAAAAAAGCTCAGGCCAAAGTCTCTCAAAGTGGCAACCATCCACAACAACGGGAACAACAAGCAAAGAAGAAGAACATACTCTGCCTCAACAATCGACCGAGCGACACCAGCATCGCTTATGACGACCAAGACACTAGAGACGTACCAAGAAACCGACAAAACCAGGGGTAGACTTTCTATGCATACGATCACCAAAGATAATCAGTCCGAATAACCGATCGTGGAGAGGGTGGAAGAGGCCGAGTACCATAGGCCAAAGTCAGGGGTAAACTGCAAGTACCTGAAGATCCTCTTCCACGACTGAAAGTGAGAGGTGCGCGGCGAAGATCGAAAACGCGTCTTGCAGGCACACCGCAAAACCGGATGTCGGGCGCGTGTCGTCGTCGTGTACAGCGGCGAACCGATCATACTTCTGTACTCCCTTTGGTCCACAAATTTCTCCATCCTTGTCCTCGTCCCGGGGCCGTCGTCGTCGACATGGGCGTCGAAAGAGGCTTGGCCTCACCCATGCGAAACTTAAGCGGATGATGTCCTTCGTGTACTTGCCCCGGTGTACGAAGATCCCGTCCCTTGGTTTGCTTGATTTGAAGTCCAAGGAAGTAGGTCAGCTCGCCCATCATGCTCATCTCGAACTCCCCGCTCATAATCTCTACAAAACTCGATACCATAGCATGTGAAGAGCCACCAAAGATGATATCATCCACATATATAGGAGTATGTCATTGCCTTTTCTAAGCGAAACAAAGTCTTGTCTACAGCCCCATCACAAAACCCTTAGCTAAGAGAAAAGCTTTCAACCTCTCGTACCACGCTCTGGGGGCTTGTTTCAGGCCGTACAAGGCCTTGTACAACTTGTACACATAGTCTGGGTGTTTAGGATTCTCAAACCCCGGGGGCTGCCTCACATACACCTCCTCCTCTATGAACCCATTTAGGAAAGCACTCTTGACATCCATCCGAAGAGCTTAAAGCCCTTCGAAGCCGCAAAGGCAAGCAAAATCCTAATAGCTTCTATGCGGGCTACGGGGAGCGAAGGTTTCTTCGTAGTCTATTCCCTCTTTTCGACAAAACCCCGGGCAACTAATCGGCTTTGTTTCTCACCACCACACCATCCTCACTCTGTTTGTTTTTGAACACCCACTTAGTACCTATGGGATGACACTCAGCAGGAGGTGGGACTAACACCCAAACTTGGTTCCTCTCAAAGTTCTGCAACTCCTCATGCATGGCATTGACCCAGTCCGAGTCCGATAAAGCAGTGTTAACATCTTTGGGCTCAAGAGTGGAAACAAATGCAGAATGAGCGAAATGACACATGGCATAAGCTTTGGAACGAGTTACCCTCTGATTAAGTCCTCCAATCATGGTCTCCTGGGGGTGGCGACGCTGAATGTGCTGAGGCGCCGTGCGCGAAGATGTCGCCTCCCCCTCGACTGGAGTGGGAACCTCCTCAGGTGCAGCTGTCTCGCCCTGAGGGGGCTGCTCCACGGGACCCCAGGAAGTAGTGGTAGTAGGGTGCAGTCCGTGAGCGGTCGTCGCCGCACGGGGTCGACCCAGGGCAAGCGGTGGAGTCGCCGGGATCACCCGATAAACGTCTTCCCCGCTCCTCCTCCACAAAGATGCTCTGCTCCATCTCATCCTTTCCCCGCACACTCAAACACGAGAAGAGGAACAAAGGCGCTGAGTCTCATCGAAAGTAACCTCACATGTCTCTACAACGCGGTTAGTCTCAAGATTTAGAACTCAGTAAGCATGTGAGTGCAAAGCATATCCAAGGAAAATGCCATCACCGATCGAGACTCAAACTTGTCGAGATTACCTTGCTTGAGAATGAAACACACGCATCCAAACACACGGAAGTGACTCACCTTGGGCAATCTTCCAAACCGCAGCTCATATGATGTCTTCTTGGTAAAAGCACGAAGGAAAATGCGGTTGGAAACATGGCACGCTGTGTTGATTGCCTCAGCCCAATACTTCCTCGGAGTCTTATGTTCATCGAGCATGGTCCTTGCCATCTCCACAAGCGTCCGGTTCTTCCGCTCAACAATCCCGTTCGCTGCGGAACATAAGGGCTAGAAAACTGGTGCTCGACACCCAAGTTAGCACAAAGAGACTCGAACTGAGAGTTCTTGAATTCTGTGCCATTGTCACTGCGAATCGCTCGAATGGCTGTCTCGGCAACTCGCCTCGATCTCAAAATCAAATCGCGAGCAAAACCGAAAAGCCTCATCTTTGCCCTCCATGAAAAAGACCCAAGAGTATCTTAAAAAATCGTCAACGATCACTAGACAACACCACTTCCCACCGACCGACCTCACCCGAGATGGACCAACTGTGTGTCCATGTGAAGGATCTCTCCGGGTCTCGAGGTCATAATCTGAGTAATGGGTGGTGGGAAGCGGGATACCATCTTCCCGTGACGACGGGGGGTGGCAAACCAAATCCTTCTCAAATTTGAGTTTAGGCAATCCTCGGATCGGATCCATTGAACTCAACCTCGCGAGGAGGTCGAAGCTCAAGTGACCTAGTCTCCTATGCCACTTCCACAAATCGGAGGAGGACCCGGCCAACAAGCAACAAGATGTGCCAAAGCCTCGAGAAAAATCAGCACGAAAGACTTGCCCAAATGGCACAATCCAAAGAAATGAGATCATCGCGAGAGTCCAAAACTCGAGAACACCCAACCTTAAAGCGTACCTCATACCCATCCGCCATGAGCCGAGAGACGCATGTGAGATTGAAGTGAAGGTTGGAGACGAGCCCACATCCTTGAGCACAAAGTGGTCATTGATTCTGATTGACCCTCGAGATAGAATCTTCCCTCTTTCTGTCCCCCCGAAAGTGATGTACTCTTTCGTCTTCATGGGGGTGAGGCTGGAGAACCACTTGGAGTTACCGGTCATGTGTCGAGAACAGCCGGAGTCAATGAGCCACATGTCCTCCACCTTCCGGCTGTATCAACGATAGAACATGGGATGAGCATATGGCACAACACTGGGGTTAGTAAACTTGGAAGAGTACCGGTGTTGACCATCTTGCCCCGAATAAGCATTAGGCAAAACAAACATCCCACGCCCATCTTACCAAATCGCTCACCACGCACAACAAAACGTGGTGCACTTCTCTTGTCAACCTCAAATCTCCCAAAGCGAGGATCTACATCCACTCGCGGAGCACGACCTCAAAGGGTCTCACAAACCGTGGCCCAAACCTATGAGGCCTCCTACCTTCAGCCTAGCAAACTGCCTCAAACGACCGCACACCCCTCTCATACATGCCAAGTGGTGGGTGATACATGTCACGGTTCTCAAACTCCACTCGACGCCTAGCATCCCTCTTCCTCCTAAAGCAAAACTCAACCAAGTGACCATCCCTCTGGCAATACTCACAGTGATACCTCACCTCTCTCTTGGGTAGTGGTTGGTTCACTCTCTTGGGTGGATGGTTCACTCTTGTTGTGGTTTTGGCCTTAGGAAGGGTTTCCTCGGGGATCCCGGGCAAAGTGTCAAGTGGGTTCTTGAGGTAGTTCGGTTTGGAAAGCCACACTTGTTTGGGAGGTGGAGTCTTAGTTGGCTCTTGGAGAATGCCATCTTGCACAATGGGCTTGGTAGGCTCAGGTGGAGTGATCTTGGTCAATTTGGGAGTGTTGGTTGGTTTCTCACTCGAGCTCAAACCACTACCTTGACCAACCTTGCCATAAATGACTTCTCCCTTCCCACCTATAGCAAAGCCTAAACCCGATGTGTCAGTCCCCCTCTTGAATTGACTCATCATCATGCCAAGCTGCGGCTCTCCACAAGACACCCAACTCAAGACAGGCGAAGATACTTGATCTCCTCTTCGACTCTCCCCTTGTCATGCCTACAAGACATGAGCTCCAACTCCAAAGCTTCACACTTAGCACATCCCGGCCGACGGTGCTATCTCGAGTTGGCCTTCTCAAGCACGGCAAGCTTGGCGGCCTTCTCTGCCAACTCGGATCGCAAGTCGGGGACAAGACTTGCACGCACTCAACAAAGATCGGCCTAGACTTCAGATCAACGTGCTCATCTAGCAAGGCAGCATACTTGGACTGCAAAGACATGATGCTAGACATATGCACAGCACAAGCATCACACTCCGTCTCATCAGAGACATCGACAGGCTTCCTAAGCAGCTCTATCTCCGTCCACGACCATCTCCCACTTCTCCTTGTACTCCTTTCTCTCCCTAGCGGCACGCTTAAGCAACTTCTCTTGACACACTAGCGCATCGCCCAAAGATTCAACTTCATCGGAGAGAGATTCGATTGTGGGAGGTACCTCGGAAGGAGAAGAGTTGTTGTCGTGTGACTTGGCGCTTGTCGGTCACCGCTCCATCGAGGGCCATGGTGCGAAGCCCCGGGCTTGGAGTCGGTGAAGAAGCAAAGTCCATTCAGCTTGTCCTCAACCTTGCGCTCGGACTCCTCATCGCTTGAGGAAGATTGTCCGTCCGAAGAGTCGTTGTCGAGGTCGCTGAGGGAAGCAAGGAAGGCGTGCTTGTGCTCCTTGGCACGCTTGAGGTACTTCTTCTTGATCGCCTCCTTGTCGAAGCCCTTCTTGGACTTGTGCTTGCCGGGAGGTGTACTCGCGCTTGTCCTTGCGCTTGTCGGAGTCGTGCCCAGAGTAGTACTTCTCGCCGGAGTACTTGTCCTTGTTCTTCTTGGGGCATGCGGCGACGAAGTGGTCCGGGATCTCCGCACTCGAAGCATCCGCCCTTGGATGGGCCGCCACGCCGACGGTTCAAGCGGCTTGTTGTGGAACCACGCGAGAATCGGGCCGATGACTAGTGCAAGCTCATCATCCCCAAGACTCTCCATCTGCTCCTCTGTCACGGACACCAAGGAAGACAAGGCGAAAAGAAATATGTGATGGGTTAGCGAAAGAATTGGAACCGCCCTTACCGAGACGCGAGTGCAACGTTTGGCGCGAAGGGTTCTTCAAACCGCTGGATCTCGCGCCTCGATCTCGGAAGACTTGAGCTTGTCAGTAGAGCTCGTCGGGTGTGAGGGTGTCGTAGTTGGCGAGACTCCATGATCGCGACACCTTCACATCCCACACCTTCCGATCCGGGCGTCATAGAGCCGCGACGCCTTCTCGTGCTCGTCAAAAAAAAGCTCCCGACCGGCTTGTTCGCCCGGCTTGTTGCGGATCGTCCGAAACCTAGCAAAGAGAGAATCGATGGACTCGCCATCAAGCTGGATGAGGTTGTTGTACTCTCTCTTGTAGGTCTCGTAAAGGCGGGCCTTGACTTGTGGGGTTCCCTCGTGGTAGCTCTCTAGTGTCTTCCACACCTCACGAGCGGTCTCACAAGTGGCAACTCTCTCAAACTCAGTGTCTTTGAGGCTAGAGAACAAGACGCTCCTCGCTCGGTTGTTGGCATTGTGTTGGGCTATTTGATCCTCACCCACTCGAGCGGCTAGCACTTGGTAGTTCTCGTCCTCAACGATCTCCCACACTCTCCAATCTATCCCCATGAGATGCGCTTGCATCTTGATCTTCCAATAGGGATAGTTGGTGCCATCGAACTCCGGAGGCTTGCCACCAAAGTGACCAAACCTCTCCATGTCGCCTTCTGTGGATCAAGAACCGATTAAGGTGGATATGATCCTTAACCTGCTCTGATACCAATTGAAGGACCGAAACGGCGACCAGAGGGGGGGGTGAATGGGAGCCTCGACAAAATTCTTTCGAATTTGCGACCTTGTAGCTCTCACGACCCCTCAAAGCAAATCGACCGACTCACGGAAGAATCACGACCTTGTTTGCAAGGTGGATGACCTAGGGGCGCCTAGAGTCACAAATGGATCAACCGGAAACACCACGGAACGATCGCATCGAACAATCGAGAGAAAACAAAGAAACCTTCAAAGAAATACCGGACATGTCCGGGTTGTTGTCCGGTATGAAAACCGCACGCAAGTTCTCGGAAATACCGGACATGTCCGGGTTGAATACGGACTTGTCCGGGTTGAACTCAGCCCAAAATCACCTCTCGGGAGAAATCGAAAACCCAACCAAAAGACCTTCTAAAATCATAAGAATTTAACCCTAGCCTTTTGGAACCGTGGAAAACCTCTCCACAAAGTTTTAGCCCCAAACTCGAAGTTTAGGAATACCGGACTTGTCCGGGTTGCATACCGCACATGTCCGTATTGTCGAAATGAAGAACTGCTCGAACTCAAAAACGAAATCTGATCGAAACTTCCTCTACGCTTGATCTTTGGTCACAATTTTTAAGCCATAGAATCACCGCATGTAGGTGACAAGATTCCCCTAAGAAATTTCAAGTTTGATGGAGCGAATCGAGAGGAATTTCGGATCTTGCTAAGAACACACAAAAAAATCGACTTCGATCCAAAACTCGCCCGACCAAGCGTGCTCGTGAGGAATTAGCTCAAACCCTTGGGTGGAAATGATCCTCTCACGTCCTAGCACGAATCAAGGCAAGAAAAACGAAGCCAAACGATCCCAAATCGAAGAAATCGTGAAGAGAAGAGAGGGGGAGAGAGGAAACTCGGGAAGAACAAGTGATGAACGAAAATCACAGCACAAGATCAAACAAGAACACCGATCCAATCATCCCAAACGCCACCATGTGACAAAGCTACTCAGAGCTAGCCCTTGCTCAACAAATTCGATACAAGATCGGTGGACCTCTCACACCGAGTCCGGAACCCTAGCTAGAAATCGTAAAATGAGAGGCAAAGAGGATGAAGGGGTATGCCTCTCGCTAAATAGCCCCAATTCCCTCCCGCCTAAACTACCCCTAAGATACATGAGTCGATTTTGTAACCCTAAGGCTATTTCGGTCGACTCGGGATAATTTGATCCGGCGGCCACCGCGCCTCCTCATCGGTAGCCTTGCATCCACGCAACCTCCCCGATGCCGCCACGTGCCGTCCTTCCGTCCGCCGGAATACTTCGGGTTTTGAGGCCCAAACCCGCGAAACCCGCGCCCGTGGTTTTGAGGCCCAAACCACGAAACCCGCGCCGATGGTTTTGAGGGCAAACCACCAAACCTCCTCGACACGTGTCATCGCCGTCTTGACCGCCCCGAAGTCGCCAAGTCATCCGAGCTCCCGCTCGCCGCTGCGCTTCGCCCGTCTTGACCCGATCGACACGGTCCTGCCACGCCCTCTTGCATCCGTCGATGTCCCGGATGTCGGCCTCCATGGCTAGCCACCCGGCGATCCGGTCCCTCGGTCCAAGCCTCACGTCCGTCCTTCACCTCCGCGGTCCGTCGGCCCGGCACGTCCTCCTTGGCCCCTTCACCTCACCGTCAGCTACCATCTCCGAGCTCCACACCTGCACAACACGAACCAAGAGATACGTCTTCGACACACTCCACGTGTGCCGGTGAAACATAGCCGGGCGAAAAAGATAAAAAAAGAAAATAGAAGGAGAATGTTGATCTGTTGACAATCACTACATCACAAAACTAAACACATGCGACCTAAATCAACCATGTGTTCGCAAAGATGATGATGTTTTTTAGACGTTGGCAACCGTTTAGTGAAAAGGAAAAAAAAAACGCCCACTGTCCATGCATCTGAAATTCCATGAAGCTGAGAGCTGCTCTGCTACTGTTCAGTATTTTTTTTTGACAACCACAAACTTTATATATTAAGCAGCCAAGTTACCAAAAGGTCCTCCAAAAGGACAGTAGTACAGATGATCCAGTGACCAACAACAACATAGGTGATGACTAGGACGAGGCGAGGGGCCATAGGGGCACCGATGGCGCATACACCCGAATGGAAGGACCGCGCAAAGCGACGGTTGAAAGTGAGACGACCGAGCCGATGAAAAGGAGCATAGCGAATCATCCATCTCCCCGACCGGCGCCGTCTTATCCCGGCAGTCACAGCCACTAGCTGGCACAGTACCCATGGTTGCTGGGAAGCACCATTCAATCCTTTTTTTGCTAGCTCGCGGGTGTCACCATACGCACTAGTTTTGCTTAATTTGTCGGGATACGATAGCTACACTGTCAACAGTGAATTCCTGCAAGAGGCGTTGTCTGATAACTACACTTGAACAACTATTATATAGTAAGTATACTGTTCGATGTATTGATATTATTTTTCACGTGTGTTGTTCAAGTGTTTTTCACGCGTTGTTTACTGCATCATATCGTCGTTTGATGCATGGGCCTTGGAACCAAAGTCTGCATCATATCATAGCTGTGATTTGTGAGCCAGCCGTGGTCAATACAGTCAGAGAGAGATGTAAGGGCACTATATATGGTAAGTTAAAATGCACTTGAAAAACTCACTTCTCTTGTTTAACACCTGCATCACACCATTTTTTTATAGCCAATTCTATGTGCATGGTTCAGATTGGTCGCACGAATGTGGTCAATCCTAAGTGACCATTTGCCATTTCCTGTTCACACATGGCTGGTCAATCCTAAAGGACCATTTACCATTTCCTGTTCACACATGTGCCTCGTCAACGTGTTGCGACATGTACATTTCCCATGCATACGACGGCAAGGAACTGAAAAAAAATCACGATCTGGCTATACACCGGTTTATCATTAAGAAGTAAATAGTTTTCAGTACACCTGTGCGCCTTCGATCACGATACAAGGAACAACTTACCATGTTTTTAATATATATATATGATGATAATCCAATACACTTAGAAACAATTACGTAAGGAATTGAAGGTGTTTTGCGACTACAGCGGCAAGGCCAGGGGTACGCGTGAATTTGTAAAGCAATCTTTGGCTGAAGTTTGAACTATTGAAATTGCTTCTTTTCTCTAGCAGTTGCTCACGTGATTTGTTCCCTCAAGCAAGCTGCTTTTTAACTTTGATTGGATCGTTGCTCTGCTGATCCGAGAAGCTAGGATGGGACTATGGCTAGAATGAAGAAAAGCAGCGGCGGCGGCGGTGACCGCCAGCACCGTTGGTGCGCCTGCGCGATTTTGTCCTGTTGAACATAGTATTCAGATCGATCGAGTTGCTGACTGAATCATTTACATGTTTCCTTGTCCTCTGTTTTTCCCAATGTTTATGCAGTGCAGCGGGGCACTTTGCAGTCGATCTGACATTCAACAGAAGGCAGACAAGATACTGCTTGCTGAAAAAAAAAAATCTGAATTTAGCTATAAGTTTCTGTTAGCTATTTGAGACAACACAATTATTTCCTCTTAATGTTATCTCTAACTTGATCCTTTGAACGGGGACAGGGCCGATGTTATTGTTCAGTGTGAATATGCATAATAGTATGGCAACACAATGGTATACAAAAAATTATTTATCATTGATCTTAGCTACATCAACGTATTAAATAGTTTATCATCAATGAAATAGATCATGTGTTGTACTGTGTCCTATCTTTGCACTTGTCCGTACGATGGAATCGAGGTGATTACATACGTCACCTTCAGTGCCTAAGGGTACAACGGATGCCGGAGTGCCGTCTGCAGAGGTACTACCTCCGTCCCAAAATAAATGACGTTTTTCTTTTCAGAAACATCTACCGGCAATTATATATTAAAATAGGATTAATATTTATATTACATAATTAGTATCATTGAAAAGATCTTTTGATCTAGTTTTTTAACAAATTTATTTGAAGATTTAAATCTTCTACGTATTTTTATAAATCGAAGTCAAACTTTGTGGCACGAAAAACCCAATACGCCGTTTATTTTGGGACGGAGGGAGTATGTATTTGCGAAAAACACCCTCTCCGGCGACATTGATTGAAGTGAGAGAGGGAAGCCGACGTCTCATCAGTCGACGGCATCGGCGCGTGGTCCGAGAGACGTCTTCACCCAGGCAGCCCGCGTGGGGATTAGTTGTGGCCAACGCCTTGTGTTACCTTGCCGTTTTCCTATAGAAAAATAAAAGAAGAAATACCGTATAATATAATTATACCGACCTATACATGCAACAAGCATGGACCATACATCTTTTGCTGATGATTTGGTAGTGCTAGTTCTGCAACTAATTTTGTTTGTGACCTAAACTAATTAAAGAATTTGTTTTGTATCAATTAGCAACATGGTGGTATATAAAAATGATATTCATGATTGATCACGAATGCATACAAGCATTAATTAATTTGTGAAGAACCAAATCAACCGCAGCTGTGTCGTGGGTTGTATAAAGTTTGTCTTTTTTACCGCCTCTATTATAACATATAGACAAAGCAGCTGTCTCACGGTTGTACATGCCCTAAGCCTTCGGTATTTATTCTCTGTCTCTACTCTTGGCAGCCATGTGTGAACGACAAGGCATTTATTCCCTTGCCTCGATCTTGGGGGTGAGCACCGAGTCATTCGCTCTGTTCGCCATGGTGGCGACGACAAGACAGGCATCGAGAGTGGCTTCTAGAATGCAACAAGGAACTGCAAATTAAACACGCGTGTGTGGATTATCATCATATATTAAATATGTCCACGTGAATAATGTGATAATGATATGATAGGATTGGAGCAGAGACACCACCAACGTCCAATGAGAAAGGCCTAGTGGACAATGGATGATTCGAAGGCATGACGAAGCTGCATGACGAATGCAACAATGGAAGATTTGAAGGGGGTGCTACACGACGACCACCCCACATCCCGAACACGCCGACCACGCGAGGCCCAGTCCAGCCGCGGCCCACGTGGGCCCAGCACGCGCTCTTGTTCCTCCTTCGTCTTCCTCGCGAGACTCCGCCGCTGCGGCCTCCGCCCCCCCGCGGCGCTAGGGTTCCCCGCCCTTCTTCCACCTCCACCGTTCTTCTCCCCGCCGCCATTTAGCCGATTTCGACACATCGGCCAAATGTCGGAGCTCACCGTCGACCACGACGCCGCGCCCCGACCGCCCGACCGCGGACAACCGCACCTAAGCCGCCCGGCGACCATGCCGACCGGACCCCGGGCCTACCCGCCCCCCCGGCCGGCCATTCTATTCCCCTACAGAAGGTCCCCGCCTCCCCCGCCGGCCATTCTATTCCCCTACAGGAAGGTCCCGAGGTCGACTCCCGCTCGCCGCCGTCATCGCCGCCGGCTCCGCCCCGCGAGCCTCTCGCGCGGGCGGCGGGCGTCGCCGTCGCCGCCGGGCGCCGGAACCCCGGTCGCCGGCTGTCGTCTCGTCATCGATGGAGGAAGAAGACATCGCCGCCTCGTCTTGGGCCTAATGTGTTGGGCCGCCCAATTAGAGGGGTGGTCGGCGCGCGTTTTTGAGCCGACGGGTCGGCGCCTTAGAAAGATTTGAACGCCAAAAACACGTAGGTTGGAAAAGCTAAACGCGGCCTATAAAGCGACGTCAGTTTGTGTTAGTTAAGTGAAGCAGATCTATCAGTGATAACTTTTGAGCTTGTGCTGAGTGCTGATTGGCAGACTGGGCCTATAAATTGAGAAGACCTCCCTCTCTTCTGCAATCCAAACTACTACAGCAGAGTGATAAGCAAGCAAGCTTCGCTTCTCATTCATCGATCATCACATCACCTACCTTGAGTTAGTGAAGAAGCTAGTAGCCATGAAGGTAGAGCGCGACCTCCACATGAGCCGGGGCGACGGCGAGGACAGCTACGCCTCCAACTCCAGGCTTCAGGTACCGTACCTGTACCTGTGCTTCTTCTATATCTCTGCCCATGCATTTGCATGACTCTGGTCTATATGTTCCTCAGGAGAAGTCCATACTGAAGACGAGGCCGGTGCTGCACAAGGCCGTGGCGGCGGCGCACGCGTCGTCGCTCTACTCCGGCGGTGGCGCCATGGTCGTCGCGGACCTCGGCTGCTCATCGGGGCCCAACACGCTGCGCGTCGTCTCCGAGGTGCTCGGAGTGGTGGCCGACCGCCGAGAGGATCTGACGATGGCCGCCGGCGCGGGCGCCCAACCGGCGGCGACACACGTGCAATTCTTCCTGAACGATCTCCCCGGGAACGACTTCAACCTCGTGTTCCAGTCCCTGGAGCTGTTCAAGAAGCTGGCCGACAAGGACAGAGGTGACGCGCTGCCGCCGTACTACGTCGCCGGGCTGCCGGGCTCCTTCTACACGCGGCTGTTCCCGGACCGCTGCGTCCACCTCTTCCACTCCTCCTACTGCCTCATGTGGCGCTCCAAGGTCCCCGACGAGCTCGCCGGGGGCGCCGTCCTCAACGAGGGCAACATGTACATCTGGGAGACCACGCCGCCGCCGGTTGTGGCGCTGTACCGGAGGCAGTTCCAGGAGGACTTCTCGCTGTTCCTCAGGCTGCGCCACAGGGAGCTCGTGTCCGGCGGCCAGATGGTGCTGGCGTTCCTCGGCAGGAAGAACAAGGACGTGCTCCGTGGCGAGGTCTGCTACATGTGGGGCCTCCTCGCACAGGCTCTTCAGTCCCTCGTCAAACAGGTCTGCTCTCTTCTCTTCTCTTCTCTTGTGCAACATATCGATCATCCATGAATGGAATCCCTCAACTGAGCTGATGAACCCTACTAGCTAGCAATCTGATGCATTGCATCCCTGACACCATGGCAGGGCCGTGTGGAGAAGGAGAAGCTGGACTCGTTCAACCTGCCGTTCTACGCGCCGTCAGTGGACGAGGTGAGGGACGTGATCAGGCAGAGCCAGGCGTTCGACATCACTCACATCCAGCTCTTCGAGTCCAACTGGGATCCACTCGACGACACGGAGGACGACGACGGCGGCGACCTCGTGCTAGACAGCGTTCAGAGCGGCGTCAACGTCGCCAAGTGCATCAGGGCCGTGATCGGGCCCCTCATCGCGCACCACTTCGGCGAGCACGTACTCGACGACCTCTTCGTGCTGTATGCCAAGAACGTCGCCGTGCACCTTGAGAAAGTGAAGACCAAGTACCCTGTCATCGTCGTTTCTCTCAAGGCAATTAGTCGAGCGCCAAAGAACCAAGCCTGCAGTGACAAGTACTATTCAGGTTTCACGCACGGCCAGTTTGTGTAGATCGAATCAGTCGACAAGTTAGTTATTACCGGTAGTACTGTATGCATTCTGAATTAATCTCAGAAATAAAGTAGTTCAGGGAGTAGATGCAGAACCTACATTTACTTTCCTCCACTACTTTGCTTTGGATGTTGTAACGCAACGCGTTAGTACGTTATTATGTTATGTACTGTAGTTGCTAAAAAAAGTTATTATGTACTGTATTGTAATTGTAACTAGTGGATTCCCACGCGTTGCCGCGATTCTATGAGTTACAATATTACTATCACCTTTCTATTATTTTTCTTTCTTCTTTTTTTTTCCTTTTTTATTTTCTCTTTTTTTTTTTTTTTCTCTATACCAACGGGTCCCATTTATAATTTTATCAAAATATATACATGTGAGTTCTTGTTTTAAAGGATTCATTAAAATGAATTTAATGGTGTAATCAAAATTTGATTTATTTTTTTTGTTTGGTATATGTTGTTTTATCATTCTATGATTTGTGATATGATTTTGTACTATGCTAGTGTGCTTCACATGTTTAATCTAGTCATTCAGTTCGTCATGATTTATGTTATGGAATTAATTTAGAAATTACCTAATATTTCAACAATAGCTATATCTATATCTATAGATATACATGTAAAATTTCCGACGTCCATCTGACGTCCATCCATTTTTTTTGTTCACCCCTCTCTCTCTCTCTGACTACCAGTAGTCGCGAGTTCCTTCCGTGACTTATATGACCCTACTAGATAGTTCAAGACGCATTTTCAGCATGCACCAGTCCTCCTCCAGGTGCATTAGCTTAGGGTCAATCGATATCTAATAAGAAAAAAATGTGTCCTGCTTTAGGAAGCTTTGTTAGCAGCAGGATTTCTTCCGAATTGTATAATCATTGGTTTTCCTTTGAACACGTAGCCATGCGCTAGATTCTGCAAAACCATAAATGAGATATATATTTTTTAAGCACTCATGGTTCTCAAGGGCCGGACAACAAAGAGTCATGTCAACAGCTTCGGATTATATACTATATATACTCATTGGGTGGAAAGGAAGATGATGTATACTCTTAAGACAAATCATGCAATTTATTGATTTTCCTTTTGGCCTTTTGCCACATCTACTATCATGTTGTAGTCCTAAAATAAGATACATTAGCAAATGAGTCATATTGTGCAACATTACAAATAAGACATCATGTCAATAACAAAATCACAAACCAGGGCACGTCGAGCAAGTTCAACCGTGGGAAATCTGACAAAGGCTTGCCCACGCATCCGTCCTTCCTTCAAAAGGATTAAAAATTTTGAAAGAAAAAACACACACACACACACACACACAATGAGGGGCACAGTGGCTGCAAAAAGCAGAACTTGACCAATCACAACAACTTTCCACATAACGTAACACCCAAAAATTTGCGTGATTATAAAATAGGTAATTTGATTTATTTATAGCTGTTTGTGAGATTTGACTTTCGGGGCTCACATATGGTGTGCATCTAGTTTGTCCTTGAAACCAGGTATTACAAAGTGGTATCAACTCAGTGCTGATCGTAGGGCGCAAGTCTAATTAGAAAATGGTCGTCTTAAGGTTTTGAAAATTATTATAACACCTTGTTCTACCTTGATATTTATCTCCTCCTTGATGCTTATTTTAAAAATCTTGGTTCACATCTTCACTCCTTGCTTTGACATGCTTTTAGATTTTTCTCTTGGCACATTCATGTGTCATCAGAAGAAGAGTTTTAGGATCTTTATCCTTAATACGAAGAGAACGACAGATTTTTTGTGAAAAATAGATAACTTTAAAGGATCAAATCATATCCCACCAATCCATACCAAATGGGAGGGATGAGTTATGGCCGAGAAACAATCGATAAAGAGCTCCACCTGTGAGCTCACTATTGGGGAGAGTTGGTTCTCACGACGAGACCGGTCACGCATGCGCCAATGCTAGACCATAGGTGCAGAGCCGGTGGCCCATTCGTGGGTCCAGAATCATCCGTCTCCACGTTAACCGGATCTAAATGGTTAGAGAGTGTGAATAGACCATTAAAATTCCATTGAACCACCTGAACAATCTTTGCTACTCCCTCCATCCCAAATGTGTGTCGTTTTAGCCACGTGGAGTGTCCCAAAATTATGGTTGTTCCCTACTGTGTGTGCTAGGTGGTAGCTGTACCGCACCACAAGTTGTCTGCAGTCTTATCCCTCCTTTATCCCCCTTGCAACCTCACACACTACAAGAAAAAATTGCACCCTCATCCCCAACCTGCCGGCCTCATCCCCAACCTCGGCTATCGTCCCCTTCGTCGGATCCCCAAGATTGGCGTCGCAGGTGCCCTCCGGCAACTCCCTCCACCAACATGGTGTAGCGTCACATGAGCAGGGGGCGCGCGCTGCTACTCCATGCGACGCCGCTGAGGCTCTCCGGTGGCGCACGACCTCCGCCTCCTCCGGCCGGGTGAAAGGTCCTAATGGCTAGGGGGGTGAATAGCCTATTAAAAATTCTACAAACAACACTAAGCAAGGCGGTTAGTAAATAAGACGGCGTAGCAAATAAGCAAATGCTTCAAGCTAATTATGCAAGCCTCCTAGCAAATCTAGCAATTATAATATCTCTAATCACAAGTAAAGGCTAGGTTGCTAAGTTACTCCTAGGTGGACAAGATATGCTAACTAAGATTACCAGTAGGAGCTAACAAGGCTAAACAAGCTACTCAAGCTACCAAGCTAAGCACCCTAACAATATATACTACCAAAGTAATGCGAAGGAGTGCTTAGGATACAATACCACCGGTGTAGTGTCGAGGATGAAGCCAATCACCGTGTACAAGAAATCTCCAATGAGCTAGCACAAATGACACGATGATTTTTCACCGAGGTTCACGTGCTTGCCGGCACGCTAGTCCCCGTTGTGGCGACACACCCACTTGATGGCTGCTAAGCTTAATGGCCGGTGCCAAATCCCCGGTGGGAGCTCAAGCACACCAATCACAAGAGGGGGCCAAACAAGCCACGAGCAATCCACTAGTGCTCCTTTCGCGAATCTCCGCGGGGTGAGGAACGACCCCTCACAAACCACCGGTGTGGCCTCGAACAAGCTCCAATCGAGCTCAACACCGCCTCTTGCTCCAAGCCGCTAGGCAACCGGGCAAATTCCCAAGAAAACAAGAATCCCGCGGCTTCTCCAAGGATGAAGTGCCTCTAGATGCAACCGATGATGCAATGCACTTCTATCACTCTCAATCTCACCAAGAATTCGAGTTATGGATGGAGAGATGAGTGGAGAGGAGTATCACAAGCTCAATAGCAAGTTGGAAGCTTCAAATGTGCAAGAGAGAGGGCTAGGAGCCAGCCGTCCAAGTATATATAGCCCACCTCACGAAATGGAGCCGTTGTGCTTTGAAATGGGCTCACTGCGGGGTGACCGGACGCACTGACCGGACTCACCAGCGAGTCCGGTCGCGGGTCCGGTCACCGCTTCCGGTCACAACAGACAAGGTCACGGACCCACTTCTGCTGGCTCCCTCCATGCGTCCGGTCGGGGATCCGGTCGGCACCGAAGCTTTCGGTCCAGCGTCCGGTCGGTGCGTCCGGCTAAAACGCGCCTCGAGCTCTCGCCAGACGCGACGACCGAGCCACGGTCGGTGCGTCCGGTCGCCCCAGTTTCAACAAATCTTCAAGTTTCGTTGCTCTTTGCTTCATCCTTGCTTCGCCTCTTGCCATGGGTCGCCAACATATCCAAGATGATCACGATATCATGCATGTTAGCTCGTCGATAAGTTAGGCAAGATCGAAGTTAGTGCTCTTATTGTCCTAAATGCAATATGCAAGTCAATTGGACCTAGAAGCACTTCACCAAAGGATTGTCGCGGCATCCCCTCTTGATAGTCGGCTATCTATCCTATAATGTGATCACACGCTCTATCGTGTCTTGATCACCGAAAGGAAAACCCTATCAAGATACCTTTGCCTTGATCTCCCGGGTTCCTCTCAAGCCGATCACCGAGCTTGACGATCCATCAAGTCCACCGACATTGTCCATGTTCATGATCATCATGCTCCTCGTCATCCACCTAATCCTATCTCAAGTCATCACTTAGAGCAAAGGATTAGTGCCACAAGTGTGTCATCAATTTCCAAAACCAAACATGAGATTTCACCGGGCATCTTCCTTCCCTACTGCGCCAGGCCATGGGATCCGGGAGTGTGGGCCCATCCTCCACGCGACGACGACGCTGACCATCCAGAAGGGCAGGGACGAAGTACGGCGTTCGATCTGGACCCCAGAAGCTCGCCGCCGCGCTATCTGCAAATGGGTGCGTAGTTGCTACATGTATACCACGCACACATGCATTGCTCAATGTTTGGATGAAATCCCCAAGGACGAAAATGATATGTAAAACCGAATCGTACCAGCCATGCCCGCCTTTTCCCATATTTACACCTTACAATTGTATTTGCCACCGAGAGAAATGCAAGTGGGTGATTTGTTTAATGTAACAAAATTGGTTGTGAGCGGTCATGTTTGCTTCTTCAGGCTGCATTAATGACATGTCCATCCAAATGTATACAGTGACAAATCATTTGTATATAGAGGTTGCAGAGTCCTTTGCCATATTTCTTGTCCTGTGCTCCAACGACACACATATTGGGACGGATGGAGTAGACAGATGGCAGGTTAGAAAAGTGCTCTATCTCCACAAGCAAGCTTCAAACATATGTCATGGGTCGCCAAATGTGATCCAAAGTGGTGTAGGTAAGTGTCTTCACTGTTAGATTTTAATTCAATAATTAGGGACCTTATTATTTTAGCGTGCTCTTAACCAACTTCATGGTGCTCGTAGACATCTTTTTTTCGCAATCGAGAAGTATAGCCTCTGCTTATACCCTTTTCGTCACAAACCGGATTAATTCTGGGGTGACACGTGGTCGACGCGCCGAGGACTGGGGCGGCGGCGGCGGTAAGGGGCGGCGGCGCGTGAGCAGGAGAGAGGAAGGGAAAATTGATCTTTATTGCTTGTTTCCCTAGAGATTACAGACCACTAGGGAAAATTAGATATGACGATAAGCACCACTGGGGAGACAAGCAATAATCTTTATCTAGCGTGTTTGGTTATTTAGGGTCATTGAACCGACGGTGCCGAATGATCCGAACCTGTATCCAAGGCTGAGCGGCGCGTTTGGTTTCACGAGCAGGCCGCACCTTCCATATGGCTGACTGACTGATGCCGGACGTGATACTTCCACTGTTCAAACACGCTTAATAAGGATATAAAGATTTTTAAGCCCCTCGATCGGGATGCATTTCATGCATACAATTGTCTTTATCATATACAAAGATCGAGAAGAAGAAATTGTGGCCAAAGTCAACGATTGCACTTATAAAGAAAGGTCAACGACGCGGCGCCCTGCGGTGGCTCTCTCGTGCACCACCTCGACGACGTCGGCGAACTCGTCGGCGTCGCTGATCACGGCCCAGTTATTGAAGTCGTCACGGGAGCCAAATCGACTCACGTCGACGTATCTGTACCTGTAGAAGAACATGAAGGTGCAGGGCTTGTCTTCGAGTTCGTACATGTAGTTGAAGTCCTGCACCTCGTCGATGTCCACGGCGATGAGCGCCGCGACAGGCCCGAACCGCTCGGCCGCGGCGGCCATGGCGGCGTCGAAGCGCACGCAGTCGTCGTGGCCGCTCCGGCCGAACCGGACCACCCCTAGGCGGCCGCTCTCGCCCTCGAGGTCGATGGCGGCGTTCACGGCATCCGCCGAGTGCAGGTGCTCAACGTGGTACGCCATTGTAGCGGCGGAACGCGCGCGCGATCTACACGGATAACGCGCTTTGCAAATTAGCCGGATGCGCGGACACAACAACGAAGCCGGGTGTTTTATAGGCTCGCGGTCGACCCAAATCCTATTCGGGCCGAGACTCGGTCGGATGCGGTACATGACTCGATCTCAGGTCCTTGGCCCGGACGCACATCCTTACAATCATCAATGCACTATTATTACATTACAGCAAGATAAATCAACCAATATACTACTCGCTCCGTTCTAATTTATAATTCGTTTAACTTTTTTTAAACCCAATTTTGACCACTCGTTTAATTAAAAAAATTATGCAAATAATCAAATTTAAGTTATTCTTAAGGACATTTTGTTAATAAAGCATGTCACACAAAAGAAGTGATATTTACACAATTTTTTTGAATAAGGCGAGTGGTCAAACTTAAGGTTGAAAAAATCAAACAAATTATAAATTAGAATGGAGGGAGTACTATTCAACACTAGTATTTACACAAGTTTCATAGTACACCGAATTTGAGGTTGGGAGAACCAAAAGTCACTCGATCGGGTCGTAGAAAAGGGTACACTCATCTCACAACTATAAATCCGTATCAACCAACTTGTGGCCAAATTATATACCTGGACAATCGTAAAGCTCTTCTGTTTGGGTTGGTCCCACATCAAGCTGGGACGAACGAAAGTCGAGCCCAAAGTCTGGGTTCCAACATCTTCCAAAGGGAATCCTTTACGTTCAATCTTTTTTTTTTTCCTAAACATGCCGGAGAGCTATGTATCTTATACTACTACTAAAAACCCCGAATGTTATCGTCTGCTTTCCGCTAATCGCTTCACCCCGGTGCTTCACCGCACGCCCCGCTCCTGATCCCACGGTAAACACGTCATGTCGCCCCTCTCCCTCTGGCATCGTCCGCCCACGGAACCGGCGCCCGCTCCCGTGAAACTGCCGCACAGTTCCCCCGCCCCGCCCCTCCGTCTCCGTGGAACCACCGTCCTTATCCGATGATGCCCCACCCAACCCCCGCTCCGACGCTGGTCTGCACGAGCCGTGCCGCGCTGCTGCCGGCATTCAAGTGCGATGGCCACCTGCCAATCTACCCCCAAATCTCCGCCGCCGGCGTCACTAATGGCTTCTCGGCGAGGAGCTCGAGTCGCTGTTGTTCCTGTCGCCCGATGGGATTGCTTCGGTTGCTGGCGTCGGCGTCGATAGCGGGCTGAATGTTGCGCCTACCTGTATGGTCCCGCCGGGCCGCACCAACCGCGCGTCGCCGCCAATGGATGCGTCCGACGGCCGCGCTGCCCTGGGCGGGACAACCGGACGATTCGGAGGTGTTCTCGGACATAGTGCTGGGCTAAATCAACCGCATGCTCATATCCGAGGACATCGACGATAAGTTCGAGCACTACCCGGAGCACCCCGCGCTGCTCGCCGCCAAGAAGCCATTCCTCGAGATCCTTGCCGAACGGCCCTCGAGCTCCGGCCGCGGCAGCAATGTGGGCAACTCCTACAGCACGGGCTCCTGCACCTGCGCCACCACCACCGCCACGACGGCGTCCGACCCCTACGACGCCGTGCTGACGCCGGCGCTTGACTTCACATCGGCCGCGTTCATGCAGTGCCGCAGCTGTATCAGGATCTAAGCCCTGAGAGCTGCCTGGCCGAAGCAGCACAAAGGTGTGGGTGAACGCGGCAGGCACCGCGTTCGCGGAAGCAGGCGGCGCGTGGCCGTACGACAGCTGCAGAGCAACCCGTTCCCAGAGGCTCTGCTCTCGCTGTCGTCGTCGTTCGCGTCATCCAACAGCCGTGGTGTTACATTATCAGATGGCTGCCTTTGAGTCGTTACTGAGCTATCCTGGTGTCGTGCTGGATGTTGGCTTCAGTGATTTTGTGGTGCAGAACCAGCAGGCTATGCAATTCTGCCGCGGGCTTGAAGAAGCAAGCACGTTTCTGCCTGACGAGAGTAAGCTTGTGATTGATCTTGAGAAGCCAGCATCTGTTACAAGCTTGTTGGCAAACATCAAAGGGGAGAACAGGCCGCACTCAACTGGTACGCGTTCGTGTTTTGCTCTGAGAAACGCATTCATCTGCAGATCGAAGTTAGTTCGCCTGCTACTTCAATTGCTTCCTTCGCTTTTTCTCTTAATCTTTTTCCCCCACTGCTATTCTCCAGCGCTATTCTTCTGGAGATATAGGGAAGTGATTGAGTCAATGCCAATATTACTTATTATTTATCTATGTCCTTGCCCTGTTTCAATCTAACGACTTTGATATCAATCAATTTAACCATTTATGTCAATGGTTATTTATTAGTAGGGTAGAATGTCAACTAATAACATACTCTCCATTGCCTGTTATCTGTCACCGTTAAATTGGATCTCATCATGGTATTGTCTGCAATGTTACTCCTCACTCCGTTTTTTTATAAGTACTCAGTTAATTTTCAAAGCTGTTCTAACTTCGGTTCTTATGATACAATAGTAAGTAAAACTACTGGACAGAAAAAATGATCTGATTAATTGTCTTTGTCTGTCTCAGTAACATCAAACACTTAAGACAAGGAAAATGTCTTTCCTGATCACAACATTTTTGAAAGAGTTCCTGATCACAACATGAATTGGCTACATAGCAGGAATCATAATTATGTCCAGACAAGACAACCGACCTGTGCCATCCTAGCAGGACACACTCCATTGGATGCAAGTGATACAACTCCCAAGTGCCATCCTGATATTTTCAGTATGTACAGATATATGTACAACTCAGCTCACGATGACAATGTTGTCCAACTATTGGTCAACAGTTGGCTGCTCAAAAAAGCAAAAGGCCCTTGCACAACGAGAGAGGTAAAACAATTTGGATGAGAACAGCTGAGAAAGTTTGTTGCAAAAAGAAGAGGAACACAGTAGAAAGATGAGATCACAGTCAACGGGTAAACAAACCGCTCAGCCAAAATCTATACAACAGAATGATATAGAATATGATGGTGCCTTGTTTGAACCTACAAATTCTGATTCAGTCTGGACAATCCTAAGAAACAGGACACACCTTCATCGGATTGTCCTGTTTCTATGTTTTCGTAAGCAAAAGGCCCTTGACGTGGATTGTCATGTTTCTATGTTTTCGTAAATTGTGAATTTGATGTATTCCTATTTATCAGTCAGACCACTACTAACTCCATTTTCTCTTTAATCAGGTTGCAAAGTCAATCGAGTATGACATCTCTTTCAGCGAGGATGAGAAGAAGCAATCTATCTCTAAAAAATAGTTGCAAGCTCAACAAAGGAGACTCTACATGCAAGGTGAATTTACTATCTGCAGTTTCAAATGGACTTATTCAGAATTTATTTGCACAAGGACCTGTTCATTTTTGTTTCTGTACATTCTGTATGGATAAACTTCAAGATCACTTTGACCAATTTTTGTTTCTCTATATTCTGTATGGATAAACTTCAAGATCACTTTGACAAAGCCTGTGGTTTTCCTGATTGCTCAAAAAAAAAAAAAAAAAAAAGATGCATCCATGTCCTAGCATTAGGGATAGAAGGCTTCGGCAGAGCCCTCAGGGAGAAGAGATCAAGGCTTTAAATTATCTCGAGATGCATTCTTATGGTGATCCGGTTGCATGACTGACAAAAAACAGTTTTGCTTCCTGATTCATTCTTCATCAAGCTCTTGTGTTTTTCTCCTTTCCAGTCTCACAAACAAAAAAAGAATGAATTGCCGTTTACTTTGTGGTTTCTTTATGTCAAGACAATAGTTTGAATTAATTCTACATGTATTTCACTTGTTTGGTTGTATCTTATGCGATATTTACCCATAGCAATGCATGGGCACTTAACTATAATCAAATCAAAGCCATGATGCATATGATATTTTTTTTCAGATATGAGTTAGTGAGAAAATACCTAGGTTTGTGTGGATTTTAAAACCCGTTGCAACGCACGGGCACTTACCTAGTCATAGAAGAAAAATGCAAGGTTAGATTCCCCATGGCCCATATAGATCGCACACCCAAACACAAAACAGTCAGGAGAACTAAAGGTCATGTACCTAATAAAACTTTAAACACCAACCGACGCAAAGCAAAATGATAAGACACACTTGAGCCCCAACCAAACGCCAAAACCTCAACTTCTCTAAAGCAAATGATATAATACAGTCAAAGGAAGTGCCGTTGAAAACACACCTATTTGCGGTGAGTCTAGATAGCCCAAAAAGCACCTACGATGATGATAGAATTTAAGCCTTTATTACTGACCTAGCCATCAACTCTAGCATTTTTTTTGATAAGTCGATAGGAGAGATTTCATTCATAATTGGCTCTTAATAGCTATGAGGGTTTACAGACATTGTTTTTAAAGGAGCAGGTGATCTAAGCTAATCTTCTCAAAGAGATGAAACCATACTTTGCTGGGTGAAAGCACAAGAGATCAGTGGTTTAGAGTTTCATCATTTTGGTCACATAGAGGGCATCTTTCTAGATAAGGGGAGACCCATGGTCCAGCATCTGTTGTGCACCACTAACCATAAAGAACCTATTTACCGTCGCCCACCGTCTTAAAATTTTCTGTTGGGGAGGGCGACCCTCGCCGACCCGGCAGCCCCCCCGCAAGCTACGAGGGGCCAAGATTTAGCCTCCGACTAACAAGTTATGAAGCCTTGCAGGATCAACAGGCGGAGGACCCTCCGCAAAGACACGAACGGCGAGGCTTTACCCTCCCTACCCCCCCCAGTCCCCCCGTAGGGCGGCCTCCTGAAGTCGTCGATCGGCCGGGCGCGAGGCGCCCCCCCGCGCGACACGGGGGAGGCGGCGGCCGGAGGGGACTCTCCAAGCAACGCAGGCCCAAGCGCGGGGAGGGCCGGCGGAGGGGTCCCCCAACCGCCCACCCTCCGCTGGTGCACGGAGGACCGGCTGGGCGTGAGGAAACCCTACGCCCCACAGGCGGGGGAGAAGCCATGCGTGTATTTCCCGTTCTAACCTTGTATGAATAGTTACTAGCCGCCCTACAGGGGGCCCATCCGTAAGCGTGTGTTCTCCCACCTACCATGTACCAATTTGTAAATCAGCCCCTCCGACCCCCCAGATTCCTATAAATACCCGGTGCGGGCTCAAGGCGGGGGGAGGTTGTTGTTGGCCTGCTAAGTGCCATTTACTCGTTTTGTTGCATTCACGCCTCGCCCGCGTGTCGTCTTGTCCTTCGTCCTGCGGAGGCCCGGCGCCCTCCGATCGCCCCGACCCCGGCAACTCCAGCGAAGGTCGGATAGTCCCCTGGCCTCCCGCTCCGCGTTTGTGTTCACGACTCATCCCGTGGGAAGCCCTCGCCCCCCTTCCCGCCTCCTCCGTGAGCGAAGGCTAAGGGGGGCGGCGAACCCCCACGCTTGGCGCCGTCCGTGGGGGCCCGACACAAAAAGCCCGGGCCATGCCGAGTCACTCGCCGAACCGAAGCCCAGCGCCGCGGCCGAACAACCCCCCCCCGAAGGGGACCGCGCGGATCGAACCCATCAAGCGGTCGACATGCGGCCACCACCCACCAGGCGGCTCGCGCCCGGGGGCTACGGGGCGGGGCCCATCATCTCGACCCTCCGGTCATCCCGATATCGGAGGTCACCAGGGAAGAAGGCCCCAACGCCCAGCAAGGCGGCGCTCCGCAGGGCCGAGGGGCCGTGGTTCAGCAACCGGTGGCGCAGAGGTCCCCGCCCCGAGCGAACCCTGCGGATCCGCTCGAAGGGCTCCTAGAAAGCGCTACAGAAGATGAAGAAGAGGAAACCGAGCAAGGGGAGCAGGCACCGGAGGCCCTCCAAGCCCAGATCGTAGAAAGAGGAGGTTGCCGCAGCCCCGGATCGGAGAGACGCCTGCGGGGACGCCAGAGGAACAGGCCGAAGCCGCCAGGACCGAGCTAGCATGGATCAACCAGCAGCTCGAGGCAGTGCAAGAAGTCAGCGGTGGAGGGCAGCCGCAGCCCAGCAATCATACACAACCCCCCGCTCAGGGGCAAGCCCCGCCTCCGCCAACCCCACCACCACCTCAACAGAATCAACCACCATCGCAACACCCGCAATCCTCAACCCTCCGCATAGGTCACCGTACCTTCCATTCCCATCGGAGACGGCACCGGGCGCCACGTTCAGCGCGGCCTCCCCCAGAATCATCATTACGATCCCAAGTCCCCGCTCTCCTACGCGCCTTCGGATCGCGGAGTGGCCTCCGACATATAGCCACCAGCACTTGCCAAAGATACAACGGGGCCTCCGACCCCGGGCGATTCGTTACGAGCTACGGCCGGGCTGTGGAAGCGGCGGGAGGAGATCACTCCACAATGGCCAAATCATTTGTGATCATCGCCGGAGGAGTCGCCGATCTTGGTACTGCACGCTGCCCCCAAACTCGATCCGAAGCTGGTTCGATCTTCGAGACGCCCTCCGAGCAAACTTCAAGGGAGTCGACTCCGAACTCATCAACAGCACGGAGCTGCTGAACGTGGTACAAAAGCCAAACGAGCCCCTGCAAGAGTGGTGGCGGAGGTTTCTCCAAACCAGGGCGCAGAACAATCAAGGGGTCTCCGACCGAGTGTCATCATGGCAGTGGTCTCCTGCATCCGCCCGGGTCCATGTCATTCAAAGATCGAGCGGAGGCAGCCGAAAACCCTAGCAGAGCTGCACGAGATAATGGACAAGTACTGCAGAGCCGATAACAGCCACAAAGCAAAGATAGAGGCTTTCCGGCCTCCGCCAAATCAGTACCAAGCACAACGCCCACCACGCACAGATAACTACCCAAGACCGGAGGCCGTCAGAGTCGGCACCATCGCCAACAACCCCCCACCAGAGCAAAAAACCCACCAACCACCCCCAAGGCAAAATTACCCACCAAGAACCCCCAGACCAAACCCAGACACCAACACGAGGCCTCCGCAAAGGCAACCCTACTGCCACTATCAAGGAGAGGGCAGAGGTCACTTCACCAAACAATGCCCATACTTCGCTAAGGGGAAGGAGGCGATGGACAAAGAGCTATCTTCGCAAAACCCCCAGAGGCAGGTCAATCACACACGGAAACCAGCAAACACCCACTCCAACCACTACACTTTCACTCCCTTCGACTACGGAGCCCCAGCACACCCAGGCTTCCACTACCCAGCCTTCCACACCAGCACCTTCAGCCAGAACCAGCCGCGTTACTACCAGCAAGAGTACACAGTTTCACACCCCCCAGAGCCTCCGCAACCAAACTACCATAACCAAGCTCTACCACCCCCACCTCCGCTACCCGCACCACCGTCGACCCAGCATCAGCCAGTCAAGCAAGAAATCCAGACAATCGTCAGCAAGCCCAACTCATCTTACGGAGTCATCCTCGCTATCACAGGAGGCTCCAACGAAGACCACGGCAACAAAAGACAGCGAAAGGAGCACTATCGGAGGGTCCATCATGTCGGTGCGGAAGGACCCCACAGAAACAGTCGCTGGTCCCATATTCCGATCACCTTCAACGCTAGCGATATGAAGCTCAGAGATTACCCTCACACCGATGCGATGGTTATTGACACCAACATCGGAGGCTGGACAGTTACCAGAATCCTAGTAGACACGGGCAGCTCCGCAGACATCTTGTTCGCATCCACCTTCGACAAAATGGGCCTAGACAGAATATGTTGCAACCAGCGCAACCCCTCTTCGGCCGGAGGCCGCAAGTTGGGACTATCGGGAAAATCACCTTGCCGGGTCTCTTTCGAAAGAGCCCATTCACCGATCGAAAAAACATCACCTTCGACGTGGTGGATTTGTACTACAGCTACAATGCCATTTTCGGGTCGTGGAGTCACCAACACGTTCGACGTGGTCCTCCACCCAAGTTATCTTTGCATGAAGATGCCCTCCGCCGGGCGGCATAATTGCCGTGTTCGAGATCGGGACAAGCCAGAAGAAACGCAAGAAGGGGCCGCGCGACCGCACGAGCGCAACGCCCACAACCTCGAACAAGAACCGGAGAGGCAAGAGAGACAGCCCGAAGGCGACGCGAGCCTCCCCGCGGGCACTACCAGCGGAGGAAACAAAGAAAGTCGCTGTTCAACTATGACCCGGACGTAGAAGTAACCATATCCGCACTCTTGGACCGATCCTCCGGCGTAAACTCTGCGGTGCCTCACGAGAGAACTCCGATGTGTTTGCCTGTCCGCAGAAGATTTACAAGGTGTTAGCTGCGACCTCATCGAGCACCACCTCAACATAAAACCGGACGCCACCCCCGTAAAGCGTAAGCTCCGCAAAATGTCGACGAGAGGAGAGTAGCAGCGCAGTGCAGGTGAACCGCCTTCTAGACGTGGAGGTCATCCGCCCGGTCAAGTACCCCACCTGGGTTATCTAACGTTGTCATGGTGAAAAAAGCAAGCCTTAGCAAGGACAAAGCGGAGCCCACCAGATGAAGGATGTGTGTGGATTTCACCCGGCTGAACAAAGCGTGCCCGGACGATTTCCCCCCCCACGAATCGGCTCTCTAGTCGATGCGTGACCCGGGTTGCGAAAGGTTGTCCCTCCCGGATCGTTTCTCGAGGTACCACCAAATTTGGATGAACCAAAGGCATGAGGAGAAGACAAGTTTCATAACCCCCTTCGGAACTTATTGCTTTAGAAGAATGGCGAAGGCCTCCGCAACGCCGCTCATCCTTCGCACGCATGACAAATGAGGTATTCGGGGAGACGGCGCCATCTCGGCCTATGTCGATGACTTGGTAATCCGCAGCAAGCTGAAAGAGGACCACATCACGGACCTCTAGAGAACCTTCGTCAAACTCCGCCAGGCGGACTAAAGCTCAACCCGGCTAAATGCATGTTCGAGGATGGTAAGGGCAAGTTACTGGGTTGCCTTGTGTCGGCGAAAGGGAATCGAGGTCAACCCTACGAAAAATCGAAGCCATCACAGCGATGGACCCTCCGAAGAACGAGAAAGTCGGTACAAAGGCTTGCGGGACGCCTCGCCGCCCGAGCGAGGTTCATCTCCGGTCAGCCAACGTGGCCTGCCATTTTTTTTCAGCCGAAAGGGCACGCGAAACTGTTCGACCGGGACCTCCGCAACAAAAAAGCCTTGAAGACCTCAAACGATACCTGCGTGAACCTCACTACTCTCGCTACACGAGCCCGGCGAAGGGGCTCATCCCTCTATGTCGCCGCATCACCTCCACGCCGTCGGTAGCGGTGCTAATCAAGGAAGTCGAAGAGGGGCACCAGGTCCGGGCAAGTCCCCATCTACTATGTCTCCAGAGACCCTCGAAGGGCCAAAGCTAAATTACAGAGCTAGAAAAGGTGGCCTCTGCGCATTGGTCATGGCAGGCGAAAACTCAAGCACTACTTCCAAGCACATGAGATCACCGTACCTTCGAGCTTTCCTCTCGACAACATATTCAGGAATCCCGAGTCAGTGGGTAGAATAGCGAAGTGGGCAACGAGATCGGAGACCACGCAATCAGGTTCGTCGGCGGAAACGACCATCAAGTCCAGGCCCTCGCAGATTTCCTTGCGATTGGACCCGGATACTTACAACCAAGCGGCAAACTTGGAACCGATTTGGGCGGCACACACCGACGGAGCTGGGGGGCACGCGGAGCGGCATCGCAGCCATCATCACTTCACCCTCCGGTCAAGGCGAGATATCTTTGCCGGCTAGAATTCCAGTGCACAAACAACACGGCAGAAATACGAGGCGGTGCTCCTGGCTCTAAACAAGCTCCGGGCCATGTCGGCGCGAAGGGGCTATTATCAAAACCGATTCGGAGGTAGTCTCGAAACAAGCCGAGAAGGACAACAAAAGCCAAGCACCCGGAGAGTCGCAAAAAATACACGGCAAGGCTAAGGAAGACGGGAGGCCTTCTTTCTCGGCGTCACAACCAAGACCATATCTGGCGGGGACAGCGGCGAAGCCCGGCGAACTCACGCGAGGCCGCGTCGGCGAACCACTCCCACGGGGCGTATTCTTGAGAAGTGCTACATAGCCCGCGATTCAAAAAGCGACTCACCTCGAAATCGGTCGGCGCCATCCACAAATAAGATTGGAGAGCTCCGATCATAGCATTCATCGAGAGGCCACTTCGAGCCGCGGTCTAAGGAAGAACAAAAGAGGGTCGGTGCGAGAAGGTCCGAGGCTACCGTCTAGTCGACAACAAAGGCGTACAAGGCCTCCATAACCGCCCCATGGCTAAAGTGCATATCTACCGGCGAAGCCGCGCCATCTAAGCGGTACGAGAGGCATCTGCGGCTCGCTGCAACGCCCCCAGGCGCTAGTGGGAAAAGGTGTTCAGACAGGGCTTCTATTGGCCCACCGCACTCAACGGCGCGAGACACAGTCGGGCATTGCGAAGGGTGCGGTGGCGGCGCACCACTCCAGCGAGGCGGGGCTCCGACAACCCTCATCTGTCCCCACGGCCCCTTCAGCGATGGGCGATAGACCTCATCGGACCGATGCCGCCAGCTCCGGGGGAACCTCCGCTATGCGGTGGTGGCGGTCGAGTACTTCACCAAATGGATCGAAGCCGCCCTCTCGCAAGCATAACCTCTCACTCGGTACAAAGTTCTTACGGCGGCAGATCGTCTGTCGCTT
The DNA here is from genome assembly GCA_015847255.1 of Hyparrhenia diplandra. Classification (NCBI taxonomy): domain Eukaryota; kingdom Viridiplantae; phylum Streptophyta; class Magnoliopsida; order Poales; family Poaceae; genus Hyparrhenia; species Hyparrhenia diplandra. The sequence goes on along the minus strand of JADLZK010005195.1, from coordinate 314,383 downwards.
CCGAACACCGCGGAGCATAACGGTTGATAACGGCACCCGATTCGGCGGTGAAGGCTTCAAGCAATTTTGCCATCAAATAGGCACCAAAATACACTTAGCCTCCGTAAAGGCACCCCCAATCTAACGGGCTCGTCGAAAGAGCCAGCGGCATAATCTTGCGGGGTATCGGTGCCAAGGTCCACGCGAAGCCAAGAGGAAAAAATGGGCGGAGGAGCTCACCGGTGGTGTGGTCACACAACACCTCCGAGAGCCACGCAACCAAATTCACGCCCTTCAAGCTTTTGTTCGGAGAAGAGGCCGTCCTCGGGAAAAATTAAAGCACGCATCGCCAAGGGTCACCGGCGAAGCCCACCCGGAAGAAGAGGCACTCGCAAAAGGACCTCCTCGAAGAAACAAGAAACATGGCCGTCCTCAACCTCCGCGCATACCAAGAAGAAACCACAAGATGGAGAAACAAGAAGCTCGGCCTCCATACGATCTCCGTCGGAGACTTTGCACTAATCGAGGGGAAGCGAGCGAAGATGGCCGGCAAGTTCGTCCCCAAATGGACGGGCCCATACCTCGTCCGCGAAAAGCACAAGACCCAACTCATTCCACCTGCAAGACCTCGAAGGCCATGACCTCCCCCACACATGGAACGTCGACGACCTCCGCAAGTACTACCCCTAGCGGTGCTATGTATCCGGCACTCGCGAGTTGTAGGGACACTACCCGTTTTTTACATTTCAGTTTTTCCTTGCGAGTTAAGATTGTGAACAATTCGGGCTGCACTCTTTTTCCTTGCGAAGGGGCGCAAGGTTTTTAATGAGGCAGTACCAACATCTAATATATGCAGGTTAGTTTCCCCCATATCGGAGAAAGTTGTAACGCAAGTATAGCACTGAAAGGGGCTGGCTGGCGCCACCCAGCCCTCATCAGCGCGAAGGTAGCTGGGATTGCCACGCTCGGGGGCGGCGCAAGGCTGCACCCGGCTCGATAAACCAACAAAAAACACTCCTCACTCTAGATTATGTTAAGTCGGGCACCCACGGCACCTCCGCGAGGGCTCGCAAGGAAACCCACGCTCTCAGTATGAGACCCGCGGAGCGCACAAAAGTCGGGCGCCCTGGCACCTCCGCCGAGGGGCTCGCAAAGGGAGAGGGACCCGCTCTCCGAGTATGAGACCGCGGAGCGCAAAAAAGTCGGGCGCCCTGGCACCTCCGCCCGAGGGGCTCGCAAGGAAAACGCCCCGCGCTCTCAGTATGAGACCCGCAGGGCGCACAAAAGTCGGGCGCTCTGGCACCCCCGCCAGGGGCTCGCAAAGGACGCCCGCTCTCAGGTATGAGACCAGCGGAGCGCAAAGTCGGGCACCGGCATCTCCGCCCCCGGGCTCTCGCCAAAAACTCCGCTCTCCGAATATGAGCCGCGTGGAGGCACACAAAGCCGGGCGCCCGGTACCTCCGCGCCCGGGGCTCACAACGGGGTATATCGAGGCACCGTGTCGAAAAGCCGGACCGCGAGGGAGGCATGGCAAGAATCGGAGATCGGGCACTCTCCCCCGGGGCTCGACATCAAAAACAGCCACCACCTACCAAGGGCCGGGACCTCCGCCGTACGGCCTTAACTCCCTCCACCGCTTCAAGCCACCACCTACCAAGGACAAAACCTCCGCCGTCAGACCTTAACTCCCAAGACGGCTTCAAGACACCACCCACCAAGGACGGGACCTCCGTCGAACAAACCATAACCACTCCAAGCACTTATGACACCCACCCAACTCGGGAACCGCACCCCCCGAAGCACCCTTCAGGGCACTATAAGACCAAGCCTACCCCCCTCAAGTCCCATCCCGGGGAGAAAGTAGCCATCACCCGCACACGCCACCATGCCACCACCCCCGAGCCAAACCCCCCGATCCCACAAGGCGGATGCCGGGATACCTCCGAAAACCCAAGCCCCCATAAACCAAATGAAGGTACCACAATGGAAAATGTAAACCAAACCCCACCTCCCTAGGCAGACCGCGAAGCTGTGAAGAGCAACAGCGCTACAGGGCGCCCCGAGGCTGCGAAACATCCAAATCTCCGCAAACCAACAAAGACCAAATGCGCAGACAAACTAGAGCATTTCGGTCCTCATAACTCACCCACGCCAGCTGCCCAGAGCACCTCGCAAAAGCTCAAGGAACCCCCGCACAAACGCGGCCAACCGGACCGGAGGCTCCTTCGAAGGAGATACCACAATGGAGAATGTAACATTCTCCCCGCGGGCAACTCCACCAAAGGAATCAAAGTTCCGGAGGGGGGAAGGGTGCTGCCTCTCAACACGAACGTGAGAAGGTGGCGCGGCTGCGACAACCCGAGCGACCGCCTTTCAACGAGGATAGGCGGGCGCAAGGCGCGGGGACCAGCCCACGAAGCCACCTCCGCAAGAGTCCCAATTCGCCAAGGGCCGTCCTCACCCAAGCCTCGGATGACGGAACGTGACCTTGCAGGGAAACACAAGGGCACATCCCCCGCAACAACACCGAGCTTCAACAGGGAACCCTGTGGCCCAAAAGGACCCTCCGCGGTTCAAAGAACTTTGTAAAGAAATAAGGCAATAAAAAGTAACGAGTTCTATTGGTCAAGCAAACCTTCGCAACACGAGCCTCGCACCAAGGAAAATAGGGGGCGTCGCTGTTTCACGCAGCTACCTTCGCAACACGCGAGCCTCGCACCAAGGAAAATAGGGGACGCCGCTGTTTCACGCGGCTACCTTCATGCACGCGAGCCTCGCACTAAGGAAAATAGGGGGGCCCATTTGTTTCACGCGGCTACCTTTGCAACCAGACCTCGCACTAAGGAAAAAATAGGGGGCGCCGCTGTTTCACGCGGCTACCTTCGCAACACGCGAGCCTCGCACTAAGGAAAATAGGGGACGCCGCTGTTTCACGCGGCTACCTTCGCAACACGCGAGCCTCGCACTAAGGAAAATAGGGGGCGCCCGTTTCACCGCGGCAACCTTAACACGCGAGCCTCGCACTAGGGAAAATAGGGGACGTCGATGTTTCACGCGGCTACCTTCGCAACACGCGAGCCTCGCACTAAGGAAAATAGGGGACGCCGCTGTTTCACGCAGCTACCTTCGCAACACGCGAGCCTCGCTCTAAGGAAGTAGGGGGCGCCCGCCGTTCAACGCGACCACCTTCGACTTCGCGCGAGCCCCACAATAAAACACACATCCATTACTTCAACTTAAAAGTCGTTCAGTACACGCAACAAACATAAACGATCCTTCGAAAATAAAACACACATCCATTACTTCACAGCGGCAAAGTTACATAGCCTTCCACGGGCGGCAAAGTTCTTGAAACTCAACGCACACGTCCTCGACCCACGAAGACACAACCCCGTGTAAAACGGCTCTAACCAACACCTTCGCAACACGTTCCACAAACTGTTCCACATCAACCACCTCCACCAACTCGTCAACGAGAATCACACGGCTCCGGTATCAAGGGCTCAGAAGCGGAACAAGTGGAAGATCACCGCTTAACACTTCGACGCCCGGTACACCCTCCGCATGTCACCCCACTCGAAGCCCACATCCTCCTGTTTGAACGACGGCTCGGCCTCCGCGGTCAACCCAACAAGCCGCATGGCCAAGTGCGATGGCAACGGCCTCCTCGTCCTCAATATCATATTCCACCACGGCCGCGCTAGGCCCGGCTCCGAAGAGAACTCGCTCCACTTGGCGATGTCTGTCAAGTCATGGGACCGCCAAAAGGCCTCCGAAGCGATTGGCTATGTCATACTTCGAACCCTGCCCCACCAAAACCGCTCGAAGGGTAGCCCGGGAACCGCTGCTTGGCGTGAACCCAAGTCTCCCGAAAATGAACACATCTGGCGATTCATCATCAACGGAACCACGTTAAGTACCCTCGCGCGAGGCCCCCCGGGTACTGCGCGGCCGACACTAATCATTAAGCACTGTTGCCCCAACCCCAACAAAACCCAGCTCCAAAGGTAAACGAACACAACAGAAACAACCACCGAGAACTGGAAATAGCAAAGCTACCAATCCATCATTTCACTTCGAAAAGCCCGAAGGCCAAGAGTTTGACATCGCTCGGATAACGGACCAAAATAAAAGCGGACTAAGGACAGCCTAGGAAGCCCTACACCACCTCTGCTTCGGAGGCCGCAGTGGCGTCGGCAGCCGGGGGAGTCGTCGAAGGCTCGGTAGGGGCCGGAGCGGTCTCCAAGGGCACCGCGGAGGCAGAGGCGTCGGTGAGCGAAGCGCGAGGAGTAGAGGTAGCGGCGTCGGAAGCGGGCATAGCGGAGGCTGGAGCAGCGGTCTCCCCTTGAGCCGCGGCGGAGGTGCCAGGTCGCCAGAAGCGACCCGGGCACCTCAACCCGTCCGGCCCCGAACCCCCTCCGTAGCGACACTGGGAGTCCCCTCCGCCCGAAGCACCGGCAGCGGCGACCTAAAACAAAACCAAGTCGACACATAAGACGGCGAAGCAACGGTAAGCAAAGAGAAAAAGAGACACAGACAACAAGAAAAACAGACTAAGCAGGCAACCAACCTTCTGGCAAGCTCGGCCTTCGCAAAGTCAGAGCCGGCTCCCGCCCGCCCTCGTACCAGAGGCGCTTGATGAAGGCGGTCGTAAAAGCGCTTCCGCGTCCCGCTCCTCGCGAGGCCCTCACCGTCGGGGTTAGGGAAGTCGGCGGTCCGTGTCTTCGACAGCGCCTCTGGTGCGTGTACTCCGAGATGGCGGAGGGCCCCCTCGAAGAAGCGACGGCGGCAATGCTGGCTCGAAATCCACCGCGCAGGCCACCACCTTTGACAACTCCCCACCTCCGCGCAGCCGGGCGCCAGGCAAGGGCGGGGTCGGGTTTTGCGAGGGCGGCCGAAGGAGCGAGAGATCGCGCCCGTATGCGGCTCCACATCGACATCGCCGATGCCGGCGGACTCTGCGACATAGGGGCAGCGACGGGGGCCCTCCGCTTCCCCACTACGCCGCACTTGCTGCCCGAGGGAGCCTCGGGGGATCATCGAGAATGGCGCCCTCCGCCCACACATGGCACCGCCGATAGGGGCGGGGCGCCACGTCTTGGGCGCGAAGGGCCATGGCAGACCCGCCGCATCGCCGCCATCGTCGTCGTCCTCGTCGACTTCCTCCTCCTCCCCTCGGAGGGCCCGCCGTCACGGCCCTTCTCCTCAAGCCCCCCTCATGGTCGGAGCCGTCGGTCGGAGGCCCCTCTGCGTCGGCCTCCTCGGCCACCTCCGCGTCCTCCGCCTCATCCTCATCGTCGAGAGATAAGGAAGCAGCCCGGTCCGCCACCGAGACCCGCCGGCCCCAGAAGAACCCGCCCCCTCCGGCGGCGGGTGGGGGCGGGACAGCGCCCCTGGCCGGGGCTCCGGCCGCCCGCATCGGCGCGTCTTGGCCTTGCGGACCCCCCGCTTCTTCTTCCCTCGCATCCATGGCGTCGGCGTCGGCCTCGGTCGGCTTTGTCCTCGTGGCCGACTCGGCGGGTTGAAGACCCGTTCACCGGCGATCGGCGAGGCGGCGCGGATCCGCCCGGACCTCGAAGACTCCAACTTTCCAATAAGAAAGTCGGAGCGGGCGGTGGCCTCCGCCATCACCAACCGGCCGAACTCCACCTTATTGCCCTTCGCCTCAAGCGGCTCGGGCGGATCGTCTCGAGGTCAAACCTCAACGCCTTCAGCCCCTTGGGGGCATACTCCGCCGAGTCCGCAACCTCAACGGAGGGCACCCCCGCCCACAGGACTTGTACCTGCGCCGCCGCGAACTCCTCCACCAGGTCCCGCGCGCAGACGTGGCGGGGACATGACGCGAGGGCGTCCGGCTCCCTCCTCGCCTCCGCCGTCTTCCGCGGGCTTCACCTTCGCGATGGCGAGGACTCGGATCGCCATAGAGCCCCTCCGCACCCTCCAACTGGTAATAGAACCAGTGGTCGAGCCAGTCGGCGCCCCACTTGTTCCGTTGCGCCGCGGCTGGAGCCTCCACCCCGCTGCGGGGGATGAAACTGCACACGCCATACTGGGCGCGGAAGACCTCCTCCTCCGTCGCCCTGACGGTGCGCGGCTGGTAGTGCACGGTGTGGGCTCCGATGAAGCCGTCCACCGTCGGCTCTAGCCCGACGGGCGGCACGCCCGGACATACGTCATCGCGCGCGGAAAGCCGCGACGCCGTGAGCGATGGAAGCGGAGGTTGAACCTCCAGCGACCCCAAAGACGAGCTCGCACACGGGGAAACGGGCCCGCGTGGAAGAACTCCTCGAAGACGATGACTTCGCCGGGCTTCGGGCGCGGCACCGTCTCGCCCTCCGAGGCGCGGAAACGCTTCTTGTGGAAGAACTCGTGCTCCTTCTGGAACGCCTTTAGGGACTTGTCGGTGCTCTTGCTCCGAGGGAACTCGAAGCACTCGACGACGGTCTTCGGCCTGATGGTCTCCTTTCTTGGTACGAGCCATCGATGGACCCTCCGCAGCGAAAGGGACCCTCCGCTAAAAGAGCAAAGGCGAACCTAGGGCAGCCTTAGCGAAGAAGGCGGAGCGTGAAAAGGAGGCGAAAAGCGAGGCGTGGAAGCAAAAGGAGAGCACAAACCCTAATCTCACCAACCGTGCGTATTTATAGGCCGGGACGGGGAGGGGCGCGGCGGGCGCGGCCGACCCCCGGAGATCACGGCACGGATCCCAAAACAACGCCAGGGCCCTCCGATCCGCCCCACGCGGGCAAACCAACGACATCCGTACCCCTAAACAAACACAGTCCACCCCGATCCGCGCCACTCCCAAACCAACCAACGGCGTCCGACCAAGGGCAGCCAAACCCCTAACACGCTTGAAGCAAGAGGGCCGAGGCCCACCTCCGCGAGGCCCACGAAAGGCCTTGGCGCCCGGCAAGGGCCCATGGGGTGGGAAGCACACCACCCCGGGGGGACCCTCGGAAGGACGTTTTTTCGGCTCTGGCCCCCTCGGAGGGAACCAGACCTTCGAGGGGCTGCTGTTGGGGGAGGGCGACCCTCGCCACTCCCCACGCCCTCGCAGTGCCTTTCTACGAGGGGGCCAAGATTTAGCCTCCGACCAGGATTATGAAGCCTTGCAGGATCAACAGGCGGAGGACCCTCCGCAAAGACACGAACGGCGAGCTTTACCCTCCCTCCCTGTAGGGCGGCCTCTGAAGTCGTCGATCGGGCGGGGGCGCGGCGCCCCCTACGCGACGGGGGGCGCCGCGGCGGAGGGGACTCTCCAAGCAACGGGCCCAAGCGGCCCGGGAGGGCCGGCGGAGGTCCCCCAGAACGCCCACCCTCCGCTGGTGCACAGGACCGGCGGGCGGCGTGAGGTGACCCTACGCCCCACAAAGGGGGGAGAAGCCATGCGTGTATTTCCGTTCTAACCTTGTATGAATAGTTACTAGCCCCCCCTATGGGGGCCCATCCTCGTAGCGTGTGTTCTCCCACCTACCATGTACCAATTTGTAAATCAGCCCCTCGACCCCCAGTATTCCTATAAATACCCGGGTGCGGCTCAAGGCGGGGAGGTTGTTGTTGGCCTGCTTAAGTGCCATTTACTCATTTTGTTGCATTCACGCCTCGCCCACAGTGTCGTCTTGTCCTTCCTCTGCGGAGGCCCGGCCCCGATCGCCCCGACCCTCGGCAACTCCAAATAAGGTCGGATAGTCCCGGAGGCCTCCCCCGCTCCTCGTTTGTGTTCACGACTCATCCTGTGGGAAGCCCTCGCCCCCTTCCCGCTCCTCCGTGAGCGAAGGCTAAGGGGGGCGGGAGCGAACCCCACATTTTCTTTTACCAAGTCCTAAAAGTTCTTGCACCTATAAACATCCCTTTATAAACATATTTTTCTTGAAGGTCACCTGGGTGGGTGGGTGGGTGGGTGGGTGGGTGGGGGGGGGAGGAGGCGTTCCCCACCTGAATTATATATATAATGGCCCAAAATGGTCTGTTAGGAAGTTTTACAAGTCACTTTTGTACAACATGGCATACCCACCAATAAGAAACCAACAACTATGCCCCAACACAAGGGCAAACAATAGCACGACCATAGATACATCGACGAGGGAACAAGGCATATGAGCTCTTCAGCGATGCCTCTAGGGAGGGAAATGACGTCACAACATAATCATCATCAACCAAGCGAGCTTGACAACTCTTCGCGAGCCTTATGTCGAGGTGTTGAGTGTTGATATTTCTTACACGATCCCAATTAGGAAGGCGAAAGAAATATATATGGGATATCTATCTAATCATGTTAGCTTGGATATGGGATTAACCTCATGATCCAACAAAGCGGAGTTAGGCGGTGTTAGTAGTGGGATGTAAACTTAGCATCATTATCCATAGTGGAGTTAATCTCACCGAGGATATGTACTCAAGGTATACCACTCATTTCTAGGCATTACCTATACACTAGTCTGTCACCCTAGCAATAACGCTCAAAGAAATGCGGGGCATGGTATTCTTGATTGGCCTTGATAAAAGAATGAACAAGATATCTGCAAGCGCACAGATAGAAATACCAATTGTAGCACTTCACCGGGAGTAATCCAGGTATCGTATTTATATTTTACCACAGGGAAGAGAGTCTATGGAAAGTAGAGAGAAAAGGATGTCTAATGATTTATATTGTGATTTATTTATGAGATCCACCTTACAGTATTGTAATGCAGAGTAGCCATATACATCTAACATTACTCAACGAGGATAAGTCAAGGATAAAGATAAATATATAAATGACAAATACCCAAGTCTAAGATCATCATAAGCCACTAGTATCATACGAGCTATTAACATGTTATAGAAAGAATAGAATGAATATTCCTAAGATACTCCTAATCATATATGTCAAATGAATACTACAATTAGTGCAATACATGTAGCTATCATGGCAAGGTTGGATTACTTCTACACATGGCAAGCATTACCAATAACAACCAAGGACGAAACTTGATCATTACCGTAATAAACTCTACTAGTCCTACATTCGGAGGGTGGATTCCAAAGGACTCAACAGGACTGTTACTCCCGCGATCTACCACACGGCCCGGAATGTAGGGTGCAATTGCGAATAAACGTTGTATAAACACCACGTTTACACATTGCTTATCACCCACATAGTGATCATCTATATGGATGCTATACAATTCCATGCATAAAATATAAAGCAATCTTACTAAACTAAATATATAATCATAGCAAGCATAAACACATATCAATAAGAATATAATAATTATATAGATCAAAGCCATAACAATTGTATTCTAAATATAAGAGTACTTACAGATCGAATACAAGAGAGAAGTCTCAAGAACGATGATCCTTGCTACTTCTTGACTATCAGGAACTCAAGATGAACTTGATCTTCAACTAGAACTAGCTAGATAGCTAACTACTTCTAGTATGAACTAGGGCTTAGGTCTAGACTTGGCTGGACTTGTTGGGTATGAGTTGATGAATGAGTATGATAATGAAATTGTTATCGACCACGGGGTCACCGGGTCTTCTTATATAGCACTTGGTGATGAACGTCAACCCTTGGATCAAACCGACCTTCAGCAACGCGGTGTAAATACAACCTCAAAGTCGGTGGTAAACCGACCTAGAAAGGAGAGGCCGACAGGCCGACCCCACCTCGGCGGCCGCCTACATGGCACCGGCGGCCGCGGTGGAGTGCCACCTTGGCATCCCATCTTTTCTCGGTGTCCTCTGGTATCTTCTAGAATGCTTTAGTCCACTTTTCGGGTTGAATTACTTCACGGTCAAATCTTGTCTTCATATGTCTTGTATATTCCTAACTTTCTCCATTCTTTTCTCGCAATTATCTATCAAGTCCCCTCGAAAGTCACGTAATACTAAAACTTCGTGGAATTATGTTAGTTAGACCCTAGACTTATGTTTGGTCTTTGACTTGAGCCCTTATTTCATGTTATTTGACTTATAATATTATACTATAACAGTGTCAACATTGGCGCGGGTAGATCACGGAGACGACGGCAAGAAGTTCTTCAATGACGCTATCAAGAAGGAGATTTTTTATCAACGGTCGGACTAATACGAGTGAGCTTTCATCTAGAACCTTTGAGAGTGCTCGTGTTGACCCGCCCGAGATGTAGGTAGGCTTGTAGCACTGGCGTCGATGCTTGGACAAGAGGGGTAGATTTGTCGCCAGCGGTGACACCTGCTGGAGCCATTGCTTGACTTTCCCATGACAAGGGAAGGCGCGACTTCCGTCCCAAAAGGGGCTTTCCGACCGCCACCACACCATGTGGAGCCATTCGCGGACTCACCTACGAGAGTGGGAGGCGCACACCAGGCGATTGTTGGCGGCCGCCGGTGTGCGGTGAAGCCTTCGGAGATGGCGGGGAGGCACGCACCGGCACCCACGGACGCACAACTCCTCGGCCGTCAAGGCAAACCAATGGCCGAACTCGTGTGCACAACTGCGTGCACCGCGCCGCTGCTCGGCACTTACAAAACAAAAGTGAAGATAGTGGGCATGTTGCCCTCGCCGGTGGCCCGGGGCGTAATTGAACAACACGCCCACTATCTTTGCTCCATGCCCCCGATCCCCTTCCACCACTGTAGAACTCAAGCGCTGCTCACGGACGACCACCATCCATGACGTTGATGCCTTGCACCGAGGGCTGCCAGATCGGCCGCAAGACACTGGAACCATTGTCCTCAAGCCTATGCCAAGGTGGCCCCATTCCTCGCCATCGATCGCTCAAGGTCGTCAAAGTCGACGAGGAGGAAGAAGACGCACCAACTAAGGCCGCCCCACGCAAGTCGGAGACGCAGGAGACGGATCCAGGCCGGAGGAGGTTAGATCCGCCTCTGCGGCCGACCACGCCCGACGGAGTAGAGGAGGAAGGGGCCATCGGTGCCGGCGAGGAGGGCGCACGAGGCCCACCTAGATCCCGTCCATCTGCCGGGCGGGGGCTGCCAAAGTCGAAGGGGAAAAGGAGGGGCGGTCGTCGGCGAAGGAGGGAGCAGCGGCAGCACACATAGCACGCAACAGGGTTGTGGAGGGGGCTATGAAGGGGCCTACCTCCAGTGTCACCCCGCTGGCCGTTGCTCAATGCTGCCCAACAGCTAAGAACAATGGCCGGTGGGGAGGGAGCGTGGGCTTTTGGTCGCGGCGCTGGTCTCCCCCTCATCGCCTCGCCGGTTCCTCTATAAGCATACTTGGTTGAATATTTTCCATAGGTAGAAAGACGCCAAATATGGGATTCATCAACTTTAGGTTGCAATATTAAGTCTTAGACTAGGTCTCGGAGGTGGAGATAATCAGCGACCACTACGACATACAAGGCCCCTCGATATCAGTAACCCATTACAATTCAATTAAGGGGGTCAAAAAACAATCTTGCTAGCCACACTTCTAGGCACCAATTCAACTACTCTAGGTGCAATCTGGGCAATACTCTACCCATGAGCCATTTATCATTCCAAAAATAATGTATTTATTATTCTAGAGCCATTTATACTTCCAAAATAATGTATTTATTATTCTATCTCCCACCTTTATTAATTATCCAATTTTAATTAGGTTCTAATGACTGCCATTGAAAACCATATGGCCTTGTTTGGATTCAACCATTCCCCCTTCGAAATTGAAGAGCATTGAGGGGGAACTAAACTAAATTACCCCTCAATCTCATCCAATCTCTACGGGAATGAATCTCTACAACATAAAAAGAATGAAAGTAAGCACTTTCTAATGATGCGATAATATTTGGTTTGTCCGCCTGCCCTCCCTTATGTGACCCTCTCCCCGCTTCAAATTTAGAAGGACCTGATCACCGCATGCAATGAAAAAAATGCGAAACTAATCCAACTCCTGATTCCACGGCTGCGATGAAAGGTCCCCAGAAAAACTGCCCCCACCACGAAAAAAAAAAACAAAAACCACGGCTGATCCATCACTCCTCCGGTGCAACAAAAAAGGGAAATCTATTTTAAAAAATCGCCCAACAATCACGGCTCATCCATCCGCTCCCGTAAAAAAAAAAAAAAAGAAATCATCGGGCCGGGCATCAAAAACAAAAATCACCTCTTCGCTCAGCCCTCCCCGTGCGTTCTCCCTTCCCTCTATGCCGCGCCGCTGCATCGACGCCGTCGCCCCGTCCGTGCGTCCTCCTCGGCTGCAGCGCACCCCGGAGAACCTATGCTGCCGGCTCCAGCGATGCCACCAGACATGCCGCCACCTCTGCAACGTCCCTGCTTGCTTCTCCCTCGAGCACCCGTTAGAAGCCACGGCGCCTCCCCTGACCGGCGTCGCCGCTTCATCGACTTTCTGACCTACGCCGCCGCCTCGACGCTGACGGACACAGTGCAGCCTCCGGGCTGTCGCTTGTTCGGGCCGCCGGCGCCGAACACTGGCAGCTCGCCTGGGACGAGCTCCCAAAAGGTGCGACACATCTAATGCCTACTGACTTTGATCCCTTCCAAAGATTATCAGTTGTACATGTGCACACCCAATGCCCTTTACTCAATCCACGCTTGCAGTTCTGTTTGCTTTGATCTGCTTTCCTATAAAAATTTCTAGCCCTTGTGTTCCTCACTCTTCTCTTCCCTTTACACAGTTTGCATCCGGATCTGATCCAATTTCAGGGATATACATATCACCTTTGTCTACGTCTTGAGGAACTTTTAGATTTGTTAATCAAGGCAAAACTGATGGATCATTTTTATTGATATATATTGGGCGTCTCTATGCAATTGCCTATTTGTTAATTATCCTAATTAACATCGCATATTGTTAATTAAATGAGTCAAAAAAGCGGTGGTGCATTAGCTATTTGTTAATTATCCGAATCAGCATCACATATTGTTAATTACTTATTAAGTGATGGTGACTTGGCATTGGCACCTCATGGAACTATCTCAGGCGCATGTTTGTTTCAGAGGTGATTTCAACTCTGCGATAGAGGCAGCAACATCTTGACTGGAGAAGGCACTCGACAAATTCATTGAACTGAAAGGTATAGCCTTCAAATTTAGATAGCAGTTATTGGCTCTTGAATTTCCAACGAGAGTGTTTTTTTTATAATGGTCCTGCACCCCATATAGGTTAATTAATCACTTCCTAATGTTAGATGTATAGATGCTCTTTTTGTAGGGTTTCTTTCTCATATGTACACTTTGTAGGGTTTTCTTTGCATATGTACACAGTCATGTATACATCCCCTTTGGGGTCCGGAATATGATTGAGTTGGCCAGTTCTAACATGGTATCGAGCTAGGGTTCCGGCTTCCAGGGCTCACCCGCCGCCGGTCATCTCAGCGCGAACGCCCGCCGCCCGGGCTCTCCCACCTCGCGTCGCCCGCCCGCTCCCGGCGCCCCCACCTCGCCCGCGGCCGCCCGGCGCCCCACCTCGTGCGCGCCCGCCCCAAGGCCACCACCTCGCCCGCTTCGCGGCCGCCCGGCGCGCACCACCTCGCGCCGCCCGCGCCGTGCCTGCCCGCCGCCGCACTGCTTGCCCAGCGCCCGCGTCCTTCTAGCACGCGCGCGCCCACCCCGCTTCTTTTACTCACCCGAGCTGCTGCCCGGGCTGCCTTGCCTTCCTTCGTCCCGGTTTCTTTGTCGCCCGCCTCTACTCTGTTTTCCCCTCTTCCATTCATTTCCCTTTCCACAAAAAAAAAAAAAAAAAAAAAAAAAAAAAGTCACGAGCCGCTGCTTTCGTCGTCTTCTTCCATGGCGTCTCCCACTCGCACTCGTCCAGTGCCATTCACGTCCCCAAGTGTCCAGTCATCTTCAATGGCACAAATTGGGCAGATTTTGTTTTTCACATGGAGGTCCACATGGATGGCCAGTTGCTCTGGGGCTACCTTCTTTGGGGATCGGATCTGTCCTCCATGTCCTACTATTCCTACACAGCCCACATATCCTCCAGATGCTGATGATGCTGCAAAGCATGCTCTTCTTGATGCCTTTGAGGCTCAGATGGAGACTTATCAGTCTGATCTCGGTCTCTATGAAACTTGGCTATGTGAGGAGAAAGCTGCCAAGGCCATCCTACTTGCAAGCATCGAGATTGATCTTGCACGGTCCCTTCGAGGGCTTGCCACCTCACACCTCATGTGGGATCACCTCTGTCGCAGCTATGAGATCCGCAATGAGGCGATGTACCTTGCCGTTGTTGAGGAGGCTCGATCCACTTCGCCCGACTTGATTCTGATCGAGGACTTCCACCGCAAGATGACGAGATGTCCGGCATCTACCGACAACTTGGTCTGCCGAGTTCTGTGGTGGTGGCACTTGCGGTGTTATGACCGCCACGGGACCAGCGGACACACTCTTCACGAGTTCCTGTCTCGGTTTCGTGGAAGAGTTTGAGACTGCTCGAAACGCTATTCTTGACTTCGTCGTCCACGCCCCATCGCCGCCGGCGATGCCCGGAGCTACGGCCCGAGGAGACACGACTTGGACGCTGGGGTGTGAGCCGTGCTCAGCTGCAGCCCTCTGTCCTAGCGGCATCGCCTCCACCAGTCTCTTCGCCACCGGTCACTCCACCTCCGCCCCAGTCTCCGGTGGTGGCGGGGGTTCCTTCTGGTGTGCAGTGTGGCTACTGCAAGATTTATGGACACGAGGAGAAGGATTGTCGCAAGAAGCAGCGCAAAACCGCTATGGGCGTCGTGATAGGCGCCAATCTCGGGGGCTCTCGGTGGTTCCTCTACTCCACGGGGCACTTTCGCTCCGGTGTGTGCTGCGGGGCGAGGAGGTTCTTGCCATGTTCCGTCGCCTCACTCACCGGCTCGGGCCTCTCCTCACGGGACTACGGCCCAGGCTTCGGTTCCACACCTCCTCCTCCTTCATCAGGTATATCAAGGCCGTGGTTTCTTGATTCTGGTGCCTCTTTTCACATGACACCACATGCCACACACCTATCTTCTTTGTCATCTTCCGATTCACCTATTTTTTGTTCGCCTGCCGATGGCACTTCTCTTCCTGTTGCCGGCCGAGGTGTTCTTTCAACTTCTTCTTTTGAGGTTCCTACTGTTTCGCATGTTCCTCAACTCACCATGCAACTTCGTCATGGGTCAAATCACCGATCATGGTCTGCCGAGTAATCCTTGAGTCGATGCTTGTTGTGTTCGGGACCTTCGTGCGGGCCTTTTGGTGGGAGCCGGGCCTAGGCGTCGGGACTCACAACGCCAATGGGAGCTTGATTGGTTGTGTCTTCCTTCACCCGCATTGACTCCTCTATCGCATGTTTCCACAAAGATTCGCATCACCGCTTCATCCACTACTTATTTTGCGCAGCATGGCATCGTCGTCTTGGCCATCTCTCTAGTTCTCGATTGTCCGATCTTGTGGGTAGTGGTGTGTTAGGTCCTGTTTCTGGTGACACTACTCTGCAGATTATGTACGGGTTGCAAACTTGGCAAACAGTTACAACTCCCCTACCCCTCTAGTGAGTCAAAATCTAAGAAACCTTTTGATCTTGTACACTCGTGTATGGGGTCCTGCACCCATAGTTTCAAAAGGAGGGCAATCATATTATGTTACGTTCATTGATGACTATTCACGATTTACTTGGATTTATTTGATGTCATCTCGCGGCCAATTCCTTTCTATTTATCAACAATTTGCTACCATGATTTGTATCCGGTATAACTCTCCCATTCGAGTTTTTCGTGCGGACTCTGTTGGCGAAAAGTACATCTCCACCGCCCATCGCTCCTATCTTCTTTGCGCGGGGCACTCTTGCTCGATTTTCTGTCCCGGTGCTCATGCTCAAAATGGTGTTGCTGGCGCAAGCATCGTCACATTCTTGAGACTGCTCGTGCGCTCTTGATCTCCTCTGCCCTTGCTCCTCAATTCTGGGCTGAGGCGGTTTCTACGGCTGTTTTCCTCATAAACCGCCAACCGTCCACCTCTCTTAAGGGTTGCACTCCCTATGAGCGTCTTTTTTGGCACCCCTCCTTCCTATGATCATCTTCGTTGTTTTGGGTGTGTATTTTATGTTCTACTTCCACCTCGCGGCGCACCAAACTCCTTTGCTTTCGGTCTGTCGAGTGTGTTTTCCTTGGGTATAGTACGGAACATAAGGGCTATCAGCTGTTATGACCACATTTGCTCGGCGGATGAGGATATCTCGGGATGTCACTTTTGATGAGTCCCGCCCTTACTATCCTCGTTCTCCCTCCCCTCATCCTACCACTTTGAGTCCCTCTCTTTCCTTACTTTACGAGTGGTATCTTCATTTGTCGCCTCCCTCCTCCACACCTCCTATTTCTCCACCTTCGCCATCTCCTCCTCTTCCTACACCTTCACCACCTTTCTCTTCTCCACCTTCGCCGCCTCCTACTTCCCCACCTTGACCTCACCCTCCTCCACCGGTCTCCTCCCGTGAGATCAATCAATACTATACTCGTCGCCCTCGTCCTACCCCACCACTTGATTCCTCTCCGTCCCTCCTTGGACCCCTTCCTCCACCTCCTCGCTATGCTCTTCGTGGCCAGAGTAGCACCCTTCGCCCTCCCGAATGCCTTGGCTTCCACGGCTTCTGTTTTTTAGCCGGAGCCCGCGACCTATCGGGAGGCTGCTTTGCTCATCCCGAGTGGCGGCATGCTATGGCTGAGGAGATTGTTGCTCTTGAGCGCACTAGCACTTGGGATCTTGTTCCTAAACCACTTCATGTCACTCCTATCACTTGCAAGTGGGTATATAAGGTCAAAACTCGATCTGATGGCTCTCTTGAGCGCTACAAGGCTCGCCTTGTGGCTCGTGGTTTCGAGCAAGAGTATGGCATTGACTATGAGGAGACATTTGCTCCAATTGCTCATATGACTACTGTTCGGACCCTTCTCGCCGTTGCCTCTGTCCGTCAGTGGTTGATCTCGCAGTTGGATGTCAAGAACGCCTTCCTTAATGGTGAGCTCCGTGAGGAAGTCTATATGCAGCCACCTCCAGGCTACTCCGTTCTTGATGGGATGGTATGTCGGTTGCGTCGTTCCCTCTATGGTCTTAAACAAGCTCCTCGAGCTTGGTTTGAGCCAAGCGTTCTCTCCTGTTGTCATCGATCTTTGGATTCAAGCCTAGTGACCACGATCCTGCTCTTTTTGTTCACACCTCTCCTCGTGGTCGCACACTTCTTCTTCTCTATGTCGATGACATGATCCTCACGGGTGACGACTCTGAGTTCATTGCCTTTGTGAAGCAACGTCTCAATGAGACTTTCCTTATGTCTGATTTGGGTCCTCTTCGGTACTTCCTTGGTCTTGAGGTCACCTCCACATCTGATGGTATTTTTCTTTCTCAGGAGAAGTACACTCAGGACCTCCTTTCTGTCTTTGCTCTTCTTGATCACCGCATTGTTGATACCCCTATGGAGCTTGGTATTCACCTACGACCCACTGATGGTGTGCCACTTGCTGATCCCACTCGCTATCGTCAGCTTGTTGGGAGCCTTGTCTATCTTGGGATCACTCGTCCTGACATCACTCACTCTGTTCATGTCTTGAGTCAGTTTAGCAAAGCTCCTACCCAGCTCCACTATGCTCACCTCCTTCGTGTTCTGCGATATCTTCGTGGAACTATCTCCCGTCGCCTTTTCTTCCCGCGCTCTAGTTCTCTCCAGCTTCAGGCATACTCTGATGCAACCTGGGCAAGTGAGACCGATCGCTACTCTCTCTCGGCTTATTGTGTTTTCCTTGGCTCCTCGTTGATTGCACGGAAAACCAAGAAGCTGAGCTTCTTGTTTCCCGCTCGAGTCTTGAGGGTTGAGCTGCGCTATGGCGGCCGACTGCGAGAGGTGACATGGCTACGATGGCTTCTTGAGGATTTCGGTGTGCACTGCCCCACTGCCCCCACTCCTCTCTCTTCGGCGGCAGTGCGTCGGTATTGCTCGAGATCCGGTCAAGCATGAGCTCACCAAGCACATTGGCGTTGATGCTGCCTACATGAGATCGCAAGTGCATGATCGGGTTGTGACGCTCCACCATGTGCCTTGAGGGTTCAGATAGCTGATTTCTTCACCAAGCCACGGACCGGGGCTCAACATAGATTCCTACTCTCCAAACTCGGTGTTGTAGATCCACCATGAGTTTGAGGGGGGTGTTAGATGTATAGATGCTCTTTTGTAGGGTTTCTTTCTCATATGTACACTTTGTAGGGTTTTTCTTTGCATATGTACACAGTCATGTATACATCCCCTTTGGGGTCTGGAATATGATTGAGTTGGCCAGTTCTAACACCTAACAAGTTTGTAACTTGGTGTTGCAAACTAGATTAATTTGAACGCTAGAATTATTGTCATCCTTTGGTTTTTGGGACACTGCCAGTGTCACCTGTTAGCATACCATGTTTATTTGATAAACTCTTGCAGGCTTCGAAATTTAAACTATGGTGCACCTGTTATGATAAATTGGAGGATCACACATATATGGGCAACAATGCACAATTTACCAGTGTTGAATAATTCCTGTTGAGATAATAATTTGCTTGAGATTACCTCGAGGGTAATCAGCTAGAAAGGAAGAGGCCTTGTTTATCCTATGTAGTTTGTTCCCTTCTATAAATGCTGAGTAAGGAAGCATAAAGTTGCTATTTAATTTGTAAATGTATTACCAATGATTATTAATATTAATTATTGTGGCATTGTTGTTTACCCGTTGCAACACACAAGCATGATCTTTATTAGTTAACTCCAATCTTTATGATATTTTCTTATATTGTTGAGAATTCCCATTGCAGCTAGGTGCCATTCAGTGCTTTACTGTTTTTTGACGCAAAGGTGCCTCACCATCAAACCAGCCAAGCGGGAAACAGTCCAGGTCTACTATGGCGTCGCCGCTGAACAATCCGGATAGGGCATCGCCGGACGCCAACACCACCAGCGACAGGCGCCAAACAGGTAGAATTTCAGATCAGGTTGGAGTGGGCATAATTAGTCAATAGTTGAATATGTCATCTGAAATAGCTAGCTGTAGCAGGCTATATCAGGCCACAACACCTGGTTTAGGACAACGGCGTGCTGATTTACTCGTGTAGTGACCACCAGATTGCATGGATCATGTAGTGGAAGTCACCTGATTTGATTTTAATCCTGTCTTCGTATTCCTAATTCATAATTCCTAAAGTCTGAGCCAGCGAGATGCTACCAAACCAGAGAAACCGGTACAAGCAATGTTCTTTGTTGGAATGGAGGTCTAAGTGGGTGATAATGGTGCTGCCTTTCTTGATTTGAAAGTTTTTGTAACTTCTGTGTTGTATTTTGTTCAGGTTATGTAACATAAAGCTGAGCAGTGCCTACCCAACTTTATTGTCTTTGACTATCCTCTATTATTTATTATTACTAAGTGTGGTGATATGATGATCTTGTACAGGAGAATGCATCATCCATGTTTGGCATCATGGGCCTGATGTACAAGCTTGAAGTATCGGAGTTGTCACTGCCTTGTAAACCTACTGGTGCCTGGTGCTTTATCAGCGTAGGAGGATCATCCACTGGCTCACTATATTTTAGGAGGGATTCAACACTATAATTGTAAAAAGATACGTGTTAGCTATCTCTCAAGAATAAAATCGAAACTTGAGAGATTGGTAAGACTGTTGTGTTTGATATTTTCACACTGCAAAAATAATACTGGCTAAACTTGTTGATAAGTAAGGTCTGAGAAGAGGTTTATGCTATTTTTGACAATCTATCAGTATAGGGACTAGCACTAACTATTAAATCATTCGATTCTTAAATACGATTAGTAGCGTGTCAGTTTGAGCCTCTATCTGTAAGAGACATTACTGTTCTGCAGCTGGCGACCTTTGGTCACCACTGTGCACAACCGTCCTGGCATTGCGAACACAACTAGGTAGCCTAGGGGCCTTTGGGCGCGGCTAAGTGCAGCGCATGTCCTTCGGCCTCGCTGTGGGGGCTTTATGGTCTCTAGCGGCTTGTGATGGTCTGAGGGAGCTTGTCTTGCGGTGCTCCAGCCTTGGCGAGAATGTGGGGCAAAACAAGCCTGTCTTGCAGTGCTCCAACCAGGCGAGAATACGGGACAAAACAAGCTTGTCTTACGGTGCTCCGTCCTTGGCGAGAATTCGGGGTAATAAACAAGCTTGTCTTGTGGTGCTCCGATCTTGGCGAGAATTCAGGGCAATTCACTAGCTCTTGCGTTCCCTGTGGGCTCGGCAAGGACATGTTTGTGCTCGTGCGCGTGTGTGGGGGCTCACCGTGGCTAGGATGGTGGTGCGGTGACAAGGTGTGACCGTGGCGAGTTTGCAATGCAGGCAAAGCAGCGAAGGTGTAGCCGATCGTCGTCCCCTTTCCTAGCGATGTCAAGCGGCTTCATGTTATCTTATCGTGTGACCTGTGTATTTTTATACAAAAGTTTTGTTGTCCTTTGCAACATATGGGCATGCTATTCATGACTGCTAATTTCACAAAACTTATGTATTTGGATTAAAAGTCACTTTAATATCATTGTTCAATTTCACAATTGTTATCTTATCATGCGGCCTATATATTTTTATTTAAAATTTAGTTACCCCGTAGCAACGCCTTGCGGTACTAGTGGTCCAATGAAGCCCTAAGTGTAGCTCTTGGAACTATGTTTTTGAAACATTCCGCTTATGGAGCCAACAAATCAAAATAATCCATGTGGGGATTCTCTCCCCCTTAGCCGACTTATAAAAAAACTTATGTTGAAAAGATAGCATGAATGGATGGAGAAAGTTCATTTAGCAACCACGGCCGGCATTCTGAGGGCCCCATTCATGTTGACTTGTAATATGAATGGTGTGGGATCCGCACCAAAACTAGCCCAAAGTAATTATTTCTGCCGCTCAACACTACTCTAGATCACCCCATTTCTTCTTCCACCAAACCCAGTCGACCCTGAACTGAACGCATAATCAAATTAAATCGAACCAACCCAGGCACTCAAACCACGGTTTCAATCTGAAAGAACCCAGGCGCTCAAACCACGGTTTCAATCTGAACTAACACAGGTGCTCAAATTGGCCGCTCTGCGCTCCCCCACCTTCCCGACTCGTCCCACCCCCACGCGGGGCCCTAGGGTTGGCCTCGCAAAAGAAAAAAAAAAAAAAAAAGGCGGGCGACTCCGCCGCCGCCGCCGCCATGCCCCACCCCCTCGCCTCCGGCCTCGCCGCCGGTGGTGACGGGGAAGCGGGGGTCCGTCTCTTCAACATCTGTCTTCGTAGGGTCTTGGTCGTGTCCTAGGTCTAGTGTTTGCTCGTCGTCGATGTTCGACGGTGGAGTTAGGTTTTGCTAGAGGAGCGTGTCTCCTCTGCGGTCTACGCTGGCGGCGCCCGGCGATGTGGAAGCGACGGCGACGCAAATGGAATAAATTCTCCCGGCTTCTTCCGTTCTCCGATGGCGATCTTCTCGACGTCAACGGAGAGGCTGGGAGACACACCAGAGTCGAGGGCGGCACATCGTCGTCTTCTTCGGGTGATGATCTTTGTTGACCCCGTTAATCTTGAGGAAGATGATCTATGGTGAAAATCGAGCTTTGCTTTCGGGTTCTTGGCGGTTGAATCGATGGATGCGTCGTGGAGTGCGGGGAGTTGGCCGATCGTCCCGGAAAGCGATGTATTCGGTGATTAGCCTCGAAGTAAGCCCTCCTCTGCGGCCTCCACCTTGTGGAGTTTGGCTCAGTGCCCGACCACGATTGGGAAGCGGCCCGGCGGCGGTGACGAACGGATCTCGAAGGCCGAGGAAGATGAGCGAGTTTTGGACTTCTTTGTAATTTTACTTTTCTTAGGATTTACGTTTGTAAAAGGGTCGGTGTAATGCACCAAGATTAATACATTTTCCTTCTAAAAAAAAAAAAATGGCCGCTCTGCTGCGTGACAGAGTGCTCATCAGGCATACTATAGCGTTCTGCTTCTACAGCTTTGTCATGTTCTCAAATCATAGGGTTCACCGTTGAGCGTGGCGGCGTCGCGGAGGCTGTCCCGCCGCGATGCGTCCGGCCAGCGCGTCCAAGAGCGTGGACTTGCCCGACCAGCCGACGCCCATGATGGCGAGTAGCTTCGCACGCGCACGCCGCCGTCGGCGAGTCTTGTTGCGCTGGGCGACACCGGCATCGATGGTGGGGATGTGTCTGAGACGTCAGGGGGCGGTGCCACGGCGATGGTAGGAGGTTGCTTTGTCGCCGCCCTTGCGATCCTCCCGCGTTGTAGGACGGTCGGCAAAGTTGAGCACATAGGACACCGACACAAGAGACAAGAGGCGGCTTTGTGGCGTTGTCCAGAGCGCGAGAGAGGGCGTGTGAGGGGAACGATGAGTGGAGGCGGCGAGAGAGGGATCCAACGAGGGCGTCGGGCATCGGGAGATTCAGTCTTCACTAAAGATGGCGCGGGTCGGGTTCAGGCGGGTATCTTCGTATTTCGGGTTTGGTGTTGGTTTTTTTCCCATGGGTTTTGGGTTTGGTTTCGGGTTTAGTTTTTGACCCGTGGATATCCAAGGGATATCTGCGGGTTTCGGGTATCCACGGGTTTGGTTTTGGTGATGGATTTTCACTTTCGAATTAGTTTCGGGTTTCAACTTCGGGTTTTAGTTTTGGGTGCACGAAGACTCCATCCGATCCGAAACCGACCCGTTGCCATCCTCTTCACACCGGGCCTATCCAAGGTCTTCACACCGTTCTCAACTCCAAAAACTGAAATCTATTTCACGCTACCCTTTTCGCACCCAAACTATGTTGGCCCAAACAAGAAACCAAACCAGGAAATCCGGTTTGCCCCAAACCAGTCCCATGTTGGAATTACAAGTTAGATATTCCTCCTGGGCCTTCCCGTTCAGACGTGACGCACGGATGGGCCAAGTCAAAGAGGCAAGGAGCCTGCCTTCCAGGTGCCAGCCTGTGGGGAAGCCACGGACGTACAGGCACGTACGGGCCACGCGAGCGCCGAGCGCCAGGAAATCGAGTGAGCCGAGCACTAGAAAGTAGAAACACTCGAGCGATATATGTAGATTTACCAATGCCATGGAGGAGCAACAACGTAGTTTTTGCAAAGTGTGAGCGAGATTATTCCACCTTGGGGAATCAAAGCCATTGACAAAATTCGGAGAGGAGCAACAACAACGTAGTTACGAGGAGCAACAACGTAGTTTCGACGAGCTGGTGGTTGCCGGCGATGTCGCTGAGCGGAAGCTTCGGCAGCTGGTGGTTGCAGACGATGTCGCTGAGCGGAAGCTTCGGGAAGTAGGGCGTGCCTGGGACCTCACCGCAGAACATGTTGTACGAGATGTTGAGCACGACGAGGTTCTCGAGCCTCGCGAGGGGCGCAAGGCTCCCGAAGAGGTGGTTGTACGATATGTCGAGGCTGCCGAGCTTATTCAGCTCTCCAAACTGCGCTGGAATCTCGCCGTAGAGACGGTTGCAGCTGAGGTTAAGTGAAATCTCCAGCGAGGGGAGCTTCCCGAGCTCCGGAGGGATGCCACCGCTGAGCTCATTGTCGCCGAGGTCCAGCATCTGAAGCTTCTTGCAGGAACCGAACTCCGGCGGTATGCCACCGGAGATCCGGTTCTTGCCGAGGCTAAGCTTCGTCAGCTCCGGCAACAACCCAATGCCGGGGCCCAACAGACCGGTGAGCATGTTGTCGGAGATGTCGACAAACTGTAGGCTGCGGGGCAGCTCATCCGCCAAAGAGCCAGACAAGGCATTCGAGTGCAGGTCCATGAATTCTAGGTTGTCGCAGCCGGACAACGCCGCCGGTAACGGCCCGACGAGGCGGTTGCTGCCCAAGTCGAGGAAATTGAGGTTCTTCAGCTTGCCGATCTCCGCAGGTATCGCCCCGGAGAGCCGGTTGTCGCTGAGCCGGAGCCGGTAGAGATTGGTGCAGTTGCCGATCTCCGGCGGTATGAGCCCGGAGAGGTCGTTGTCGAGGAGCAGCAGCTTGGTGAGGTTCTGCAGCGCGAACAGCTCCCTCGGGACGGCGCCGGTGAGGTTGTTGTACGAGAGGTCCAGCCACTGTAGGCCCTCGCACTGGGCCAGGCCCGCCGCGACGGGGCCGGTCAGCCGGTTCTGCCACGCGTAGAACAGGGTCAGGTTGCGCAGGCGCGGGAAGTCGATGCCGATCTCCCCGGACAGCTCGTTGTTGTCCACCTCGATGTCGGTCAGCGACGTGCAGTTGGAGAGCTCCGGCGGGATGGCGCCGGTGAGCTTGTTGGTGCTGAGCTGCAGCTGCTGCAGGTTGGGCAGCGTGCCGAAGCTTTTCGGGATGGGCCCCGTGAGCGAGTTGAGCGACAGGTCGATGAGCACGAGGTCCTTGCAGTTGGCGATCTCCGGCGGGATGGTGCCGACGAGCTGGTTCTGCCACAGCAGCACCGTCTGCAGCTTGCGCAGCTGGCCGAGCTGCGGCGGGATGGGGCCCGAGAGGGAGTTCTGGTGCAGGTACAGGCTGGTGAGCTCGGTGCAGTTGCCGATGCTCTCGGGGATGGAGCCGGTGAGCATCGCGGTGTAGATGGCTATGGTCTGGATCTTCTTGAGCTGCCCAATCGTCTCCGGCAGGCTTCCTGAGAGTCCGGTCTCGGCGAGGTCGAGCATGGTGAGGTCCGTGCACCCGCCGATCTCCGGCGGCAGCGGGCCCTTGAGCGCCTGGTTCCCGCCGGCGCGCAGCACCTGCAGCTTCGTCAGGTTGCCGATGCTCGCCGGGATGGCGCCGCTGAGCTCGTTGTCGTCGAGCGTGAGCGACGTCAGGCTGGTGAGGTTGCCAATGTCGCCGGGGATGGCGCCCCGCAGCGAGTTGGTGTTGAGCTCCAGCGACTGGAGCTTCGTCAGCCGGCAGAGCTCGGGCGGGATCGCGCCGGACAGCTGGTTCTTGCTGAGGTCAAGCGTGGTCAGCTCGGCGAGGTCGCCGATCTCCTTTGGGATGGCGCCGGTGAGGTTAGTGCCGGAGAGCACCAGCGTCTGGAGCGACTGCCTCAGCGGCCGCAGCTCCCCAGCCGAGCCCGGGAGTGCACCGCCGAGGTCGCCCGACTTGATCGTTAGCGACACGACGTTGCCGCGCGCGTCGCACCCCACGCCCTGCCACCGGCACGGGGTCGCGTCCGCCGCCCGCCACGACGAGTCCAGCGCGCCGCGCGACAGCCCCTTCCATCGCAGCAGCGCCAGGCCTTGCTCGTTGACGGCGCGGCACGGTGCGAGCAGCGACGGGGAGAGGCACACGAGGAGCGCGACGAGCCTCGCTGCGGTGGTCTCGCGCAGTCGTAGCGGCATTGATGGAGCACAGAGTGGCGGTCGTAGCGGCATTGATGGAGCGCAGAGCGGCACCTCAATGCATGTTTTGCCGGCGTATTAATTATTTAATTTCTCACGATGGAAAAGGAAGATATAGAAGTGCATGCCAACTCCAAATAGAGAAAAGAAAATTCATGCAGTAATGTTGCAGGTGAACATGCTCTCTGATCTTGGTCGGTGGCATTGCGACAACGGCCTACTGTTGTGGTCAAGACAGAGGTGGTGGTAGCGGCCCTGGGTTCAGGGCCTAGCGTCCAGATCCACCGGCCCCAGGGCAAGTCTTGTGGCTGTTGGTTGCAATGTCGGCAACGACATTGGCAGGTCAGTTTCAATCGAGTGTTTCACCTCCCGGATTTGAAGATGTGAAACATTGATATGAAATAGACGTCTCTCTCAATGCACAGTTTTATTGCACAGTTTCATAGCCTCACAGGTCCCACAACCTCTTTCTACCCACTCATCTTTACTCTTCCACGCATGGAGTCCATGATGAAACACTATTTCTATCTCAATGGAGATTTCACACTGTTTCCAACACCTAGGAAACAACGCTCAAGAGTTTCATCATGGTGAAACTTTTTTCTTCTCTCTCCTCATAGTTTCATATAAAAAGTGAATTCCTGGTAATATGACACCCTATTTAATGTGCATGAAACGCTCGTGAAACTTCCAATGAGACTAGCCTTACTACAGAAAATATTTTGTGAGGCATTTTGGAATGGGCCTCGGAGGCGAGCATGAATTCCAACCACCTTGGCTAATGCTACGGATTGACCGAGACGGTCTTTATTTACCGAGGCGTTTATAGTCAATTGCTTTGTCAAAAAATAGCCACCCTCTAAAGTTTATTAACTGTGGCGTCATTATAAGAGGCCCGCCTCGATTAATAGTGGTGGAGCCCACTCCCAATCATATAGGCTCATTTAGCCCGACAACAACATTACAATATATATATACCTGTGAAACCCTGACCCACTCACATCCACTCACCCGTGAGCCTTCCTCACATCTCCTTTCCCTGCGGCGCCGCATCCAGAGTGAGCAGCGGCGCCGCCTCCCTCCCATTACCTCCTCTTCCTCCTTTTCCACTCCTCTACCTCTCTCACTCCTCTCCCACCCCGCGGTAGAGCCCGGTGACACCACCGGAGGCCACACAAATCCGCGGTGCGACGACGGCCCGGCTTCGCGGGATTGGAGGCACGACGCTATGGCAGATCGGCCTCATTGTTGGCACCTGTTATAGCATAATATTACTAGTCAACTAAACATGAATAAGGGCTTAAAATGAATATCAACATAAGTCTAGGGCTTTACTAACATAATTCCACGAGCTTTGGTAATTTATATCTTTTCGAGGATTAAACGATAAAAAGCGAGAAGAACGGTGAGAAACCTAAGAGTTTACATCCCATACGATGACAAGACTTAACCGTGAAGTAACTCAACCCAAAATGTGGACTAAAACACTCTAGAAGATACCAGAAGACACCGGGAGAAACCCGACACGGTTTGGCCACAAAGTCATGGCGGCGGCCGAGAGAATTAGCCTTTTGCCAGTGGTATTTCAATCAATCAGCCTCAGGATTTTTTATGTCGGTTTGTAACCCACCTTGAGGTTGTATCTATACCGTTGTTGAAGGTCGGTTTGATCCAATGGTCATCGTTCATCGCCAAGGCCTATATAAGAAGACCCCCCCGACCCTAGGGCTAAACCCCTAACTCATTCTATTCATTATCCCTTGACCTGTTGGTCATAGAGGTGTCCCAATGTGAGGACAACCTCTCCCTCTCTAGTTCCAATCTAGATTAGAAGATCATGTAGAACTAGAAGCCCTAGAGTGAGTTGAGAGCAAGCATCAAGAGAGATTAGAGCTATAGTTCCCATGAGAGAGACTAGAGCTAATCTTGTTCCTAGAGCTAAAGTGTTGGTGAAGGGAAGAGGCTGGCGAGGAAGCACCGGACTGCCGGTGACTCCTCTACATCTTGTACCATCGGGATCAAGTCCCATTAGCATTGGGCCCGATCCTGAGACTTCTATGGTGATCAACTTCTTATTTAAGTAAGTAAATGTTCTTATTGTTCTTATTGTTCATAACTCTTATTTGAGTACTTTAATCTATGGGAATCTGTAGATTAGAGGAGTATGCTTAGGTTTAGGCGTGGTGCTTAGACCGAGGTTGCTTATGAATGCACCCTATATTCCGGGACGTGTGGTAGTTCGTGGTAGTGACAGTACCATTGATTCCTTTGGAGTCCACCCCCCGAATGATAGGCCAAGCAGGACCATGTTGCTGGAGGATTGCATGTTTCGTCCATGTTTTCCTTTGAGTACGTCCCCCTAAGACAATATCAACATAGCTTACAAGGATATGAACTAGACAACCGTAGGAATTTCCTTATCTCTTTATCTTCTTCAGTTCCTTGATTGCTGCTCAGGGATTAGTTATATGCCTCAGTTATCCTCACACCATCCTCCCTGTGGATTCGATATTAAAACCCTCTCCCAGGTGAAATGCTCACCGGTATCTGTTCGCTTGCGGATTATACAAACTATGAATATTTCTGTAGGCTTATCAAATACCAACACTCATCTCCTCTCCTGCCGGTGGCGTGGTGGGTTGAGCTCGCGGCAGCGGTCGCGAGCTCCAACGACGCGGATCCAGCTTCACTAGCGTCGATCTAGCTCCATCCGCATGGATCCACCTTCCAAGAGAAGGATCCAGCTCCGTCCATGCAGATCCGCCTTTCTGGCAGCGAATCTAGTTCCTAGCAGGCGGATCGACCTCCCTCCATGTTTATCCAGCGAGGACGAGTCTAATCCACCACCACCGGTCGCAAATCTTGCGGTGAGGAGCTTGGTCGACCATTATGACAACAAGTGTGGGCCCGATGTGGCTTTGGTGAGTGGACGTCGATGGGCGGTCAAGCCCCACAGCAGTGGATCGAGGCCGAGCGTGATCAGATCTACCGACGGCGGTGGCGATGGTGGCGGTTGTGGTACGTGGATGGGCTTGTCGAGCTCGTGGATAAGCTGATCGGGCCTCTCCATGGATTTTTATTTTTTAATTCGTTTTACTCGTGCAGGCAAAGAAACCACCCCGGTTAAGGCCACTATTAATCGTGGCCTTTGGTCCAAGACGATTGCCAAAAAAAAATGCTTGGTTAATGCTTTTTGCCCGCCTCGTTAAAGATTTCTATAGTAGTGGGTGCCAAAGACGACGGCGTTGGTGAAATGCAGCCTTTGCATGCGATGGTGTGGCCGCGGCGGTGGAGTCAAGTCAGGCTATGCATGGCCCGATCAAAGGGGTGGCGGCCGATGCAGCGGTGCGCGGCTGCTTCTGCTGCTGCAGCCGCGTCAATGCCGGGGTATCCACAGGGCGGCAGGATAGTGAGGATGTCACTAAAGGCTGGTATGGGGTCCGGCTTCGTGACCTGGCGATTGTGCTGGATGGTTCTTGGGCGATAGCGTGGTGACGACGATGCTATTGGGCACCACTTCCCTGTTGGGCACATCGTGTTTCCCCTCCCCAGTCCACTTTGGACATGTGATGGTGGCGCCATCGGCGTCACTCCTTGAAGGTGCCGCAATTGGATTATCGTCGTGGTTTGGGATCATGTTTGGATGTCGGAGCTGCTCTTCGGTGTTTGAGTTTAGCAACGATGACGGGTGGTAGCCGTTAGCTTCGAACCCGTCGAGGGGTGACCGGTGGATGGCCTATAAGGGGAAGTCGGAGCTATTGGCAGCTTGGCTTCATTGCTCAACAACGATAACCGATGGCCGCGTGTTGTGTCTATGCACAACCACATTGTTTGGGGTGGTTAGCCCACAGGTGCCTGTTTGGCACCTCGGCTGACTAACCTTCATGTAACATTCTTTCATATTAATTGAGTAGCAGAACCCCACTGCTTTTTTTAAAAAAAGTAATAGAACCTCTGACGCAGATGGTCTGGCTAACATTTCCTGTACTATAAAATGAATCCCTCTTATATCTACTAATAACATGCGTTCGTCTTTCTCTTCACTTGTCTCAGATATGCTCATATGCACAAACTTATAAGGTACGGTTGCAGTCTGCCACAGGTAGTTGTACTCTACATATACTGCCTTGGCAATGTTCTATCTGCGTTAAGATAATTTCATGCGTCATGTCATGCATAATACAAAAATTATACTACTGAGTTTATTAAAAAAAAAATACTACGGAGTAGTATTACTGTAATCATGATCCGACAAGAGAGTTGTGTTGGTTGCACATGGACAGAGAATGAATTAAGCTTTTAGGAGGTCTAGCAGTCTAATTCACATGGATGAGAACTTAAAAATTTCAAATCAGGGCGGCACATATAAACCAGATATGCAAGTTCATTTCATATGCTCACTTACTGTTTCTGAACCTTCTGTGTGGTACATGCATGTTCGCATCACATGCCTAGCTTCCAGAGAAACCCAATGGAGCATCACATGCCTGGCTTCCATAGAAACCCCAATGGAGAATACAAGGACCGCAAACTGTCAGGGCATCTGCAATTGCATAGTCAGCGACGGGAAGTGAGAGACAAAAAAATTATTTTATATATTTACTTATTATTGGGCTAATATGTTTCTCTATCATGTTCTCACATCTATCTGTTCGTCGCTAGTGCCTACTCTTCTATTTTTTTACCTTACCGCATCAAATCTAGCTAGCTAAATAGGTAGCTATTGGAGACGCCCCTCAATTATAGGCATCAGCAAGCGTACATCAGCTGCTTTGCAAGGTAACTGAGGAGGCAGACGACTGGATTCAGGCAGGATTTCGATCGCTGGCAATGGTGGCTCCTCTGTGGTCGCAAAATTCAGACATCATGTAATCCATTTACCATGGATCCAGTAGATAGGAGCCTTATCCGTGAGTAACCTTGATGTCTCCTCGCCATCGAGGTTGCTTCACGTTTATACTTGTAAAATTTTCTCTTAATGAAATACGAAGTGAATAGCCCATCGTGAAAAAAAAAATATAGGTATAAGAGGAGTGTCTGCTACACGGGTTAAAGAAAAATGATAAGATAGGAATCTTACGGGAGGGGCACATGCATGCAGTAAAGGAGTGTAGGTTAGTATAACACCCATTGGATAGAAAAATAAAATATTACTACCAACTTACACTACGTACCACAACATTTAAAATACAACGCCTGACATAGAGTTCGACTCCAATACGCTCGAGCCGACCGCTGACTTTAGTAGTTGATTAGTAGTTGAGGAATGATTTCCCTAGCGATCACAAACCAGAGTGGTATCCATTCAACAATGGCATGGAGAGCAACAACGTCGTTAGGAAGAGCGAGATTCTTGCTTGGGCAGTCAAAGGGTAGGAAAATAGTTAAGATGCCTTTGACTATAGCTCGGGGTCTAGTGACCTTGAGCAAAGCCTCTTGGGCACCCCGGACTAGGCTATTAGCCGTTTGTGAATATTTAGTCTATCGGTCATGGGCTGTAGTGGGCCCTTAAGCCTTGACTAAGCCGAGATCATTCCAACACCTATTGCCTGTAGTTCAGCTGAAAATTGCAAAGGAAGTGATGTTTCATCTCGATTTTGCATGATATCCTAATGTCATTGTTGCCTACCCTTGAGGTGGCAACCGAGGCCCTTTGGTTATTGCTCCATGTTTGGTGGTTTATGGTTCTAGTCTGGACATGAAAATGTGTCCCAAATTCTCAGTAGTTGAGGGTGGAGCTACTAGACTTCCCCAGCCACTAGTTCAACCACCTCTTAGTCTTTCGATACCTAAGAGATCTACAATTGTGGTTTACCATATTTTTGTTTAAAGCTATCTTGATACCTAAATAATCAATAAATTTCAGATCAACAAATAGACATTGGAATATTATATCAGACCTCCCAAAATGCACTTAAATGAAAAATCATAATTACAAAGATCGATTTTTTTCTATACAACTTTTATATAAATTCTATCTTCATCCAAGTTCATATTATCTATATCTATACCTACTAATAAAGAGAGAAAATTTCAGTATCACCTCTTTTTTCACCACTTTTTTCTGCTCACTGTTTTCTGCCACTTTTTTCTGCCTTCCGTATTCTGCTGGGCAGCGTTGTCAGCCTGGCCCATGGGCTATGGCCACGGCCCGCCCCAATCCACCGCGGCGCACACGTGCAGGTGCCGTATCCGTCCGTCGTCTCCGAATCGATCCTTGGGTAGCAGCGCATATAACGCGGTTGGATTTGTTGGTTGGGAACTTCGGGTAGGCGCTTGCATTGCATTGCTGCCGGCCTGCCACCCAACCGAATGCCATGGGGCCACGCCAATGCAAGCACGCACTCGCCGTGCCATCCGTGTTCACCGGCACTTGTGCAGATCCGTACATGAGACAAGGCCAGCTGCTATCTGGGTCTGTGCGCAAGGCCTGCTAGCCCATCGGCATGTGGGTAGAAAAAAGGCCAAAGCAGCTCAAGGCCTACATCTACGTACATAATTTTTGTTGTATTTTAATATTGGATGCAAATGATTATATTTCATGCAAATAAATCATGTCATATCCAAATGGTATGGATATTTTCTAACCGTATTGGAGACTGAATCCGTAGTTTTGTCCATGTCTGAGGTAGACTATTCAGCATCAGATACCCTATCCGATACTCAATTTGCATATGCGATCCGACATAGCTGACACTATATTATATTCAAATCCGAATCCAAATAGAAACTTGAAAACAAATGGAGTACTAATCAACATCTCTAATCTAATAACGAAAAGGCAAATCCTATCCTATCAATATCCAATCATATCCTATTTAACATACTATCGACAAAATTTTTGTCCGCCACCCTCGTCGGGTACAAGTCTATATCTACTTCCAACACTCTCTTTAAGTGATTGCACAATAATACGCCCTATTGCATACTCCCTGGTATGAGACACATTTACAATTAGCACGAGTAACAGACACATATGCTATTAGCACCGATATCAGACATGTACTTCCCGGTGCAACGCACGGACATGTTTTGCTAGTATAATATAAAAGTTACAATTTTTTAAAGATGAGCTCATATCTATACCTACTAATAAAGAGAGAAAATTTCTTGACCCCTGTTTTTCCGTCTGCCTTGGGTCTGCCATCTATGTTGGACACGCGGAGAAAAGAGTCCAGCGCAAGTTTGTTTTGAATAAAAGAAGTTTACCCCAGCCTAATCCAAAATAAAATAGATTTCCCCGATGTTTCCGCTAGAGACCAAACGGAAACTAAATAAGATCCGAACACCTATCCCAAATCAGAAACTGAATCAAGATCCAAACACCGATACAAATCTGAACCCAAATCAGACTAGCTCTACGAAGACAATGACTTATAAAATCAAAAAATAATTTTGCTTCCTTCTACCGACCACAGGCAACACCACGCAGCCAGAGCCGACGGCTTGCTGCTCGGCCGGGGAGCGTCGAGGCATGTTGGACACCACGCCGGCGCTTTGTGCTGGCAGCGTCGATGATGTGGGGCAGGTGTACCGGAGGAACCGCAGGTTGCTCGAGCCGCCCAAGACCCCGTTGACGGCCTTGGCGATGCAGTCAGACGGCACCACGGGAGCGCATACCAAGTTCGTGTCCGGGAAAGCACGCCGGGTGCTCGACGCCGTGAGGCGTAATCGAGGAACCGCCGCCTCCGGTGCTCGAGTTGTCGTAGCCCCGCCGATGGCCTCGACGATGCGGTCGTATGATCTTACGGAGAGCGCACTGTGGTTGCGCTGGTGGCGAGCCTCGCCGGCACTTTTGCGCCGCTGAGGCATCACGCGAAATTCCTAGCCGCCAACCCGGCCGGCGGCCGAGCGGCGCGCAACGCGGTGGATATGATGCAGCCGGGACGCCATCGTGGCGGATCTTGGTGAGGCACTATGGCCGCCGGCGCGGGAAGCGGAGATCCGGCTGTAGACTATGGTATAGGTCTCGATGGATCAAGAAGAGATGGGGAGAGAAGAAGCCGGGTTGCCAAAGCGCAGCAATTTTGTGCTTCTTTCCTCCTATCATACTACGTGTCTGTGTGTGTGCGGCGTAAGGATGTGGCCACGCGGGCGGGCGTGGCGCGCGTGCCGACACGTTTTTTTCCGCAAATCCGCGGCAACGCGAAACAGGGGTTGACATGCGTAGTTTTCAAACAGTGTTGTATTCCCGCAAAATTGCGCACTTGTCAAGGGAGCGGCGCATGGCAGGTGGGTCCCTGCGGCTGGCGTTGTGTGCTACGTTATGGATGCGGGAGGAGAGCGACGTACGATTATCTTTCAGCGTGCAAATTTTGTGTCTCACAATTTGTCAATCAAAACATGCTCATTCTAAATATTTGTGTGCACAGTTGTATCTTATAGAAAAAAAATTATAGCTCAACCATAAGAATTTTCTTCTACATCCTATTTTTCAATAATTTCCTATAATACCCTCACAAAACTTTTTGTCCTATGCATTTTGGACTGATAACTCATTCTCGTACAATGTTGGTAAAAACTCATGCCCGTACAAAGTAGAGCTATTCAAGGTCGTGCAAGTTGTTCATCAACGTGCAATAACAGTGTCAGTTGCATTGCAACGCCTTGGTAAATTTGTTCGATTTCAAATTTTTTTCAAAAAAATCAAATGTAAATAAATATGTCAATCATTTCCATATCTTATAAGCATTCGATTTTTTTCCTCCCGTTGCAACGCACGGGCAAGTTTCCTAGTAGACAAAAAAGAAGTTCCATCAACTCAATCGGCAGCATGTACCTCTCGCCGGTTTTATCATGGCAGTAGTATAGTTTTGCACTTTTTTTATTCATTCATCAGACAAATAATTTTGCAAAAAAAAAAAAAAAAAAAAACGAATCTCTACTGCTAAAAAGACTCAAATGTCATCGCCTGATTTATACTAATCGCTTCACCCATCCGTAACCGCCCGCGAAACCTTCATCCGCCCCCACGTGAGAAGCCCGCAGAACCATTGCTACCCACGATCCTCCCGCATCTTCTTCACTTGCTGCTCGCACAAACCACCCCCATGCCCCGTCGTGGCGTGTTAGCGGCCGGCCGCCCTGGTCTGACCCAACGCGTCATCCGACCAGGGCCGGCCCACGACGTCATCTTCTTCGGGCCACACACAAGCTCGAAAACGCCTCACACAAGCTTGAACCAAAACCCGATCAAATCTCCATCTCAGGTCATAAATTTTGGTCCGTAATCTAGACATGTGGGTGACCAAATCCCCCAAAGAAATTTCGATATTGAATGAGAGATTCGAGAGGAATTTTAGATCACGCGAAGAACAGGAAGAACACGAACCCTAGACCTAAACGTGGATCGATCTACGGATTCGAGAGATTCAGCCGAAAACCTTTGGTGAATCACTTAGGTTCTCGACGTAGAACAAATCACTGCAAGAAGAATGAGCTCAAACGATCCACGGGCGAACTAATCGACTCTAGAAGAGGGGAGGAGAAGAAGTGACAAAAATCACAACACAAGAACTCAAATCACAGAGCGAAAACACATCACACATATATGATCCATCGATCAAGCCCGGAGGGCATGCACACACTAAGGGGTATGCTACCTAGGAACAATCGATCTCAAAATGTCTGGACCTCTCACACTCAAGCGGACTAGAGACTGGGAAACCCTAACGAGTGAATCGGCGGACCGGAGGCAACCTCGGATGGAGGGCTGCCCTCACTATATATAGTCTCGGTCCTAATGACCATTATACCCCTATCGATACATGGGCCAATACCGACAGCCGAGGGGGCATATTGGTCCGACCGAATATATTCCGATCCGACGGCCACCGCGCCTCCTCACCGGTAGCTTCGCTTCAATGCTAACTCCCCGATGCGGTCGTGCTATCTGCAAACAGTGCATAGTTGCTACTTGTATACCACGCACGCATGCATTGCTCAATGTTTGGGTGAAATCCCCAAGGTTACGATACTGAGGTGTAAAACCGAATCGTACCATCCATACCCGCCTTTTCCCAGATTTGCACCTTACAATTGTACTAGTGAATGGCGCGCCCATGCGCCATGCGAGGATAGGCCGAATGTAAATAATAGGAAATACATGGAAGCAAAGACGTGTTTAGATAGGATCTTCTTACGAGAGATACAAGACACACGATAAACGTCCGACTTAGAACCAAAAAGAGGATACGATCAATGCATGCACTACTAAGGCTATTTAGACTGTTCGGATAGGACAGAGGAAAAGCCTCGAAGAAGCCATCCGGATGTCAAAAGGCAAGGTGTAATGAGGGACATCTAAAGCAGCACCTAGGCACCTGTAGAAATAGAAACATTTAGAGCAAGTAAGCAAGAGATCCGAAGAAGCACAGGAGGAACTTGGAAAGCGTGGACCATGCAATTGAAATGAATGAGGGACGTGTGCAATTCAAATGAATGAGAAACGTGATAGAAGCTAAGATTGCCTGGGGGCTGTAACTTTTTTTTTTTATCGAAGATAGTAAATCTGGTAACTATAAGCTCCATAGATGTGTTTTTTTTTTAATTATACCTAAGGATGCCTTTTCTTATAAGACGTAATGTAAGATTGTTGGCGGCAATGCAGTTACATTTCTTTTTTATATGGGCACCATCATTCGATTGGTAGTGAAAGGACACACCTTAGTTTGATGGCTATGTAGGGTACAGGCAATGCCGTTAGTAGCAAGGGCTCCCCGTCGGAGTCGGGCCTCGGTGAGTACCGAGGCCTCAAAACCTGCCCTCGAATCATAGTCGCCGTCCGAGGTGTCGGCCTGAACTGGGATGGCGTCAAGCTCCCCGTTCACTGCAGAAGAAATGAATAATGTGAGGGATTTGTTTACCGAAGTCTAATTTACTTATGGGTGTAGGTCAATGTACATCGCATCTGGTCTTCTTGGGCCTCCCTGATCATATCTCTGTCACATCCAAATAGTTCAGCTTGTGACCAATGAAGAGTAGGTTAGTCCGCGATCAATGGCAAGGTAGGGAGGTATGCTGTTTGATATGGTTAGAGTGATGCAGTACCTGTGTCTATGGAAACTGAACTGTTGTCTTCAGAGAATGGTGGCTCATCTAGAGAAGGTTCCTCGTCGAGCGGTGGTGCTTGTAAGTAGAGATAGGTTCTCATTGTGACTGGGAAGGTGACGTTTTGTATGTCGTTTTCTTTTTCATACTGCAGCGCTATGGTTCCATAGTTGGACTTTCAAATTCTAAGTTTCAGTAGCATGTCAATTATTACTTTTTAGGGAAATTTAAATTATATTCCCTTGAACAAGCAAATAAAAGAACCCTCTGATTTTCAAAATGACAGGACATATATGAGCAAATCTTCCAATGGTGCAGTAGGGCCTATATATTACTTTTTTTCCGAAGTAACTGAAATACATGGTGTGAAACATATTTGTTTAAGTTACTGTTCCCTGTGCCATGTTAATTTGTATTTAAGTTCCTTGGTGCTGTACTAACCAAACATAGTGTTTCTTTGTAATATCTCTTTGGACATGTTCTTGTTGTATCATGTGGAATGATTTTTTTAATGATTCTGAACAGACTACCTCAAGGCGTCTTGCTGATAGGAAGATAGCACGGTTTGAGAAGAATATCACAAAGAGGGGCTCTGTTCCCGAGACAGTCAAGAAGTCGAATGATTATCCTGTTGGGCCTATTCTTCTTGGGTTCTTTGTCTCCGTTGTCGTTGGATCATGTAAGTCCTTATGTTTCTGATGCTTTGTGGTGGTCTTCCTGGATACTCTTTTGCCTCTTAACAGTTGAGTTCATCTGCTGCCTGCCTTCCAATCAAACCAGCTCAGAACCATCTGTTCCAATGTTTCAATCATCAATTTTAATAGTTTCTCGTCAGTTGTTATCTGTATTACAGTATTGTGCTTATTAATTTTTGAAGAGTAATGCTTTATGCGCCTTGGCCAGCTAAATTGTGATAAACGTCTAGTGGGCAGCGTTTCTTTGCAAAGTAATTAGCACTTCTGCTTTGAATTCTGAATTTGGAACTTAGATATTTGCACTGATTGGACCTAGATGTATTGGCTGACAATAATGACTTAGAGTAGAATAGAGAAGTAAAAAAATGCAGGACAAGGGTTTTATGTCACCATAGCTATTGCGCCCCATCATGCGCAGCAAGGATAAACCAAAGCAATATCTGTAAATAATAAGCCATCTACTGATTGGAAGGGAACTCCACTTACCTATTTTCTAGAGATATCCTAGGAAGCTCATGTTGGATAACACACTGAAAGAACCCATATGCGCTGCGAAAATATCTAAACAGGAGCTTGCTTATTTGAAAAGTGGATGGAATTCACAAGAGTTTAATTAGCATAATAGAATTGACAAGAGATACAATTGATGATATCTGTAAAACACAGAGTATGATCCTACAATCCAAGGTTTTTAATATGCTGGCACCATTATTTATCAGTAGATATGTGGGTAAGATTTTAGAGGAGAAACCAAGAGGACCCGATATATCTTTTTCCTGAAAATATTGTTTTTTTACAGAACAAAGGTAATCAATACAGAAATCAGTTCTGGACCCACTATGGCAGGTGCTAAAGCTACAAAGAAAAGAACGATAGCAATTTGTGTTACCTTAAGCCTATATAGCAGGAAATAAAAATCCTTAGAACTGTCAATACCGTAATACATTTAAGTTGGCAAGGTCACCGAATTCACCAAAAGCAATTTTTTTTTTTGAGACAGGATCATACCTTTTATGGAGAAAGGGGCTGGATGCTATAAATCGTCTGCCGCAGCACATGGGAAATCACGTTTCAGAACTGTGGACTGAATTAGGCCTAAGTTGTTCTGTTTTCATAAGATAAACAAATACATGATTTGAAGCTTATCATCATTCTATAAATGGATAGAGGCTCATGAAACATCACAAA
Source organism: Hyparrhenia diplandra (assembly GCA_015847255.1). Classification (NCBI taxonomy): domain Eukaryota; kingdom Viridiplantae; phylum Streptophyta; class Magnoliopsida; order Poales; family Poaceae; genus Hyparrhenia; species Hyparrhenia diplandra. Next base: position 276,258 of record JADLZK010005195.1, on the reverse strand, counting down.
TTAATGGAAGGGCCATTACCTCTAGGAGTACAGGGTTTAGCATTAGGCATCACACATGCACTCCTGCAATAGATGAACACTGATCTGGTTAAATTAAACCTTAGCATCAGATGAAAAGCAACTAAAAGAAGCATATCATTTCTTAATCCAAATCTAATGGCAGCAAAGATCATAGACCTCAGGTTGATCCATCTACACTGAAACAGAGAGAGCAAGAACAGAAAATCCCAGCGATCCAGAATATCAAGCAAAGAAGACACATCGTTTAATGGGAATTTGTTTATAGGAGGCTACATAATAATAGCTCAGTCATCATTTAATGGGATAGCTTTGTATCCTACGGAGAACTATATCTAAAAAGGTCATCTTGTGCAAGCAAGCTTCCACATTAGCTAGCTATTTTTTATACTGCAGTCTAAGATAACAGAAACATTAATTGGAAGACTAATCAACTAAATTTGGAATCACACGTTTAGGAGAACATAAAGGTAGATCAAAACAAAGCATAGAAGAGATGGAGTATCACACCTAGTAATCAAAGCAACAGGAAGTAGCTATGCAAGATAAGTCAATCAGGGAAAGCTGAACACACAGTATCCATGACAGCCGCACACAATGGTATATTCATTTTCGAATAACAGAAACACTAACCAGAAAGCTAATGAATTGTTTAAAATAAAGCTGGGCACACAATAAGCATGACAGTCAGACACCTGAAAACATTAATTGGAAGACTAATTAACTAATTTTTGGCCTGGAACAGCCAGTCAGGCCAGGGAAACAAACACACACCGATCATCGATGGCAGTCATGTGTGAAGATCTTCATTTCATATAGGAAAATCGTGTCTGAAGAGCTTCATTTGTTGCCAGATGTAACAAAGTTTACACAAGCAAAATAATAGCGAAGTGGCCACTTAGCTGCAATGCTTTGCAATCACAGCCTGTCATTAGGAGGCTGAATCCAACCTCTTGTCGCCCTGAAACCACAGCCTGGTTGCTGATTCAATGGTTCACGCACCATTTAGATTTCGTTGACTCAAATCCAATGCAGAACCGCATGGACATTCTGTGTGATCCTTCCTTTGTTCCTGGAATTAAATTAAACATGGCAAATCTATGAGAATCAGATGTAAGTAAACGCACAGAAAACATGTTTTATGAGCCAGAAATTCCAATAGCTCGAACTGAATCACCTTGTTCCGCAAGTTTTCATTTGTTAAGCCCTACTGCACTCGACCCACTCCTCTATATAATAATAATGTCACTACTTAATTTTTAGATGGAAAGATAAAGGCATTGCAATTTTAAAGTAGCAAGGTTGAGAGCCTGGACTAATAGTTGCTATTACTATAAAATAGTACTATAGGAACTGTATTTGCAACCTAAGAGTACCAAGGATTGCAGCGAAGAATAGAAGCAAAACTTCTTGAAACAACTTTACTCTGTGACCCATGGAACCTGATGATTCAACTTAAAACAACTTATCCATAGCCCACAACAGAAAGATGATGAGGGGAGGGAGACAATATAGCCTTACCAACAAGCACCAGGAGTGAAGAAACTCCGAGACGGAGAGAGCGTCATCTCCCAGCACTGGGAAGATTCGATGGGAGGAGGGCCGCAACTGCACAAGATTATTCTGGAATTGAAAAAAAAAAATAGGTCTACCCGATTGAGCACATGCCGTCCTCACCGAATCGGGCCGTGGCGGCGCTTAGCCGGGCCGGCGACCGCCGTCATCGTAACCCTAACCCCAACCGAGACAGAGAGAGGAGAAGGGAGGGGGGGCACGCGCCGCCGCCGCCGCCGCCACGCCGCCGCCGCCGCGCCGCCGCGCCGCCGCCGCCCGCGCCAGCGCCAGCGCGCCGCCGCCGCTACCGCGCCGCGCGCGCGCCCGCGCACCGCCCGCCGCGCCGCTGCGCCCGCGCCAGCGCCAAGGCCGCCCGCGCCCGCCGCCCGCGCCGCCCCGCGCCGGGAGAGCGCGGAGGTGGAGGCGCCCGGCGGGGCGGCGCCCCCCGGATGCGGCCGCACGGGAGAAGACGGAGAGAGGAGAGGCTTCGGTTTTTTTTTTTTTTTTTTTTTTTTACCGTGTGAGAGAGGGCGTATATATTTGGTAGGGCGGTGGGGGTGTTATTGCAAAAGGAACATAGTTTAGGGTCTGCTTGAAAGAAATCCAAGCATAGTTTACGTGGAGGAGGGGCTGAGCGGGCCGGAACATGATTTCGTACAAACCGAGGGACTCTTTTGCAAAAAAAAAAACGGACCAATCACAGATTTCGGGACGACGTGGACGCCCGACCGCGGTGTTGCTCCAAAGCAAATATTACTTTTAAATTTGCCACCGAGTGAAATGCAAGTGGGTGATTTATTTAATGTAACAAAAGTGGTTGAGTGGTCATGTGTGCTTCCTTAGGCTGCATTAATGACATGTCCATCCAAATGTATACAGTGACAAATTGATTTGCCAGCTACTTGTTTCATGGCTTTAATTTGAGCTGCGGATCCCACTGAAACTGAAATACCCACATTAATAGCAGGTCGAATTCCGGCATTGAATAGATCCGCGGATAAGAATATTTGTCCATCTGTAATTGAGATTACATTAGTAGGAATATAGGCGGAAACGTCTCCCATTGAGTCTCCACTATTGGTAAAAAAGCGGTCATACTCCCTTCGCCTAAAAAGAGAATTTAATTTAGCGGCTCTTTCTAAAAGGACTGAATATTTATATGCAAAAAGAAGTGCTTTAAAAATACCTCTTTTCCGTATTTATAAATTATTACAAATATCAATTAACCGAGCGTTTGGATTCTTGGAGTTATCGTGTCATTAGTCTAGGGTTTACTCTTTTAACCGTGGGTATTCTTTGTGGAGCAGTATGGGCTAATGAGGCATGGGGATCCTTTTGGAATTGGGATCCTAAGGAAACTTGGGCATTTATTACCTGGACCATATTTACAATATATTTACATAGTAGAACAAATCAAAATTGGAAGGGTACGAATTCTGCACTTGTAGCTTCGATAGGATTTCTTATAATTTGGATCTGCTATTTTGGTATCAATCTGTTAGGAATAGGTTTACATAGTTACGGTTCATTTACATTACCATCTAAATAATTACATAACATAAAACCTTCAAGTTTTTTCCTTTTTTGTTCGCATTTATTGCTACAGCATTGTTCATTCTAGTTCCTACTGCCTTTTTACTTATTATTTATGTAAAAATAGCCAGTCAAAATGATTAATTGGAAATCATTAAAGAAATGAAAAAGGGATTAAAGAAAATAAAAATCCAAGTCTTAAATGAAAGGGGTCTGTTTGGAATCATAAAGTGTGGTAGAAAGAACTACATATAGTTTTTTTCTACCACACTTTAGATTCTTTTCTATTATATTATCTTGAGATTTTCATGAGGCTGATCCCGAGCTGCCATCCACGCACGAATACCCTCATTTAAAAGAATATTTTTGGTGTAGAAAGTCTCAAATTCAGGATCTTCCGCTGCACGGATTTCAAAGGGAAACGAAGTCATAGGCACGTAGGTTCAGAGCGGACCAACTACGCCAATAGCACTCATCCATAAACCGGTGACGGGTACAAATGGCATAAAAGAAATGTAACCAACATTTATTGGAAAAAGCAACACCAAAGATTTGGGACCAAAAGCGGACCAGAGCGAAATCTAAGCAGCAAGCGCTATTTCAGTACTAACACCTTTCCTGACGCGAGAGGTTCAACCTTCATAAGCCCTTGAGCATTGAGGGTTATAGAAAACTCGCCTGCATCTACTGAATTTCTGAAGGGGTGGGTCAAAGTCGGTCTTCAAAGTCTTTTTTGTATATAGAGGGAGCAGAGTCCTTTGCCATCTTTCTTGGTTACTACATCCTGTGCTCCAACGACACATATGCTGGGACGGAGGAAGTAGATAGATGGCGGGTTAGAAAATTGCTCTATCTCCACAAGCAAGCTTCAAACATATGTCACGCGTCGCCAAATGTGATCTGTCGTGGTCGTATACCACGGTCATAGTAATCAACTGTCTAATGTGTGCAACGATGGCCTAGCTCAAGGGACAATGACACGAGGTTTATACTGATTCGGGGCAAACGCGCACTCTAGTCCAGTGTGTGGCACTATCAGAGCTCAATGCGCCCGTATCGGGGCGAATACAAGCTGGCGAGAGAGGGAGATGAGCTCCCAAGTCTCTGTGAAATGTGTGAAATCGAGTGGGTCATGTGTGTGTCGAATGAGCAAGAGAGCTTTTTTCCCTCCCGATGGCCAAACCCTCCCTTTTATAGCTTAAGGGAGCTCACATGCGGCCACCGGGCCAAGGACTTAGAGGTGGAAGAAGCGTGAATAGAAGGGGTGAAAGGAGAAAAGTCCTCTGGCCGATCGGGCACGCCGGGGCTGTCCGGCGTCTTGCGCGTCGTCGCCGCCCTATTCCGTAGCACGCCTGCCGGCCGTCGTAGAGTCGGGTAGAGGTGGATCCGTGATACGATGTGAAAGTGCGTGCGGATGCCGAGCCGGGAGCTCCTTGGTTGGCGTTGGGGGTACAATGAGCTCGCCTAGCCGCCGCCGTACTCCCGTACCCCGCCGCCCGCCAGCACGCGCGCCGTCCGCGGTCAGGGCCTGTGGTGGCGCCGCCTCGGCTTTAAATGCTTGCACTCGATGTCGCAGGAAAATGTGTGGCCAGGAGAGCTCGTCGGGAGCTCGACCTCTTCCGCCGAGGTCATTTTTGTCTTCTAGCGCTTGTCCTTATGCGCAAGGGCGCGGTATGGCGTGATCTGCCCGAACCATACCGCGCGTGTCACCCAAGATCCTGCTTTTCTGATGAGATCTTATCGTAGCTTGCGGCGCCCGACAAATAGCCGCGACGCAGCCGCTTAGCGTTGTGTCTCGAGCCCGCCGTTAGCTTGGAACCGGGGCCGGGGAGCTCGTTCGAGGCGGAGAAGAGCTCGTCGTCGAGGTGCAGGTCGCCGCGTTCTCGCGCACTGACCGGTGGGAGCTCGTTTGAGGCGGAGAATCCTCGCCTAGACGAGCTCGAGCTCGTGTTCGGGACCTCGCTGCCTGAGGGAGCTCGTTCGAGGCAGAACGAGTCACGCTGAGCTCGGGTAGGGTGGAAACGAGGGAGCTTCGCCTGTCTCGCTTGCTAATGAGCTCGGTTTTGTTGTGTCTTGATGCTTGATTAGCGAACACGACTGGTTAATTGCGTCGGAAATATCTGTGTCCCACATGATCAAAGTGGTGTAGGTAAGTGTGTTCACTGTTAGATTTTAATTCAACAATTAGGGACCTTATTATTTTAGTGTGCTCTTAACCAACTTCATGGTGCTCGTAGACATCTTTTTTTTCGCAATCGAGAAGTATAGCCTCTGCTTATACCCTTTTAAATTAAGAGTATTACAAACATCTACAAAAAGAGCCCCTCACAGCACGAGCTGGGACGTCCGCGAGTTGGATGAAAATTAGGTCACATCGACAGCGTGACAAAGTGCATGAGAGATTAAAATATGTCATGTATTAGTGTGGTACTCGGTTTAGAGACGGAAGTGTTGTTGAAACTAGTGGTGCTAGCAGGAAGATTATTGCAAACTACTATAGATTGCTCATCGTCATATCCAGCGTGTTTGGTTATTAGGGTCATTGAACGGTGCAAAAAAAAAAAATGATCCGAACCTTCCATGCATATGCCCGACTGACTGATGCCGGACGTGATACTTCCACTGTCCAAACACGCTTAATATAGGATATAAAGATTGTTTTAGCCCCTCGATCGGGATGCATATCATGCATACAATTGTCTTTATTATATACAAAAAAAATCGAGAAGAAGAAATTGTGGACAAAGTCAACGATGCACTTTATAAAGAAAGGTCAACGACGCGGCGCCCTGCGGTGGCTCTCTCGTGCACCACCTCGACGACGTCGGCGAACTCGTCGGCGCCTCTGATCGCGACCCAGCTATTGAAGTCGTCGTGGGAGCCAAATCGACTCACGTCGACGTATCTATACCTGTAAAAGAACATGACTGTGCAGGGCCTGTCCTGAGTTCGTACATGTAGTTGAAGTCCTGCACCTCGTCGATGTCCACGGCGATGAGCGCCGCAACAGGCCCGACCCGGTCGGCCGCGGCAGCCATGGCGGCGTCGAAGCGCACGCAGTCGTCGTGGCCGCTCCGGCCGAACCGGACCACCGTTAGGCGGCCGCTCTCGCCCTCGAGGTAGATGGCGTCGTTCACAGCCTCCGCTGAGTGCAGGTGCTCAACGTGGTACGCCATTGCGAAACTCGGTGCATTAGGAGGCCGGTCGGGTTTGTTTTAAGGGCAGCTCGGTCGAGACTCGAATCCGGCTCGGGCCGAGACACGGTCGGATGCCGAGCATAACTCGATCTCATAAAAAAAATTACGTCAATTCACCGGCAGACAAATAATATTTTTGGATTCATTCAGACAAATAATTTTGCAAAAACCGAATTAAAAAAAAAAGGGCTGAGCTCATGGATGGGCTCCTTAATCGACACTGCTCGGTCCATGGGCCCACGAACGGACCATAATGGCACCACCACCTAACGGACCATGGCCTATTTTAATTTTGTGCGCATATACCTCTTGCTAAAGAAAAAAAATCTAGTACACCTACATAGAGAACTCTCACTAGGAGAATTCTCTTAACATGCAGGTATGACACCTAAGTAGCTCCACCCCATCCTCTCATGCGCCATCCACTCACGTCCGTTTCTTTGCTTCCTTGACCGATCACGTTTCAAATCGTGACACACAAATTGAATAGCCATCGTTGTGCTTAGCTCCTGGCCTTCTGCCTCGTGCGTCTGTCCTGTTTCCCGAACATGGAGGCCACATGCCTATAAATCTGACCTGTCCACGTCTCCCATGAAAAGACGAAACCAACAATAGATGAGCTCCATCCCCCTTTCTGGCATTCTGCTCGCCTACCAGCCATACATGCCCTCAGGCCCCAAACGTCTAGATAATGCATCCAAGGTCCCAGATACTGGGGGAGAGGCCACAGGAGCGAATAGCAGCAGCACAAGGCATGCGACGTCGATTTGCCTGGACACGAGGACCGGCAACCTATGTTACACGGATACTTCAAGGGGTGACGTATCCGTATCCGATACTCGTCGGATACTTAGATACGGATACTCGGATACACCATTTTAGTGGGTTTTTTTTAAGAAAGTGTGTATCCGCGTATCCGATACGTATCGTATCGGATACCCGTATCCGTACTCGTGTAACATAGCCGGCAACTGCGTTGAGGAGAGAATAGCATATGCGCCACTGGAAGGTTCGTTGCAGCGTCACGACACCGTGGGGACGTGTGAAGGTTGCATGGATATACTAAATTGGGAACTGCATTCTTTTATTGTGATCTTTTTTGCGAGGCGATTGGTTTTTCTAGGACTGCATACAGCGGTGACGAGAGACCCTGTATCGTGAACGTGGTTTGCTGATTGTTTTTCGTCACAATAAAAGTTGCACATCTTTTTGTATTGGATATGGAGTATGTATGTTAAGTTTTGCATTTTGCTATGTTTCTGTGTATGAATCATCACACGCAATGGAAAGTATTATGGGCTCTCTTTCTCTCGGTAAGAAAGATCAATGGAACTAAACACAATTGTAATCTATATACCTACTAATAAAGAGAGAAAATTTCTTGACCCCTATTTTTCCGTCTGCCTTGTCGTGGTGCCAGTTTTTTTATCTGCCGGCTCGGTCTGCCTGTCCGTCCCCCGTCCTGCCCTCTCCAATAATCCTCCAGCCTGAGAAAACATAACTGAATACAACCTCATCACTAGAAAAAAAAAGGAAGAAAAACCAAAAACAGATTCTTAGTCGGAGTCCTGGTCAGCCACGCAATCAATCATGGATTCAACGTACTTAAATAGACCAGGCCACCTGCATCCGCACGACCAAAAACATTAATCTAGAATTTTCTTCTTTCCCATAGCGATGGAACTAAGCGCTGCAGCTACGCGAGGCCGCCGGACGGCTGGATAGTTCACAGACATCAGGCGGGCCGGCGCAGGCTAGGCCGCCACTGAACGTGTGGACGCTAGAGCACGCCATTGGCCCGGTTACGAGCAAGGCCGCAGATGACGCTTGCCGGGCCTCGGCTTGGAGTGACGGTAGGATGCACTGACGCGGTGGTAGGAGACGCACGGACGCTGCCGGTGCATGGAAGAAGGATTTATATAAGGGCCGAGGCGCCGAGCCCGCTTGTCGCTCCATCGACGGAGCCAAGCGCGTGAAGCAGGAGGACGGAGTTGAAGCCGCTGCCGCCTCGCGTTCGCCGCGCAGGAGCCACCGAGGACCAATGCGTCAGTGTTGCCGTTGCCGCAGGCCGCCGCGCCATACATGCCACGGACCAAGCTGGAGCCATGACCGGCATTGCCGCTGCCCAAATAACGGAGGCCGAGGGAGTCCTCGCGCGAGACCGCGCTCTGCCGCGCATGAGGACTACGCCGGAGCTGAACGCCATTGACGCCGTAATCACTGCGAGAATGCCGCCGCCTCCCCATGCAAATCCCGTGGCAACGCACGGGCACTTTTTGCTAGTAGATTTTTTAAAAAGCACTTCTCTAAGTTCTTTTAGAGAAAAACTTCTCTAAGATTTTTTTATATGTACCAAAAATTTAGAGTTGGATTTCTATGAAGAGTTTGACAAAAGAATTCTTCTTTATAATGTAAATCTACTAAATACAACTCTAAAATACAAACGATTAACACGTCTCATCTTTTTTTAGATGAAGATATTTTTTTAATCCGGCCTCGGGTATAGCCAAGGCGTTCAAGAAAAAAGCTAAAAACAAAGAAAGAAAACTAGAAGACTAGGCATTAATCCTCTTCTTTGCTCCCGCTCCAATTTTCAAGCATTCTGATCCCGCATCATTATTTACTTAGAAACCCTAATGTCCGGACAAAGGTACTAAAGTAGAAACCACGCGTGGAACTATAAAGACAACGCCTTCGGGAAGGAATACGACGTAGCTCACGCTGCCTCTGCCCGTCCAACATGGACAATGATTACATCTCGCAACATTCACACCAAAAGAGAAGGGGTGCAACAATCGGCTCCTGCAAAGCTGCCCAAATTCGGCGTCGTCAGCCCAGCAGCAAGACGAAGACTTTCGCCACCCAACCCACTCTCGGACGCCCAATAAGATCTAGTGTTGATGCATCCACAATAGCCGCCACAGACAATCGTACACACTATTCCACGCCATCACCGATCTGCACCCGAACGCTTCAACGTCGGGCACCTCCGCCGCCCCATAGGGTAACGGCCCCGCCTCGGCCGACGGGGTCCTCTAGTCGGATGGCATCAGCCCCACCACCTTGTTCGCGCAACTCGTAGAAGTAGGGGAGCAAAGGAGCCCGGGTCGATGTGAAGAAGCACCGGCAGCCCTGGGGACGGGTCCGACTACTAGGGTCCGTGACGCTGCTCACCGCCCGAGCCGCCACCTGACCCGCAGGCATGCGTGAGCCTGCAGCTGTCCTAGACGTGGGAAAGAGCCCCGACGCGCCCACCTTCGCCAGAACTAGCCACGCTCTTGAGCTCAGCATCCCTCGACCATACACCGGATCTATCGGATCCGATCACCATAATCATGGATCCGGCCGCGAGCCACGGATCCGAGTCTTTGGCTGCGAGCAGCCACCTCTATCGCTGAAAAAACACCATCGGGTGGAGAGAAAACACGAGAGAAGGATGGAGGTGGCCCGGCCACCACCATCCTCGCGGTCTGGGCGTGGCTTCCGGAAGCCCACTCCGGCGGCGGTGAGGAGGCACAGTGGGAGGGAGGGGTTGTTGGCGATGGCGGCCCGTGTCACCTCTTCTTGTATTTTGGAGGTCGAATGCCTAAAATTTATGGATGATGTGATCGTGCGACCCATCACGCATTTGGGGAAATGCGATACTCTATCGGGCCTGCAATGGCCTCCTTCCCCTCCCTTCGCCACTGTCAAGGCCATGGGCACCTCGCCTTGACATGGCTCAATTGCCTACACTCCCTTCCACAACATTGCGCAGAATTCTAGCGCTGCACCTCAGGCGCCGCCACAACGGAACATGGTTGGGTGCGGCTGTGAGCCGAACATGCTGTTAATTAAGTACTCTCTCCGTTCAAAATAAATAAATAAATAAATAAATAAATAAATACAATTCTTACCTCCTGAAGAGTCAACCGATTTTATCTTTGACCAATGTTTTACAACAAAGCACTAACATTTACGATACAAAATAAGCATTTTTAGATCAATGACAGAATATATTTTACATATAAATTTTGGTTGAGACGTAAATGTTAATACTAATCAATATAAACTTAGTTAAACTTTAGCAAATTTGATCAGCACAAATAAGAATATTTAACTTATTGCCATCCTTGGGTGGTGAGTGGCAACAAATTTGTCATTCGCGTGATATGATAGAATGTGAGAGAGGTTAAGTGGCGATTGTCACGGTTGCATTCTTTGAGATGGATGGAGTAAATAAACTTGGCCCCCTCATGAGCACCGATAAAATTTGGCCAGGTCATCCAAACGTCGCCTGCGCTGAATTTCTCGCGTGAACAGAAAGAGACAGAAGAGGTGGACCATCCGTTGCTGACAACGGTGATTTGGCCCGTCCGTCCTCACGCTGTCCCTGAAGTCGTCTGAACGTCCTCCCCGCTCTGCCATTCTGAGTTCTGACGACGTTGGATTCGGACATTCCTGCGACGCCAACTTTTGCTGCATCGCGTCACTCTGAATCATCCGCCGGAACGGAAGCAGTGGTGGTTCCGAGGTGCAGGACCGGTGGCGCGTTCATCGTCCCAAGGAGGCCCTGCAGACCTGCATGCCTGATCAAAGCGTCCGTCGAGGCGCTGTGTACCGCAGGCAAGGCATGCAATGGATTGTTCAGTTCAGGGATGGTCCTGATGCATGGCCGCCAAGCAGTAATGACCACCGTTGAAGCCGGTGCTTATTGTCTTTTTTTTTAATTTTTTTGGCTAAGGTGTGCGGCGTGTAAAAACTCTAATTTCTCTTAATAAAATACGTGCCAACGGTGCGGGCAGTAATGACCTTTTCTACTTCTCCTCCTCCTGCCTCTTTTTTCTTTTTCATCAGAAGCTAGGAGAAGGACTCGGTTAAAGTGTTGTTCTTTACCTTTTACAATTTTGTGGTCCTAATTTTTAAGTAAAAAATGTGAATGGTCTAAGCTTCCCAAGCAGAATGACAACTGGAATGCACATTCAGGCACTCAACGCGCCTGCAGAAATGCATTCTATACAAATATACATCTGCAGGCCCTACTATAATGCTCCATAATTGTGGCCGATAGATGGCAAATTACAAATTTTGATTATCTAAGAAGCATCCAAGCCTGATAGGGCAATCATCATATATAGAGTTGGTAATCGAATCAGCAGAATCAGTCTTTTCCTCTAATTTGGTCCACTCGATCATGTAAGCATGCACATACAGTCAAAGAACCATGAGGTTCCAGTTTTTGTTAGTTAATGCTTCAGACATCCTTTTGCACTTGCAAATTTTGAACTCCTCTTTTGTATGTATGTTCTGTTTAGCTAAAACGCTGCAGATCTCGAATACTTTTTAAAAGACAAATCACCTGATTTTGTTCAGTTATTTTGTCTCTAGAGTGGCCCTCCTAAACTCTTTTGCAAATGTAAACTACTCATCAAAGCAATGCAATAGACATGCATAATAAATCACACCCAACTGCAACTGATCAGCCTGCTTTGTGACCCACATAATAACTCACTCCCTGATCCAAAAATAGATTATTGCCCAGATGCATAAAAGCTGAAGACAGTGATGTGGGCGTTAAGCCAACAAAATCCTGAAAACCTGGGAGCACAAATCGTCGCCAACCACCAGGTCTTGCGCCTAGGGGACACTCAAGACAGTGACCCATTGCACTGCATTTCCATATGGCTTCTTCTGAACATCACATTGAGCAAACAAGAGCAGGTCTTGGAGACACGCTTCAAAACAGAAAAGGGCAGCCAGGCATAGAAAATCGACATGACCGGCCTTGTTCTCCAAAGCGCATGACAAAACACTCTTTTCTTGGAAGTTTTTATTGGGAAAGAAAGAAACATGGAGTAGTGCCGCCTGAACTACCATGGTGGCAGTCCACATCCTGCTGATACAAAGCGTGCTGGCGATCTTCATGGTTTCAATTTGGGGGAGCCCTTTTAATCTTCAATTGTGTTCAGAGATAGATCAAGGTCTTTCCAATGAGGATAAGATCGAAGCTTGGATATGTGTTCTCTACAGCAATTGCATTATGAGATTGCTCGTGCAAATTATGAATTATGATGGGCTCCTAATCCGCTTTGCGGCTAATCATCAGTGGCATTACCACGTGGAGAACAAAAAAAGGAGTGACTAGAATTAGTTGAGATGTGTGTGTGGTTTGATCCTTAAACTTTGGCTTTCACTCGATATCTCATGGCCCATTCAGATCCCTTGCCTTGTCCCGTTGTGGTTGTATGTGGAGCTCATAAATCTCCAAAAGTACTATATGTCCAAACTGAAATACATTAATTCTTTTAGGAATTATTGCTTTTAGGAACTGTTGCTTCTAGGAATGTACAAAAAAAGGAGTCACGAGAATTATTGCTTTTAGGAACTGTTCAAACATTATGTACATTAATTCTTCCTAGATGTTCCGTTAAAGTTCCATTAGTTTGAGCTCAGTCTATTCTTGTTCTTGTCGTGTCCTGACTAAAATTGAAAATTGGGAACCATGGCAAGCTACCATCAGATCAGATAGACATAGACTGAGGCAGACAGAACACCCCAACCTCAGCAATTTGGGGCAGTAGTTACCAGGCCAGAAACCTTGGATTGCTGTCTCTACTGTCTAGTATCCCTTTAGGTATAGCACTTTGGAAGCAAGAAGTGACTGGGAAACCTTTACCTTTCTGCAGCTATCCTTAGCTGTTGCGTTTTGCTAGTCATAGAATGTATCCATCTTTACAGAAGTCACCATGGGTAAACCAGTAAATGCTAGTCACTAGCAAATCTGTCTTTTTGACTTAAGAGATGTTTAGCTAGTACAATTGTGATCAGTTAGCTCTAGCATTTTAGGTGTATTAACTTGGAAACAAGAGATTCATGTCCATCAGCCACAGTTTAGTACTGAAGTATTGTATAAATATACTGGTACAGCTGAAATTGACTGCATTTGTCAATATCTAGTAATTTGCCTTCTGACAGCGGTACTACTGCTCGGGCAAAGAACACGTTGGAGGAAGCGTCTAATGACAGGGTAATTAAATGTTAATCCTTCTTTCATCATTGTTTAACCTTCTGCAGCTTGTTTGCAGCAGAATGTTCTGAACTGACAGAGGCCACGTTCGGTAAATGTAATACTCACAATCATAGCCTGCTTTTGATCACTGTACCTGCAGGAACTCATCAACTGGATCTATCTATCTATCTATCTATCTATCTATCTATCTATCTATCTATCTATCTATCTATCCAAGTACGTACATAAACAGTTTGGCCATGTTCTGTGAAAATTTTAAATTACTACAGGATCAGATCAGATCTTGGCAGCAAGCAGAGCTGGAAAATGCTCTGGTGTCAGAGAACTAACGGAAGAATGAGATGTAAAAAGAACATGCATCACAGCTAGAGTAAGGTACATGTTTCAACTTATTTAAACTAGCGATAAGTCCTCCCTTATAACTTAACCATGTGTGCTCCATGTTGTGATCACATCACAACTAGGTCACAGCACCTTGATGGGATCTAAATCCAATGCCGTCTCTGTATTCCCATGATGCTTCCATCCCTATTACTTAAACCTTGCGAGTCATGTGTGACACCTAACATGTCCCCTAACATGTTTGCCGTCACTCATGTGATCACATTTTTAACCTAATAAGTTTTCTATTTTTCATGCACTTGTGCTCTGTTTGTTGGATGACATTGACTTAGCACATACTACTACTAACACAAAGCTAATTTGAGATAATTTAAACTACATTGTATAGCAAAAAGAGGAACCTTGTTCTATATTTTTAGTTTAGGTGACCGACGTATAAATTCAACCAGAACATATAACAAAGCATTATCTTAACACAATAATTCTAGGATTTTTTTTTTTTTTTTTTTTTGGGGGGGTGGGGGGGGAAAATGGCAACTAGAACATAAAAGTTTCAGATTTTCACTACCACCTAATCTTTTTCTGTTACTTTCCAGCAGGGTTGCCACCCTTTTGCACGGTTAAGTTGGTATAATATTTTATCTTTGTATAGGTATTATACTAACCTACACTCCTTTACTGCATGTGCCCTCCCCTAAGATTCCTATCTTATTCTACCTCACTTGACCCGGACACTCCTCTGATGCCTATGATTGAGTTCACAGACAGTAATAAGAGTTTGCCGGCCCTTGTATTTTATTGGGCTCCTTTCGGTTTCTCGGAAAGTTAGGCATGTGATGCCAACATGCATGCTCTCTAAACATTGGAAATTAGTACCACACAGAAGGAGAAGGTGCCGAAACAGTAAATTGAGCATATGAATTCTTAATGAATTTGTTCTCATCCATGTGAATTACTAATAAAGAGAGAGAAGCTTAGTGCTGTGTCACTTGCTAGACCTCCCAAAAGTTTAATCCTCTGTCCATGTGCAAGAGCATAATTCTCTTCTCGGATGATTACAGTAATACTACTCAGTAGTAGAATTAACATGCTGCATGAAATTTTCTTAACACAGATTTATCCCCAAAAATCTTAACACAGATAGGAACATTGTCTCAAAGCAATATACGGAGTATGTACAAGTACAGCTACCTGTGGCAGACTGCTACCGTAAGTTCGTGCAGATCTCAGCAATTGCAGGGAAAGATGAACGCAGGTTAGATCTAGGAGGGATTGATTTTCTACAAATGTTAGCCAATCATCTGTGTAGAGGTTGCATTACCAAGATCACATCATGTTCACCTGCAACACTACTAGAGATTTTTCAGAGAAGCAGCTCTGAGTCACTGCAGATGGACAGACCATCAGAAACACAGTTGGTGAAATATTTTGGTTGGGCATGTTCACCTTTCAACACTATTTGGTAATTATGTCCAATTTGGACTAACAGAGAAAAGATTCGTCAGCTTTTCAGCCAAACTGTGTAAT
Organism: Hyparrhenia diplandra; assembly: GCA_015847255.1. Classification (NCBI taxonomy): domain Eukaryota; kingdom Viridiplantae; phylum Streptophyta; class Magnoliopsida; order Poales; family Poaceae; genus Hyparrhenia; species Hyparrhenia diplandra. Next base: position 261,078 of record JADLZK010005195.1, on the reverse strand, counting down.
TAGTTTTTTTTTTACTTACATTTAATGCTCTAAAAATATGGACAGACCATCAGAAACATTTTAGAAGGTGAATACCCAGAGCCTAGAGGGGAGCATGTGGACTGAGTAGTAAACAAACACCAGCAGCAGGCTCTGTAAACTTCTGAGTTCGGACCACCCTGCATCAGCGCAGTACAAAAGAACAAACTTTCACAGGCGCTAGAAACATTGTACTTAACAAAGGATAAAGTTCAGAACTTCAGATTACCGAGGGAATTACGATTAGCATTCCCCGGAACCCGAGGAGGAAGAAATGTTCATGTTCTCACTCACCTCCTTAACAGAGCTCTGAGCACAGCAGCAACCAATTAACAATTTTTTTTTTGAGCAAAAAGCAATTGACAATTCAGGATCACCCAATGGCAATAATGAGTACATCAACTAGGGATAAACATATGCAAATGATGGCATCAGCTGGGCTCCATCCATGCCATCTCCCTTCTTCCCCCCACACTTGAATTGAAAATTGCCAAAATTCCTTTCTGATCTGAAACATCAAGAACCAAATTTTGCGACATGTATATTCCAAATTTCCAAGTAGAAGAGACCACTCACAAGTCACACTCTCACACACCACTGTATATAGGAAATGAGAGACCATTTGCACTATCATCACTGTCGAAACGGCTTGAAGATACGTGCCAGGGTGAAACCATAGCGATCGAGCACAAATCTCAAAGACGAATCAACAGTGTGTGCAGTAGGATCTACCATCCATGGTTAGAGAGTAGAGATAGTACAAGGCAAGTCACTGTACCTCATCAAATCTGTTGTTTATCGAAAAGAATATCCTGCAAAAGCTAAGCTATTGCTTCATTATTTCAACTGGATCCAGATCTCTAAACCCTTTGAGTGCTATAAACAAATCCTGGGGTCTCCCGCTCTACAATCCCAAGGCAACGAGGAGGTGCCAGTGCCACCACTCACCCGCGGCCTCGGCCACTCTCCTGCTCCACCAATGCCGCCGCGCCTGCGCGCCACCAGGGCAGCGGGGCTCGTCGTCGCGCTCCTCGTGTGCCTCTCCCCGGCGCTGCTCGCGCCGTGCCACGGCGTCAACGAGCAAGGCCAGGCGCTGCTGCGATGGAAGGCGCTGGACTCGTCGTGGCGCGCGGCGGACGCGACCCCGTGCCGGTGGCAGGGCGTGGGGTGCGACGCGCGCGGCAACGTCGTGTCGCTCATCATCAAGTCGGTCGACCTCGGCGGCACGCTCCCGGCGGGGCCGGAGCTGCGTTCGCTGAGGCTGTCGCTCAAGACGCTGGTGCTCTCCGGCACCAACCTCACCGGCGCGATCCCCAAGGAGATCGGCGACCTCGCCGGGCTGACCACGCTTGACCTCAGCAAGAACCAGCTGTCCGGCGCGATCCCGCCCGAGCTCTGCCGGCTGACGAAGCTCCAGTCGCTGGCGCTCAACACCAACTCGCTGCGGGGCGTCATCCCCGGCGACATTGGCAACCTCACCAGCCTGACGTCGCTCACGCTCTACGACAACGAGCTCAGCGGCGCCATCCCGGCGAGCATCGGCAACCTGAAGAAGCTGCAGGTGCTGCGCGCCGGCGGGAACCAGGCGCTCAAGGGCCCGCTGCCGCCGGAGATCGGCGGTTGCACCGACCTCACCATGCTCGGCCTCGCCGAGACCGGCCTCTCCGGGAGCCTGCCGGCGACGATCGGGCAGCTCAAGAAGATCCAGACGATCGCCATCTACACCGCGATGCTCACCGGCTCCATCCCCGAGAGCATCGGCAACTGCACCGAGCTCACCAGCCTGTACCTGTACCAGAACTCCCTCTCAGGCCCCATCCCGCCGCAGCTCGGCCAGCTGCGCAAGCTGCAGACGGTGCTGCTGTGGCAGAACCAGCTCGTCGGCACCATCCCGCCGGAGATCGCCAACTGCAAGGACCTCGTGCTCATCGACCTGTCGCTCAACTCGCTCACGGGGCCCATCCCGAAAAGCTTCGGCACGCTGCCCAACCTGCAGCAGCTGCAGCTCAGCACCAACAAGCTCACCGGCGCCATCCCGCCGGAGCTCTCCAACTGCACGTCGCTGACCGACATCGAGGTGGACAACAACGAGCTGTCCGGGGAGATCGGCATCGACTTCCCGCGCCTGGGCAACCTGACCCTGTTCTACGCGTGGCAAAACCGGCTGACCGGCCCCGTGCCGGCGGGACTGGCCCAGTGCGAGGGCCTGCAGTCGGTGGACCTCTCGTACAACAACCTCACCGGCGCCGTCCCGAGGGAGCTGTTCGCGCTGCAGAACCTCACCAAGCTGCTGCTCCTCGACAACGACCTCTCCGGGTTCATACCGCCGGAGATCGGCAACTGCACCAATCTCTACCGGCTCCGGCTCAACGACAACCGGCTCTCCGGGGCGATACCTGCGGAGATCGGCAAGCTGAAGAACCTCAATTTCCTCGACCTGGGTACCAACCGCCTCGTCGGGCCGTTGCCGGCGGCGTTGTCCGGCTGCGACAACCTAGAATTCATGGACCTGCACTCGAATGCCCTGTCTGGCACTTTGCCGGATGAGCTGCCCCGCAGCCTACAGTTCGTCGACATCTCCGACAACAAGCTCACCGGTCTGCTGGGCCCCGGCATTGGGTTGTTGCCGGAGCTGACCAAGCTTAACCTCGGCAAGAATCGGATCTCCGGCAGCATTCCGCCGGAGCTCGGTTCCTGCGAGAAGCTTCAGCTGCTGGACCTCGGCGACAACGCGCTCTCCGGTGGCATCCGCCGGAGATCGGGAAGCTTCCTTCGCTGGAGATTTCGCTTAACCTCAGCTGCAACCGTCTCTCCGGCGAGATTCCAGCGCAGTTCGGCGAGCTGGACAAGCTCGGCAATCTCGACATATCGTACAACCAGCTCTCCGGAGGCCTTGCGCCCCTCGCGAGGCTAGAGAACCTCGTCATGCTCAACATCTCGTACAACACGTTCTCCGGTGAGCTCCCAGACACGCCCTTCTTCCAGAAGCTTCCGCTGAGCGACATCGCGGGCAACCACCTGCTCGTCGTGGGCGCCGGCGGCGACGCGGCCTCACGTCACGCGGCCGTCTCGGCGCTGAAGCTGGCCATGACGATCCTGGTGGTGGTGAGCGCTCTCCTCCCTCCTGACGGCCACCTACGTGCTCGCGCGGTCGCGGCGCCGCAACGGCGCCATCCACGGGCACGGCGCCGACGAGACGTGGGAGGTGACCTTGTACCAGAAGCTGGACTTCTCCGTGGACGAGGTGGTGCGCGCGCTGACGTCGGCGAACGTGATCGGGACGGGCAGCTCGGGCGTGGTGTACCGCGTGGCGCTCCCCAACGGCGACTCCCTCGCCGTGAAGAAGATGTGGTCGTCCGACGAGGCCGGCGCGTTCCGCAACGAGATCTCGGCGCTGGGCTCCATCCGCCACCGGAACATCGTGCGGCTGCTCGGGTGGGGCGCCAACCGCAGCACCAAGCTGCTGTTCTACACCTACCTCCCCAACGGCAGCCTCAGCGGGTTCCTCCACCGCGGCGGCGTCAAGGGCGCCGCCGACTGGGGGCGCGCTACGACATCGCGCTCGGCGTCGCGCACGCCGTGGCGTACCTCCACCACGACTGCCTACCGGCCATCCTGCACGGCGACATCAAGGCCATGAACGTCCTCCTCGGCCCCAGGAACGAGCCCTACCTCGCCGACTTCGGCCTCGCCCGCGTCCTCTCCGGCGCCGTCGCGTCCGGCTCCGCCAAGCTCGATTCGTCCAAGGCGCCACGCATCGCCGGCTCTTATGGCTACATCGCGCCAGGTAAATAGCCGTTGTACGCTGCATGGCTTTTATGGCTAAGCATTTTTGGTTTTTGCTGACATTTTTCTTGGTGCGTGCCTCAAATCGAATCCAAAACAGAGTACGCGTCCATGCAACGGATCACGGAGAAGAGCGACGTGTACAGCTTCGGCGTGGTGGTGCTGGAGATCCTGACGGCGAGGCACCCGCTGGACCCGACGCTGCCGGGCGGGACGCACCTGGTGCAGTGGGTGCGGGAGCACGTGCGCGCCAAGCGGGCCACGGCGGAGCTCCTGGACCCGCGGCTGCGGGGAAGACGGAGGCGCAGGTGCAGGAGATGCTGCAGGTGTTCTCGGTCGCCATGCTCTGCATCGCCCACCGCGCGGAGGACCGGCCGGCGATGAAGGACGTCGTCGCGCTGCTCAAGGAGATCAGGCGGCCAGCCGAGAGGTCCGAGGAGGGAAGGAGCAGCCGGCGTGCAACGCCGCGGCGGCGGCCGCCGCTGCCCCAGCGCCACTGGACGGGCAGGCGCAGCGATCGCCGCCCCGGAGCCCGCTGCCCAAGGGCGGCTCGTCGAGCTGCTCGTTCGCCATGTCCGACTACTCTAGTTGATGAATCAGGCTCGCTGAAGTGCTGCTGGTAGATACCGATTAGCAGGCACTGGAACGGTGAATTTTGGAGGTGTAATAATAATAGTGTGATTAGTGTATCAGTAAGTAGTTAAATTGTTAATTATTAATCCAGGTTATAGCTTGTAATTCACATGTATTTGTACTTTGTAAATTAATTAATCAATTAATGGGTCAATTCGAAAAAAGAAATAAGAAAATGACGTCATGATGATGAAAATGATACTATATATGATGTGAAAAATAACAAATGGATGGTTGCAATGGAATTTCATCATATACTGCGATAACTAACGATAAATTTGTTAAAAATGTTTATACTAAGTTCATAAAATGAAAAATTTTTATGCTTTCCTAAAAATGAAAAACAATAAGGACACTTAACAGTGCTCATGAATATTCAGATTAGTCATTCAGAACCCCAAACAAAGTGACAAGGACAAACTAAGAACCACTAACACACTTGTGCTTTCACTTGTGTTTTTTTTGAAGTATTGGTGTTTTTGAAGTATATATATGCTTTATTTTTAAAATTAGTTAAGAAAACCTTCCTTCACCAAAAAAAAAAAAAAAAAAAATAATAGCACTATAGTTCTACTTCCATGTTTGGGCCGTGAATCATGAAGTGACAAAGGGCAGGGCCCAGATCGCAACTATTTGGGTTTGTTGTGCATTGAGCCCACATTGAGGGATCACGGCCCAAACAGATCTCCTTCTCAAGCAACCCTACTACCCTCCCTCACTCGAGCACCCGCGCCGCGCCCTTCCCAACGCCACGCTTCTCTCCGGCCCGCTCGCCACCGCCGCCGGCGCCGGCGCCGCATCTCCACTTCACCAGCCCCCCGCCCGCTCCTCACCCTAGTTCGTGTAGCTCCATCGACACCACCTCCGTGGGTGGTGTAACCTGATTACTCCCTGGCCGTCTATTGCAGCCCTAAGCGCGGTTCCCTTCCGGCTCCGCTGCGGGGAGCCTGGTTTCGCTCGTGATGTCGCCGGACGCCGGAGAGCACCTCTCTGGAGCCCACAGAGAGGGCACGGCCGTGGAGGCGCGGAGGGTCTTCATAGGCGCCGGCTGCAACCGCGTGGTGAACAACGTCTCGTGGGGAGCCTGCGGTCTCGTCGCCTTCGGCACCCAGAACGCTGTCGCCCTCTTCTCTCCACTGGTCTGCCGGCCTCGCTCCTTCACCATTTTCTATTTCTTCCAATTTTAGTTGCCTGATGGGTATATCTCACTTGCTCGTATCACCCAATTCGTCCAAACTTGTGTTCGTGCGAGCAGAGAGGTGAGATCGTGACAACGCTCCCGGGGCACAAAGCGCCGGTTAACTGCACGCTATGGCTTCCCACGAAGAAGGATGTGCTCCAAGGTGCGTCACTCTTATCTCATTTTGTTTTTACATATTTTTTTGTTTCGTCTGCTCAATGTTTAGGAATTATAATTGCTGTATATATATATATATATATATAGTATATGTACTTTGGAGCTTGCTGAAACGACTCTTTGTCTGATAGATTTTTTTTTGTTGTTGTTCTTTGAGTCAAGTTATGTACGGTATGTTTTGACCATGTAAGCTGATGCCAGCAATGATCCTCTAGAGCTGACTGTAGATTATAGCTATTTCATTCATTCCTTGAACTGTTTTAGTTGGTAAACGGACAGGCTGCAGATACAGCACTAGAGAAACGTCTGATCCTGAACGCTGGCTCCTTCGTGAGGCCTAGTGCTGCATTTTGTTGAATGTCTTTCCTTCATGATTTGCAGTTCGTGGCAGAGCGACCCACTATCTACTCTCAGGAAGTGCTGATGGTACTATCATGGCTTGGAAGATTGGTTCTGGCAAAGGAGAGGTGACCTCATTATCTATACTTACATTGGCTGCTCACTGCTCTGCAGTATTAGAATTGGTTGCATCCTTGCAGTATTCTTGCTGGGAAATATTTGCTTGATAAGTAAAAATGGACTTCAGTGGTTCCTGCTGATGCTTAATTGTTTGATTTACTGTTTATGCCTTCTTTGCAGTGGTCTCATGCGTTGCAGCTCCCAGGGATGCATAAGAAAGGGATCACCTGTCTTGCTGGAAGGATGGTGTCCGATACTGTTGCAATTTTTGCTTCTACTTCTTCGGATGGTATTGTTGTTATTTGGGAGATGGCGATTGAGCCCACCACCCCTGGTGGTAAGATTGCTTCCTTGTGGATTGCCAACATTACTGTTAGGAGCCTAACCTTTTGCATGCTGGTTTAACTATTCAAACTCTAATTCTTTTTTATTTTATGATATGTTTCTTACAGTTCTGGGGAATGCGCACTGCATTTGTACTTAACTTATTTGCTTTCTCTACGCAGGCGATTGCAAAGTGTCTTGCCTGCATTCTCTGTCCGTTGGTTTGAAACCAATGGTTTCACTTTCATTAGCTGTATTGCCAGAACAAGGAGGCCATCTCATTTTGGCGATGGGCGGTTTAGATCACAAGATCCACATCTATTGTGGGGACAAGGCAGGCAAGGTTTGTAACTTAACAATTTTGCAACACCTTTTTATGTCCATTTTTCCATTTCTTGCAACCCTAATTACACATTTTTCTGTGCACAGTTCATTAAGGCCTGTGAGCTTAAAGGTCATTCTGATTGGATCAGAAGTTTAGACTTTTCTTTGCCTGTGATGATGGGTGGTGAAAAGCACAATCTTTTCCTTGTCAGTTCATCTCAGGACAGAACCATCCGGATATGGAAAATGACTTCAGAAGCTGCTTCTTCTGGCTCCTCCATACAATTGAGGAAAGGAACTATTGAGATGACCTCATATATTGAAGGACCTCTATTTGTTGCTGGCAGTACAAGCTACCAAGTATCATTGGAGTCTCTTCTTGTTGGGCATGAGGATTGGGTATATTCTGTAGAGTGGCAGCCGCCTACATTGTTAACTGGGGATGAAGCTCATCAGCCAATGAGCATATTATCTGCATCCATGGACAAGATGATGATGATATGGAGGCCAGAGAAAAATACTGGCCTTTGGATTAATTCAGTGACTGTTGGTGAATTAAGTCACTCCGCACTTGGATTTTATGGTGGACATTGGCAGCCTGATGGTAGATCCATTCTTGCACATGGCTACGGTGGATCATTTCATATGTGGAGAGACGTTGGACTGGATTCTGAAAACTGGCAGCCTCAGATAGTCCCATCTGGTCATTTTGCACCTGTGTCTGACTTGACATGGGCAAGATCTGGCCAATATTTGCTATCAGTTAGCCATGATCAGGCAAGTTCCTGTACTTAGTATCAGTTTTGACTTGTACTTCTAGAACTCATATATTTGTTTAGTATTGTGTTTCTCTTCTACTTGCTAATGCTCTTTTACATCAATGCTAAACATGCAGACAACACGCATATTTGCTCCTTGGAGAAATCAAGTTAACCCTGGAGACATGGTCTATTGGCGTGAAATTGCCCGTCCGCAAATTCATGGCCATGATCTCAACTGTGTGACATTCATTCAGGGTAGTGGGAACCATCGCTTTGTTAGTGGAGCTGATGAAAAGGTATCTAGAGTCTTTGAAGCCCCCTTGTCATTTTTGAAGACCCTGCAACAAGCAACTCTGTTGAAACCTGACATCTCTGAGGATTTTTTGACAATGTTCAAGTCCTTGGAGCAAATATGTCTGCTCTTGGACTTTCACAGAAACCCATATATACGCATGGTCAGTATCTCTCACACCATCCGTGTCTATTGTAATTGAATGATAATGCTTCCTTTTATTTGGCCGTTTTTTTCCTTTTATTTGATGTTGCTTTTTGCATGGTGGTGTAGCAGTGAAGGAATCCCCAAGCGGTAATTCTAATGATGGCCCAGATTCTATGGAGACAATTCCTGATGCAGTGCCTACTGTATTCACTGAGCCTCCTGTGGGAGGACCAACTTGCATGGAATACTCTATGGCCTGAATCACACAAACTATATGGTCATGGAAAACGAGCTATTCTCGATGTGCTGTGATTATGAAGGGAAGCTTGTTGCATCATCTTGCAAGGTATTGGTGCTGCATGCTTTCTTGTGCTAATTGTGAAATGCATTAATAGAACAACAGGTCAACAGCAACAATGTCAATAGTCAAAAGCAAGTTGTGACCATATATGATAATGACTTACTATATTATTCCATGAGAATTCCTGGATGCCATTGAGATTTTTTTGGTCAGTCCAGGTACCAATCACACCACCATTGTGCTGATTGGATGTGAATTCACAAACAAATGCTCGTTTGCCATGTTAATGTGAACAAGGGGGGTGGGATGAAATTCTAGCATTCTTGTAGCTTTCTTTATTTCTGGGGATTCATGGAACATTCATGTAGGGCCACTGTGTGAAAACAGTGTTGTGCATCTTCATGTGGCAATACTGCAATCTTTTGTTGACATATTGGCATAGTTACATTAGTTGATGCAGAATATGCTTAATTGTTAATGGTTTGATTTTACTGTATGCATGGGAAATCTGATGGAATTTCACTCCCATTCAGGCTCAATCAGCAGCAGTTGCTGAGATCTGGCTATGGGAGGTTGGAACATGGAAAGCTGTTGGCCGCTTGCAATCTCACAATCTAACAGTGACACAAATGGAGTTCTCTCGTGATAATGCGTTTCTTTTAAGTGTTTCGAGGGATCGCCATTTGTCTATCTTTTTTCAATCAGGAAAACTGGTAGGCAAAATTCTTATGATCATGTAGTTCCTTTGAAGCTATTATTGCTTTTTTTTTTGTCTTTCCAGTCATGCTGTTTCATTAGTGGTGGAATTGTTGATATGATATTACTTGTGTAATTCTAGAAGAAGGAGCAGAGCACCGACTGGTTGCAAAGCTTGAAGCACACAAAAGAATTGTATGGGCATGCTCATGGAACCCCTTTGGCTATGAATTTGCAACTGGATCAAGGGACAAGAGTGTCAAGATATGGTGTGTTGAAGATGCGTCTTCTGTCAAGCTACTTGCAACATTGCCTCAGTTCCGTGACAGTGTAACTGCATTAGCATGGATGGGCCATGACCGTGCTTCTAATGCTGGTGTCCTCGCTGTTGGCATGGATAATGGATTGATCGAGCTCTGGAGTGTTTCAGGTGGAAGAGCTTCTGCTGGCAGTACTCCACACTCTCCACTCAGCGTGGCATGCATGCTTCGATTTGACCCTGTCTTGTGTCACGTGTCAACTGTTCACCGCTTTACGGTGGCGGGAACCCAGTTCCACCAATGAGGAATCAACACTTGAGCTTGCTTCTTGTGGAGCTGACCACACTGTAAGGGTGTTTGAGGTCCACGGCACTATATAGGCTTATGTCCAGACCTAGTAGATCAAGCTGTTATGTGCGTGACAGTTTTTATCTGACACGTCGTGTTGTAAAACTATTGGTGATATGAGAATTTTGAAAAGAGTGTTATCATGAAGCGTGTGCTGTGCATATGTAACACCAGTTTTGTGGTAAAAGATGCAGTGTTGCCCTCATTTGAAAAACTGTATAGATGGTGATGTATCGCTGAATCACCTATATTCAGGCTTTGTGTATCATCTCAATCTGCAAGACAAAATTCGATAAAAATCCACTTTTGCTTAAATTCAAGCAACAAGTTCCATGCTGTACATTACACACTTTGTTGAACTCTATGTTCAGGTTGCTTACAATCTAAGCTACTGACCTACTGTGTTGCAGCTAGCAACTAGGACGCTGCAACAACTGAGCAACCAAGAGATCGACAAAGATGAAGAACCAACTTCAAATTCACATGAATCATAGGTATGTTTTGCTGTTCTCAGGCTGTTTTTCATCATCAGTATAAAAAAAACTAAGATTTGATACAATATAATAATGACAATGAGAACGAGACAGATTCTTCCTGAAGCCAGTCATTTTGTTCTGCATCTCCGGGCAACAAGAACTCCACGAGGAGGGGCAGTGAGCTCCATCTCACAGATTGTGTACATCCAGTATGAGTAGTGGCCAAACCCGAACCTGGCTTCCACTTTGAAGGCGCCTCTGATTGTGTACACCACCCTGTTGCTCCTGACCTGGTCCACCATCTTTACAGCCACCTCTGGCGGCAGCAGAACTCGGCTGGACACCAGGTGCATATTCAGGACCTGGAACTGGCCTCGCCGCTGCAGGAACGGAGGCAGTGCCTGCACGGCCATGGGCCTTCCCTGGAAGAAGAGCTCGATGGTGGCTGACCGGAACACCAAGTCGATCTTCTGGTTGGGGTTGGAGATGTTGGCCACGAGCGTCATGTCGTTGTTGAAGTAGGGGGCCGGTGAGTCCACGTAGATGCTGTTGAGGATGGCGTTGGCGGTGTCGAAGGATGGCGGTCTCGGCTTCACTGCTAGGAAGATGATCAGGATGACGATGCCTGCAACGATGAGGAGGATGCTGAAGGCGAAGCAGACGATGGCCGCACACCACATCGCCGGCGAGGTCCGTGGCGCGGTTGCAGGATTATCTTCGAATGTGCCCGCGCCGGCTGCCGTAGCGCCTGTGGCTGCTCGATTATCTTGGACAGATCCACCGGCGGCGACTGTGACACCGCCCGTGGCTGCTCGATTATTTTGGACGGATCCACCGGTGACGGCTGTTGCATCACCGGTGGCGATTGTGGCAGCACCGGTGGCTGCTCGATTACCTTGGTCGGATCCACCGGCGGGGGCTGTGGCAGGGCCAGTGGCAGCTGCTTCATCTTCATTAGCTTGCTTATGATGGTTTTTGGGGACTGGAGGTGGTAAGGAGTGCCCATTTCTGCAGCAACACCACTCCCAAGTCCACCAACAAGGCAAAGACGAGGAGCTCAAGAGTGTAGAGAGGCTTAATGGGGAAAGCAAGCTAAGCTAGAGAGCAAGAACAACAACAACAACAACTAGAGCCAGGGAATGGAGTGATGGAGTTAAAAGGAGAGTCTGATCGGGCCTAGTGGTGGCACTGGCACCTCCTTCCATCCAAAAATAAAGAGGGAGAAAAAGAGAGGCTTTTGAAAAAATCGGGCGTGGGGCCACTGTCTCGTGTTGTGCCATTGAAAAACCAAGAGCCGCTTCGAGCAAAGGTGTGGAGTGGGGCAACGTTGCCGGTTGCCGGCAATTGATTGGGGTCTGCTTTATCTCAGAAAAGCATATTTCTTGAGGTGGACAAAGGTAAAGCTTGGGTTATTCTTGGCACTAACAAATACTAGTCTGATGCTCTATGTTTCATGTTCCTGGCTTGGCATGTTCAGACAGAGGCTTGGAATGTGCTCTTCCCACTAATACATACATGCCCAGTGAGTCAGTGGTTCATTCTGCAGGAAAACCTGCCCATGCTTTCCTCGTGCAGTTTTTAAGATTGGCCAAGGTTAGATGAAGTAACAAAATGTATCACAATCATTCAAGTCGATGCAATCTTCCTGTTAATGAAAGTTGGAAACTGTGGAAAGCAGCAGAGGTGAGATGAGAAGCATGCTGTATTGCTGTGGGAGGAGGAGAGCAAGGGAAGGAAGGAAACAAAAACAAGGTCAAGTTGCTTAGCCATGGAAAAGAAAGAAAAAAAGAAGGCGCTCCTGGACCAGCTTCGTTCCGTTTGGAAATAAAGGCAGCAGGTATGGTATGGGGTTAATTCATGACTAAGGAAGCCATGATATGTGCTGACAGAAAACCGGCCTGGATTTGATGCGAGATCTCCAACAGCAAGGAACATTCCTGAGTCGTCCATGGCTTTTCTTTGGTGGTGCTTTTGTCAGCGAGCCACGGACGGCGAAAGCTGCTGACGCCGCACTGCGCGGCTTTACATGGATCTTTCATTACCTGCACTGTGCCTTCCGTGTGTCGTTCGTCTCTCCAGGCTCCTGCACCGGTGCACTGTATTCTTCAGGTGCCATTCGGATTCCTGAGCTGGTAGTGTGGAGAAGAAGCGTCTAGTCGCCTGTATCTGTGAAGAAACTTCTGAGAACGATTCCATCATTTTTTGTTTGATCTGTCTAAGTGGCTATGCTTATCAGCAGATTGCATTTTTTGTTCGCGTCCGAGTCACTTTTTTTTTTTTTTTTATTTTGTGAGCATAGGTGCTCCACTGACTCAGCTATGAAGAGGTTATTTGCTCTGTGATTCTGATTCTGATGTACCTATACATACTGTGATGTCTGGGCGGCACGGCGCTGTCAGTCGCTGAGCACGTAGTAGCAGCTCACCAACGCCAACGCCGATGCCTCTACGTGTTCTGTTCCTGATGCGCGGTCACACTGCTCGTCCGGCGCCAGGCAGTGTGCTGCTGCAGCAACAAACAAAGAGCGAAACAAACGCGTTATCGTCAGCCTTACCTATCGCAACCCATTTTCGTGGTGTAGCACGGTGTGCTCTGTACGTGCTGTACCATCTGTAACAATCCAGATCAGATTGTTACGGGATAACTGGAATTGAGGGATTTTTCGGGTGCAATTGCCCCTAATTTAGCAGGGAATTAGGGTCGGAAGCATGAACAGCAAGGGGAAAAGTAAGGACGAAGCAGTTTCAAGTTCGAGTTCTGTTATTCGTTACCGCACACATCTCCCTCTCTGGTCTTATATCTCGCCCACTCACCATACACGACATGGGCCGGCTACACAACCAAGCCCAAAAGGGTCTCTAAGAAAAGATAATGGAAAACAGGCCCACGCAAGAGGCCGAGCCCAACCATCAACGCCATCGCCGTCTATTGTCGGATTCCCGTCAGAGTTGCTCACCACCTGATCGTTGGTACCGACACCATCGCATCGAGATATATGCTAGGCACAACAGTACCCTCGATCGCTTGGGTGCCATGTCACGTTCTGAGCCATGTATGCCTAGAGCTAGGTCGTGCCATGAAAAAAAAAAGCATGGCACGGCCCAAAGTCCAGTGCCGTGGTCGATCTGCGCACGCGCTAGCTGCACCATGCATGCCGACCTGATGCTTTGCCATATATGATTAGCAAGCATCCTGTAACAGACTAGCAGCTAGATTCATCTTGTCACGCAATTACTTCGACACGCGTATATAATAAATAATAAATATGCAGTGGTGGTACATAAGCCCCAAAACCCAAAACACACCTTGCTTGATGCTTTGCCATCTATTGGCCGGTAACAGTAACCTTGTCGGATCGAACATGTAGTCGTCGTCGTCGTCCCTGAACGGCTGAACCTAAAATGAATCTGAATCGCCGCTGATGAGCCCCCACGGCCCGGGCAATGGCGATGGAATGAAGCGGATGGGACAAAAGCAGCGGTGACCTGTAAGACAGTGGAGGAATCGTCGCCTACCTAGATAGGCAAGGCTGCGTACCGGCCCTACCTGCCCTGCCCTACGTTTGCAATGCCATTGCCTGGAAGCCGCCGGCCCCCCGCAAGGCTCACCGCTCACATGCATGCATCGCGCTCAGCTGGACTGCGCGCTGGTCGCTGGCATTGCCCGGGCGACCTTTGGCCGCGCCCACCCACCAGCACAGAGCACAGACATTTGCCCGCGCGCATCCGTCACCATCTAGCTAGCTAGCTAGCTACAGTCATAAGGATTTGGATTGAGGGATCAGGGATGCCATTGCCCAAAGCTAGCTAGCCGGCCGCCCAATCCACTGACTCCTGCGTGCGTACGTTCGCGTAGGATACAGAGCAGAGCACGCCATGGATGCCACTGCCAAGCATTGCCGTCGTCGTCGTCGTCGTCCTCTCAAGGTATGTACGTATGTCCTCCTTACTTTTGAGCCAGTGACTCATCTGTATGTCTATATATGTCGTGCAATGATATATGTACATCATGAGGTGTGTAGCTGCTGCTTTCAATTCATGGCGGCTCGTGCTCTGCCTGCCTGGCTCCCTGAATGCCATCCGAGAAGCAACGCCATCGTGTCTATGGCGTCCTCCCGGTTGGCGTTGAGGGAGTCATGCAGGCCTACATTACGCCCTCAGCTACCACCTCCATGCCTCAGGGCGCGGCCAGGCATTCCCTCATCAACCTGCTCCCAGGTATATGTACGTATGGGTACGTGCGTTGCTTCAATAAATTTTTTTGGCATGAATATCGGAACAAAAACTATATCTATACCTACTAATAAATCTATATACCTTACTAATAAAGAGAGAAAATTTCTTGTCCACCTCTTTCTTTGGGTCTGCCTTGCCCCTATTTTTCTGTCCCACATCCAAAACAGAGTTGGAGTCCGATTAAGTCCAGTTACCGATTCAAGTCCACATACATATATATCGGCCGCCGCCCTTATCTCGTGGTCGGTTCCACGGCGCGCCTTCAGGTGCACTCGAGCGCCGGTGACCTGCGGAGTCCGTAGCTCGCCAGACGGTGAGGAGGGCACAGGGTTCGGTCAGATCTTGCGGCAGCACGACCACCAAAGTCATCTTCCACGGTCAGGTATATGCACGAGCTGATGACGAGCACGAAGCCGGCCGGCGCCGGCCACGATCGAACCGATCGGATAGATGGAACGGCCGGTGGCCAAGCAAAGGTTCGTTAGGAGCGGTGGCAGCGCGGCGGCGCAAGTTGCGCGGCGAGCAGAGGCCGAGAGAAGGAAGAAAGGAGGAGAAGGGTCGAGAGCTGGTTTGTTCAGGACTGTCTGTATGGGCAGCTGCTATGCCTGTTTATAAAGGCCAGCCGGCGGTGCACGGCACGGCTGCTCATTAGATGGATGAGCCGCCCGGCCGGTAGTTATATTACCTCGCCGGCCGGTGCAACAAGGAGGCTATAGCTAGCTGGAGCTGCTGCTTTGCATGCATGCCGGTGTGCCGGCGGCGCTGCCTCGACCAATGCTCCTGCCGTACCCGATCCGGTTGCAATTGCAACCGTATCATATCTTTCTTCTTTTAATTTTAGGCAGCAAGTTGGATCTCTCTCTCTCTCTTTTTTTTTTTTTTTTTTATCAGAGCAAGTTGGATCTCTGCTACTGCTAGGACTTGCGAATGCAAGCAGTCATACGTCATCTTCTTTAACTCCCAAATTCAAAATCAAATTAGAATATGAAGGACCGAAACGGCGACCAGAGGGGGGGTGAATGGGAGCCTCAATTTTCCTTTTCACTTTCGGGTCATCGGCTCAACCCCCAACCTCAAAAAACAAACTCAAACGGAGACGAGTAACACACGTGCTAACTAGTAGCAAGGTGTCACGAAAGCAAAGAGAAAGCACCAAGATGTCCACGACCCAAATGATGGGTGGATGTTCCCCAAACACAAATGACACCTCAAACTATCGCACACGGCCGACAAGAGCAAAGGCCGAACCGAGGACAAAAAAGAGTCACTCAACTTCTATAGAGAAGAAGTGAGTTTCGAAACTAAAATACCAACGCCAACTCGTGGCGAGAGTACCTAGGAAAATTTCTGATTGATAGAAAGCCAACGCAAGAACCGGATTGCAAATCGGATCACAAATAGGCAAATCATCGACTAAACAAATTCATTTGCACAAGAACACTAGAAGATGATCGACACAGCCGTGACCAAACACCGAATGGCTGACCATCGAACTAGCGTGACTCCAAATCGATCTCCTCGATTCACCCACAAGTCGCTGGACCAAACAAAGAAAGAATAGCCAAGATGCACAAGAGTTAAACTCGAACCTGCAGAGAGGAAACACGAGACAACAAGCAGTACTCCTTGCACACCGTGAGTATTAACATATCCAAATTGATGCAATTTGATTTTCCAATAATAAGCTCATACTCATAAATGCTAGGAGTAGTAATTCATAGATGCAAGACAAAGGAGCTACGTACTGAACTTGACTTGCTTTCCTTGCCGATCGATGAAGCTGTTACCTGTTGACGAGAAGTTGCTGCAGGCTGCCTGACGAGCTTGAGTCACGAACGAACTGCAGCCTTGTTGTGCGTCTCGTGGAAATCTGCAGAGAGGAACGAGCAAGCTGCAGCTCGACGGACAGCAGCTGCAGACTGCCTGATGCTCTCGGCGCTGGAGAGAAGCAAGCCTGATGTGTCCGTCCGGCTGCTGTCACCGAACGAATGAATGCTGCTGCAAAATCTGCAACGCAAGAGGATGAGCTGCAATCTGACGAGGCTGCTAGGGACTCGGTGCTTTGGCCAAAAGCTAGTCCAAACAAAAATCAAGCACAGAAGCGAGCAGCAAATTGCTCAAGAAGGAATTAAAAAAATGGACCACTATTGCTTGATTGAGACATCACGGGACTTGAGAAAAATCAGAACACGAATTTGCAAATCCCTTTCTTCTGTACCTGAACGAGCAGACATGGAAGAAGCTGTGTCAGAGGTGCTGCTCTCTAAATCGCACGGGAACCAAAGGAGATGAACAGCACTTGACCACGAACGCCAAGCTGCACAGATTAGTACAAGCTCAAGCTGGGAGACGCTTGGCGCTGCAGCGCTGCTGTTGTTCCCCCGCTCTGACGTTCAACTCAGGACACAGAGAACGAGAAAGAAAATCGCCCCGCAAAAGAACAGAGAACAGACGAGCACGAAATCGAATGGATCTCTCTCAAATCAAAAGCTTGTGAGCCCAAAACTTACACAGATAAAATTCATCTCGGCACAAACCTATCCCCAAAAAATCTCAGCCTGGGATTAACTCAGTCTCCGGAAAAATCAAATCGTGGCCAAGAACAAGAACAAGAACGCTGCACCAAACAAAACGAAAATCACGTGCACTGTGCCGACAAAAGCCCGGAGGGCACGACGAAAGTGACCAAGGGCCACTCTTCCTACGAACGAAAATCACAAAGACAAATCCACACAAAATTGTGTTCTTGGGCCTCTAAACAAGAACCCTAAAAATGAGGGGAAAATAAAAACGAAAATGAGAGAGGCGAGGGGAGGAGGCTGTCATCCTCCACATATACCAAACCCTTTTCCTAAACTACCCCTAGATACATATGAGCCGATCTTCTAACCCTGGGCTATTTTGGTCGACTGATAATTTGTCAATCCGACGGCCACCGCGCTCCCTCATCCGTAGCACGCTCCGCGATCTCCCGTATGCCGCCACGCGCCGTCCTTCCGTCCACCGGAACGTCCACCCGGGTTTTGAGGCCCAAACCCGTGAAACCCGCCGATGGTTTTGAGGCCCAAACCACCAAACCCGCGCCCGCGGGTTTTGAGGCCCAAACCACGAAAACCCGCACCGATGGTTTTGAGGACAAACCACCAAAACCTCCTCGACACGTGTCATCGCCGCCTTGACCGCCCGAAGTCGCCAAGTCATCCGAGCTCCCCTCCCTGCCTTCGCCGCCTTGACCCGACGACACGGTCCCGCCACGCCCTTTGCATCCGCCGATGTCCCGGATGTCACCCACCATGGCTAGCCACCCGGCGATCCGGCCCCTGGTCCCAAGCCTCACGTCCGCCCTTCACCTCCGCGGTCCGGCCGGCCCGCACGCCCCCTCCTTGGCCCCTTCACCTCGCCGTCGCCTACCATCTCCGAGCCCACACCCGCACAACACGAACCAAGAGATACGCCTTCACACACCCACGCAGCCGGTGAACATAGCCGAAACATAAAAGATAAAAGAAAATAGAAGTAAAATGTTGATTGTTGACAATCACTCAATCACAAAACTAAACACATGTGACCTAAATCAACCATGTGTTCGCAGAATAAGAGCTAGAACACTTCGTATCTACACGATATGGAATTTGATTCAAAGACATATTGGAACATATTTCTCTCCCATGTTGTATGAATTAATGACATGTCGTTCAACCATGTTGTGGAGTTTAGTTTTAAATAAATTGGTATACAAGAGTTACAATAATACATATCTCGGCAATACAAAAATTGATTCCAAGACGTATTACAATAGATAACGCGACCATAAATAAATCTCAAAATTGTAAGCC
This sequence comes from Hyparrhenia diplandra, assembly GCA_015847255.1. Taxonomy (NCBI): domain Eukaryota; kingdom Viridiplantae; phylum Streptophyta; class Magnoliopsida; order Poales; family Poaceae; genus Hyparrhenia; species Hyparrhenia diplandra. The sequence goes on along the minus strand of JADLZK010005195.1, from coordinate 242,825 downwards.
GTTTGTATAACTGTTCTGCAAGTTGTATGTCCCGTGCAACGCACGGGCATGTTTTTTTTAGTAATAATAATAGGATAAAATAACATCCAATCATTTGGCGATATGGACCATTCCTTTAATTTTTGTTAACCAGCTGTATGCATACCATAACCAACACAAAGTATTTAAGTTTGAGAATTCATCATAAAAACTCTCTATTTACAGTCTTCCTGCTGCCTATCATTTTGGCAATTTGCAACCTCCTGTATAGTATAATATCTAATCTTCTCAAAAGTGTTTACCCCCTTCAACTTATGATTGCCTATGCTGAGCTTCTCTTCTCAAGGGCTTTGTTTCAGTAGAGCTTCAGTCTTGTGGAGATCGCCCTCTGGCATATGGGGCACACCTTCAGATCCTTCGCGCAGTCAGAGCACGTCTGCATTTTCAGCAAGGCGTCATTGGTTATATTAGCAGTTCATAGCTGATCAAGTGACGCCTGTCACATAAACAAAGAAAAATTCAGCAAGTGTTTCCAAGCCGTTCAATCCGGTACCTGATGCCCGCACCCGAAAGCAAGGTTCTTTGTTTGGCTCCAGCAGATTGGACAGTTCTGCATGTAGGTAAGAAGTTCTGCACTTCAGTATGAGGTAAAACACTGCATGTTTCATTGTCTCTACTATTCCCTAACCGTATCAACATTGATGTTTCATTGTCTCTACAATAATGGCACTGAAACATACCTGTGGATCACCTATGTCACTCTCCTGTCGAGGCGCTGATGGCTTCTCAGGCGCTGATCCATAGCTAGTGGATTCGGTCGGTTTTACTGCTGACCATCCAGAGTATTTCAGCCCACCGTTCCCAGGTGGTGGCAGCACTGGCCGGTTCGGAAATCCTCTTTGTTTGCTGCCCGAGAAACATGTAAAAACAAACTTGATGATTACTTACAGTGATAAACAGGGGATGATCCGAATTTCCAGATATGAGTAAAGTTTTGAATGGTGGACAAGAAAATACCCAAGAAGCTGGAGGCTCAGTGCTGCCTTAAACTGCTCTGGAATCTCCATCAGTGCTGAAAGAGCAAATTCTGCTTCCTTTTTGCTGGCGGGTATCGGCCTTGACATGATCTGTGTGAAGTTCACAAACTGCATTCCATTCCACCAGCATAATTAGTGTTTCTCATGCATGTTTGATCAAAACATGGGTTGCCATGGTTCCAGAGTACGACTATACAATTTACCTGAAAATTGTCGAATGTACGGGAAGGTATGTTATCATCAAATTCCCTCATCATTTCCCATGGCCCATCCCCAACACCAACAAGCACAATTGAAAGTGGGTAGTCACTGCATTCATGGATTCAGTGTTGAGACATAGTATGACCAAAACACTAGTTCATGGCAAGTCACGAGCAGTCTTAATCACAGAAATATTTGGCGTATGGTTACCTAGCCTTCACAATGGCATCTATTGTCTGCCTTTCCTGTGGGCTCAACTGACCGTTGCCTGTTTCAATGCTGCGTGTAACCTGGAAAATTCAAAAGAAAACCATGGCCAGAATATTAGAGGGTATAACATGTCATCATGACGAATCCTTCAAGATGGGAATTATGATTGTAGGAACTGAATAGAGTTAGCAAGCAAACCTGTCCATCTGCTATTATAAGCAGGACATGATACTGGCCACCACTACTATCAACAATTCCAATAGCAGTCTCAATGATTGGCGCAAACGAAGTTGGACCTGTTAAGCATTACTCATCACACATATGAGCCAAATGAATCTTACTAATGTTGTCATATGTGAAGTGTAATACAAGTGATGGTGCACCAACCAGCCAAATTTAGTTGCGGAACAAGTTCCCTGTACCGAGCAAGTGCTTGCTCAAAGCCATCACACGGTTGGTTGTCATGGTAGAAGCTAAATACAGATTGATCATGAGTAGTTGCTGCAATATGAAACTTAGATATTACATAACTGCATTTTTATATTTATGCAAAAAGATTGAAATGAGGCAGGTTAAGAACTGACTGTCGCCAAATCCAAAGCATGGTATTAGGTTGTCCTCATCAAATCGTGCGAGGGTTCTCCCTATGATGGATATGGCCTGCTCATATGGATTTGGAGCGTTTCCCATTGCGTGCAAGCTCCGGTTGTTGAAGGACACTTTGCCTGCGCTTATAAACAAACCATAAGTTCTTTTGGAAGAAAGAAAAAATGGTGAAAGAGCTCTTGCATAAGTTCACATAGTTACGTCTCGCAAAGTTGATCAGGAACAAACATACCTGTCCATTCGTTGCTCTTTGTGAAATCAATCCCAACAATCAGATTAGAGGACTCCAGACCAGCTTGTGCAAGGGCATTGGTAACCTAGATTAAAGAGGGCAAGAAGATAACATCACAAAAGGCCAGTATAGTGTAACTGAATGGAACCTTGAGTCAGATCAGATTAATAAAAGAAAATTCCTTTGGTGCAAAGGCACAAGGTAAAGGGGTTCAAAAAGGCAATTTCACTGGTAAGAATGTGATGCTTAATATCATCAATCATAAATGATATCCCCAGGAAACAACTAGGTGCATATCGGATCTCCATGATCACATTATTAATTTCCTGGACTTTGGTGACAGCAGTCTAACACAATAACTTAAATCACAATAATTATTAAAGGATCAAGACACTTGCAGACCTTGGGGCATCTAAGAACCATCAAAGAATAACACTACAAATACTTTAACAGCTACAATTATCTATCTAATCTAATAGGTACAAGAATCTCTTAATCTGACAAGAACAAAGAACCATCAAAGAATAGCACTACAAATATTATCTCTTACAATAATAAAATGTAAATGAGAATAAATAGAAGAATCTCTTAATCTGGCACCAACAAATAACCATCCAACAAAACCGCATCAACCCACAGCTTCTGAATGTACCAGCAGTAGCCAGCATTGCAAGGAATCAAGAAGCATCTCAGATCTAAACATTAAAGGGAGCCGATCGAACTCACCTGCTCCAAAGTGTGGTAATCATCGCCGAAGTTGGCGTACCGATTCTTGCCCCCTTTACTCGCGGCACCGCTGCTGTGATTGTGATTGTGGTTGTGGTTATGATCGTGCGGTTGCTGCCTGCCCCCCGGCGTATTCTCCTTGGAGCACCACGTCCCCATGATCTTCTCTCCTCCCTGATCGACGGGCGCCTCCCCTCCCACAGTTCCCTGAAGACCAAATCGCAGCAGATTAAGAACAAAACCCCCAAGAAGATCAGCAATTCATCGAGACTGTGCCACGAGAAAGAATCGATCTTTTGTTTGGAGAGGAGGAGAGAAGAAACAACGGAATTCGATAGGTAAAGAACCTGGGAACCGTAGACCCAAAGAGAATCCCCTGACGACTCGCAAGAAAAGTGAGGCAGGAGAAGAGAGGAGTCGAAAGAAGCAACTAAACGCCTAAACAAGCGGCCTAAAACCCCAGTCCGTCCCCGGATATATATATCTCGCGTAAATCGTGGAGATTTATCTCTGCGCCCACATTGTGCGATGGATTGGACTCTTGGTCTTGGCTATGGAGCAAGCAAATCAACCGCGGGCGCGGCACGGCTACACGGAGACGGAGGCCGCCGAGCACCAAACAAACCCGACTGGCGGCGGGCGCGCCGGAGAGAACTCGGGAGAGAGGTGGCTTGCTGCCGGGCTTGGTTTGGGCCTCGCTCTCGTCTGGGCCGTAGCCCACCGAGTCTACAGCGTGGACCCACTTGTCAGCGTCCGGAGGAGCCACGGGATGAAACGGACAGAGTCACGCATCGACACGCGAGGAAGGATCCTTGCGCGGGAAATGATGCAGACTTGGCGCGTGATTTCCGGTTGTTGAACAGATGCACATGGGATGGGTGCATGGTGGATGGGTGCATGGGTTATATAGGAGTGAAGGAGAGAGATACTTAGAAAACCCAATTGTTTATTTCGTTTTTCGGCGTCAGGTGGGGTGGAGCGATGCCAAGTTCGTCTTGCACGTTTATAGAAAGGGTAAGGTTTGTTAATAGATATAGGAGGAAGCTTCAGTCCAATCACGATACCACTATAAATGGAGAGAGATACTTAGAAAACTTTTCTAAGAAAAGCGGGGCTCCTTTTTAAATTGTTTGTTTGTTTGCATACGTCAACCCTATATAAGGTTGATGACCAGATCAAGACGGAGGCGACAACCAATGGCGTAGCAGTTTGGCAATTGGTGGTGGAGCGATGATGGCGCGTTTGCATAACTATTGAGGATGTCATTTTCTTGTTGGAGACGCCGCTTCTTGGAAAATCACGTGGGTTGTTGGCTTTGCCGCCGATAACAAGCTAGAGACTCCTTTGCACATACACCGGTGCTTCCTCGTGTTGCTAAAAAAAACGTTACCACTACTACAAAATCCGGTATCTTCAAGGTGGTCGGTGTCCAACGATCCTTCAGTACCCTTATTAGGTCTGATAGACGTGTGTGGCGGCTTTGTCTCGGCGTTGATGGTCATACTCTTGTGAAGTCAACATCACAGAGCATTTTTGTCGTGTAGGATTACTAGAGTTCCTTGTTAGATTAATTTTTTCCTCTGTCGGTTTCTTTTGTTTTGGTTTTCTCTATTGTAATAATTTGGCCTAATTCTACCTTTCAGCAGCGAACGGTTGGATGAAACCGGTATGAAATATATTCATTATCTAAAAAAACCTTTGCCATACTACAGTTATGTGACTAGTTTTGGCGTTTAACCCTTCCCTCTCTCTCTCTCTCTCTCTCTCTCTTCTTATATGGATGTTGTACAAATGCCTCTCATTAAGGGAAACTTCATGATGCTCTTAGGCCAGTCTCAGTGCATAGTTTCATGTCACAATTACCATGACTGTAAACTAGGTAACCAAGTTAGTCCTCTCTCATATGATGAAATTTAATGACCTTGTCAAGTCAACAATTTTGCTGATGTGACACCCTATTTAATGTGCATGACACTCTCATGAAACATACATTGAAACTGGCCTTAGAGCAACTCCAACAGTTTGTCATTTATGGTTTGGCAATTGCCCTTGTTTGCCAACTCCCAACTCTAGATGCCAAGTAAAAAAAAATGGTCTTCTCCAATAGTTTGGTAAATTTGGTTTGACAAATAAGAAAAGTGACCCAGGAATAGATTGGTAGTTGGGTTCTGTGCGCGGACATCACTCGTGAGACTCTGGCTAAATATAGTGTTCAACAAGGGCCATACAAGCGCCATGCATGCCAAATGTCAAAGCTCCCAACACCTGCAAATATGCGCCAGCGCCTGCAATTGCCAAACTTACTAAAATGTCAAACCGATTTGCCAAACCGTTGGAGCATCATTTTATAGTTTTTTGGTAAAAAAATGCAAAAGCCAAACTCATTTGCATAACTATTGGAGATGCTCTTAGAAAAGCGTGTATCTTACAAATTAGGGTGCACATTCCTCTTACATGCACAAATGATCAAGATTTTTAACGCGCTTATTGTAAATCTTGACCTCTTTAACGCCCATTTGTCCTAACCAATGGCGTGTTGTAAAAACTATTGGCTCAAAGAGCTTAAATACAATGATGCGCAAAGCTTTTGCGCATTCGAGAAAAAAAAAATCAAGAGTTTTATTAGGGTGATGAGGAAGCTTTTGTCCAAAAAAAAATAACCACGTTACCACTATTTCATTGTAGTTAGATACCAGTTAAACATGAGTGAAATTTCCAAACACCATAGAGGACACAATTTTTATAGTGGTGACACGGATGAGTCACGACACCGACATGGCAAGGAAAGGACACGGATTTTTGGTGCGCAATTTCTCCTTGTACCGGACGCACATGAGATGCATGCCATAAAATTAGGTGCCCAAGTTCGTCATGCATGTTTACAGAAACGAAAGGGTTTGTTGAGACAACGAGGAAGCTTACGTCCAATCACGATACCACTATAAATGGAGAGAGATCCTTGGAAAAGCGTGTCCCGTTTTAACCTTTTGCTGTATACTTTGGTCATGTGACTAGTTCTGGTATTTGTTTTTTTTTAACCGAAGCAGCAAACCTGTTTAAATTTGCTCCAACGGGAGTCGAACCCATATCTGCTGGGCGTTACTTAGATGCTCTAACTACTAGGCTGGAGGCCCTTTCGCTAGTTCTAGTATTTGTTGGTTTACAAAAACACTAGAAGAACCCACGTCACTAGGAGAAGTGGAAGATTCTTGTTTTGTATATACGCCAAGGACATCCTATATCTTCAAATTAGCTGGTATATATTGTGTCACACTTTAGACCCAGTCTCACGAACGAGGCGGTCGCGAAACACATCCCGGTTATATATGTCCGATCTTGGTGTTGGTGCAGCAGCGAACGGTCTCTCGTCGGACCTCGTGGGCGCCATATGCCCTCTCGTCGGACGGCCTCCCGCATGATCACTATCGAGCGTGGCGACAACCTCGCGTGGACAAAGGAGACATAAAGAAGATTCAAGAAAAGGACGCCCCACCAACCAAGGTCGCAAGCGGCGGATCTCACGGGCGCTTGGTGGACCTCGCGGGCACGGATGGCCACGCCGGTGCTTGCTCGAAGATAGAAGGCAACATCCGCGGATGAAACGAAAATCATAAAATTATGTTTTTGTCGTGAGCATTAGTTCGCTCTCAATGGCGGTTTCATACAGGCGTTGGAAAACAACGCTCAAATGTTTCATCCCCATGAAACAGTTTCCTAATCTCTTCTCCCACTTTCATGCAAAAAGCTGATGTGGCACCCTATTAATGTGCATGAAACCTCCATAAAACCCCCATTGAGACTGGCCTAAGAACTCTTTGTATTACTATATATAGATAAACCTTGAAGACTAATATAATAAACAAATTGTGCTTGCTTTGCTTACATAAAAGTTTCTATAATGGCATATAATGCCTGAACAAGCTAGCTAAAACTAAAATGTAGTAGACGATGGAGACGAATAACTAGCAAACCCCCCCATATTCCATCATTAGAGGCTGCTTTGTTCCCCTTTATTCATAAAAAAAAAAAAAAAGGAAAGAAAAGAAAAATAAATATTCGTGAGAAAAAGTGAGACAAGGAATCATACTAGGGGGGGCATATTGGTTTTTAGAGATGAATAATGGACATATGAGTAGGGAGAGAGAAAATGGACACAAAATGGAAAAGCCCACCTCTCCAAGAATGGAGCCCAAAGAGCAAGTGGTGTAGGCTCAATGCATCAGGTGCACCATTGACATTAATCGTTGTTGCTTCGGTTAAGATGTCGTAAAAAAGCCAAGGACCATGACTGTTTTGATCCCACTTCACCAGGAGCCGGGAGAGCCTTCTCCAAAAGACAACACATATATCTTGCTGGGTACAGGGTGATGAAGGACTCCTGTTCCCACCTCCCACTCAATTGATCCCGAATCGCTTGGAACCACATGGCTTCAGATGGACTTGGCAAACACTAGTTTGGCTTCCAATACGGGGGTCGTGGCAGGGCCGTAACTCGAGAGCATCTGGACGGCTTCCATGTAGGATTGTTTCCCGAGAGGAACATTGCAGAGCTCCTCGTTAGCTGGAGATTTCAATCCTGGATATCCAACGAGATCGAAGTAGCTCTCTCTAAACGGCAAGGTGTTGCTGTGTGGCAATAATGAAGGTTCAAATCCTTGAACAGTGTACTAGTTACCATCAGTATTCATGAATCCAAGAAGATACAGATTATCAAGGGCTATTGCCAATGTCGTGTTTGCTTCCTCAAAGTTGACAACAAGCATAAGCCATGTTCGTGGGCGGCTGAAGAACAAGGCGTTCCTCGGCCCAAGGACAAATTTCCCTTGGACAACAGGTGGGATGTATCCTAAGGAATTATATTGATTGTTCCGAAGAGCTATGTTTAGCTTGTCGTAGAGCTCACTATGGGTCTCAGTAGCGAGGTTGAACTTGACTCCAACGAGGCCAACTTTTTCTGCTTGAGCCAGGCGAGGTGCACCAAGGCAAGAGAAATGAGCACGAGAAAGCATAATAGTTCCATGGTGCATGCGCTAGCTATCTATGGCACAATGGTTTGTTTGGTTGTATGATATGTATATATACATGCTGATCATGGTCTGCCTATGGAAAGCGGAGTAATCGACCTTCGAATCGACTTCGCTGCACCTGTCATGTATAATTTATTTCCATGCATAGGCAAGCAAATATAGGACCGGGTCATGACCCGTCCAGGACTTTCTCTATATCTGATGTGCCCCTGTTCATTCCTTTTCTGGCAGGATCACGCCACAAGTTCCTTGCCGAAATAAGGTCGAGCGCGCGCCTCCTCGCCCCCCCTCCCTGTGTCTGTAGGTGTCTACATACCAATCACCCTAAAAAAATGTGTGTTAACTAGTTCGTACTTTTCCCTAAAAGACCTAGTTTGTCCTTTTATATGAATTTAGTTGATAAAAAGTTAAATTCCAAATCCTAGCACCAACGTGGCATGCTGATTTTCTTTCATTTTTTGTTTTGCAGATTGAAGATGTCGTTAAGCGAGCGTTTGATTTGAATTTTGAACTACAAGATGAGATTGATGAAACTCGATTGGTTAAACCTTTGGGCATGATAGTTTTCCTATTGCTACAGATTGCTAGTAATCTGCTTTCACCAAGCATCATTTCCATTATGTTGAAGCCTAGGGTTTCAACGGGTTGAGGAGAAAGAGCAGGTGTGAGGCAATTAGGGTTAGGGTGTGTGTAAGAGGAGAGAACCTCCCTCCTTCTCATGGCACCCTCCATATTTATAAGCAAGGTAGATTTACATGCGATCCCTCAGTGGGGGCTGGATTTACGACTCTCCCCACTTACTCCACTTGAGCCTCTTCTAGTGGGCTTGGCCTATAGGAGAAAGCCAAGTCCCAACAGTAGCCCCCCATATACTAGATTATGGTCGGAACTACATGACCTAGTAGAAACTCACTCTACAAGAGGCGCAATAGAACACCTTGGTTGTGAGGACTGTCCTTCGCAACCACACGTGCATGCCTCGCTAAAACTCCATCCCAAAAACCCAGTGGGAAAAACGGGCATGGAGAAAAGAGCACATGCACAATTTTTGGTCTTCACATGTTCTAAGTCTTGAGGCGTCTAGCTCCAAGTGTCTTCATCTTCCGGATGTCTCCATCGTCGACCTTCATCTCCTCCTACTCGACACATAGGTCTTGGTCTCTAGACCTTCTTGATGTGCGGGTCTTCATCTCTGACTCTTCTTAGGGCGAAGGTCTTCTCTAACTCTTCTTGAGGCGGAGGTCTTCTCCAACTCTTCTCGCTGAGATCTTATCCAACTCTTTTTGAGGCAGAGGTGTTCTCCAACTCTTCTTGAGACAAAGGTCTTCTCCAACTCTTCCTGGCATGGAGGTCGTTGTCTCAGGGTCTTCTTCGCGCAGAAGCCTTCTCCAACCCATATTGTAGAGGTCTTCTCGAACTCTTCTTGAGGTGGAGGTCTTCTCCAACTCTTCTTGTGGAGGTATTCTCCAACTCATCTTGAGGCGGAGGTCTTCTCCAACTCTTCCTAACGTGACGGTCATCGTCTCCGGGTCTTCTTTGCGTAGAGGTCTCGTCCAACTCTTCTTGCGGAGATCTTCTCCAACTTTTCTTGAGACGGAGGTCTTCTCCAACTTTTCCTAGCGTGGAGGTCATCGTCTCTAGGCCTTCTTCGTATAGAGGTGTAAGGTCCTAGATGGCTAGAGGGGGGGTGAATAGCCTATAAAATTTTTCTACAAACTCAACTAAACAAACCGGTTAGTATAACAAAAGGCAATTAAGCGGTTTGCACTAGCTCTAGTGGTCTTGCAAGCCTTCTAGTGACAAGACTAAATATGCTATGATCTCTAAAACACACAAGGTCTATGTCACTACTCTATCTAGTGAACAATCCCAATAAGAACCCTATGCTAGCAAGAACAACCTACACAAGCAAGTGCTAGCTCTCTACTCAAAGTAAGCTAGGAAAGTAATGCAAGAGTGAGAAGCTTGTTATACCGCCGAGTAGAGGCAAGGAACCAATCACCGTAAAGAGGATGAACAATCAATCACACGAAGATGATAATCCAATCACCGAGACAATGAACAAGTCGATTTGTTCACCCGGAGTTCACTTGTACACCGACAAGCTAGTCTTCGGTTGTGCCGACCAACACAAGGATGGTGTTTGAGCTAGGCGGTGCACTTGCTAGCCTCAACACACCACTCACAAGTGAGGTACCCAAGACACGAGCAATGTATTCCTTGCACTTTGTCTTCCCGACGAGGAGTGCGTGATCCTCTCACAAATTCGCCCGGAGGTGGCCAAGAACAATCTCCTTTTCTTGCCAACAACTCCACCAAAACACCAAGCCGGCTAGGAGCGGTGTCTCCAAGAGAAACAAGAAACCAACCGGCTCACAATGATCCCCAAGTGCCTCTAGATGCAAGAACTTGATGCAAATGCACTTGGATCAACTCTTCTCTCAAGAATGAAGCTCACAATCAAGAATGAGAGAGGAGGAGGCTTGTTGCTCAGCTCTAGGAAGTTAGGAGTGATTCAAATGACCAAGAGAGAGAGAGCAAGAGGCAGCAAACCAAGTATATATAGGCCACGCCACGAAATGTGGCCGTTGGGGTGAAATCCACGGTTTCTGCAGGCTGACCGGACGCGCCGACCGGACTCACCAGCGAGTCCGGTTGATGGGTCTGGTCACAACCGACACGCGATTTTGACACCCAACTGAGAGAGTCCGGTCACCAAAATATGGGTCCTGGTCAATTGCTTCCGGTGGGTGCGTCCGGTCGATCTCGGCCGAGACACCCAAAAACATGCTCTCTGTTTCTCCGATCGGAATCCGCCGACCGGACCGTCCCCGGCCAAATCGCGCTTCGGCCGCTACGGCCCGGGCCGCTGAGTCCGGCCGCCTCGAAATGTGAAAATCCGCCGTTGTGTTGCCGTTTCTTCGTCTTTTGTTCGAACCGACTTCCGTCACTTGATTCTTGTTGCCGACATGTCGAAGAACACCTCGACACCATGTGTTAGCATTTCGAAACCATTTTCTTCAAGTGCAGAGTTAGCTCTTTAGGTTAGAATGCATGCATATGAATTTTGAACCTAAAGGCACATGAGGACCGATATGTACGATAAGTTTCCCCTCTTTATAGTACGACTTATCGATCCTATAATCACTCACACCCTCTATGGTGTCTTGAGTGTGAAATCAAAAGCCCTATGGTTATACCTTTGCCTTGAGCTCATTTGATTTCCAAATTCCTCCAAGTTGGACACTTGATCACCTTTTGGATCACCTCAATCCATCCTCCATGATCACCGTGCTCCTAGCTTGTCATGACCAATCTCCAATCTAGTCAAACACTTAGCATCGAGAGATTAGTCCTTAGGTGTCACTAATTAGCCAAAACCAAACTAGAGATCTTCAAAAGGTCTCCTCCAACTCTTCTCGCGGAGGTCTTCTCCAACTCTTCTTGAGGCGGAGGCCTTCTCCAACTCTTTCTGGCGTGGAGGTCGTCGTCTCTAGGCATTCTTCGTGCAGAGGTCTTCTCTAACTCTTCTTGAGGCGGAGGTCTTCTCCAACTCTTCTCGCGGAAGTCTTCTCCAACTCTTCCTAGCGTGAAGGTTGTCGTTTTCATGCCTTCTTCGTGCGGAGGTCTTCTCCAACTCTTCCTAGCGTGAAGGTTGTCGTCTTCGTGCCTTCTTCGCGCGGAGGTCTTCTCCAACTCTTCTTGATCAAAGTAGCCGTGGCCGAAGGTTGTTGTGAGGCCTCTGAATTGAGGTCTCAAGCATCGGACAAAAGATTTAATGCTCCAGATGATAGACCCTCTGATGTTCTCTCCTAGCCCCTCTTGGTCGGTGCTTGTGACCGAATCCTTATCCGGTGCTTGGTGTAGTCGATGGAGTCGAAGCATCGGATGTAGATATTTGGATAGGAGTTGTCGATGAGCCCCTCGGGGCAAAGTGGTCGATGAAGGTGTTGATGAAGCCCCCGTGCCATTGCGCAGGCAACAAAGGTGTCGATGAAGCCCCCGTGCCGCTTTTAAGGGCGACGAAGGTGTCGATGATGCCCTCCATGCCATTGTGCGGCGACAAAGGTGTCGATGAAGCCCCCTTGCCGATGAGCTTGGCTAAGACGATTCCAAGGTAGGCACCGATGCCTAGGACAGAAGGCGAAGTCGCGTGAAAAATGCACCCGAGTTAACCTCATGTATTTTTAGAGACTTAAGTTTGGCGTTATAGCATCGTCGAACATCGACTAGCTAGCAAGTCTTTCAACACTTAGAAAGACATTTTGGTTTTTTCGCTTACTGCAAAAATGTTTAGTCATTCATATGAGATATGTGAGGTTGAGTTATTTTGGTTCCCTTCGCCCTTTTGTTGGTGGAGGTTTTGGCCAATGCCTGATTTAGGTTGCTTTAAGTTATGTCTCTTTTTTCCTTCTTGTGTTGTGGCCCTTTCTACTTCTTTTCTTTTCTTTGTCGTTCGGCGGGCGTTGTACTAAACTATTTCTCCCTCTGCTTAATGAAAATCGTGATGTGCACGTCTTACAAAAACAAGTCCCCAAGAGGAAAATTGAATTGCAGAGAGGTAGGTCACTAAGTACATTTGAGAGTGTTTTCTCCCACCTCTAGCTCTAGCTTCTTTGTGTAGTATAGTAAACTGGCTTTCGGGAGCCATTTCCAGAATGGACACGAAAGTGGTGAAACTAGAAAAACTAGCTTCGAGATATGTTTTCAAATGAAGGAGCTATATTTAATCCTCTCAAAAAGGGCTTTATTACTCTTCGTTCATGGGCTTAAATATTAGTCTATCTATCTATGATAAAATGCACGCCAAAAGTTCTCTGTGGTTTTCTGTAATCTCTACAAATTGACTTAATGGGTCTTCTAGTCCATATCTAAATCATAACAGATGTCCGATGCTGAGATTATCAGCCACCGCCCCCGCCAGCATGTTGTCATCTTCCATGCACAGCGTACGCGTTAATGATGAGATTACAGGTGGTGATTATATCGCCATCTGACCATCTCCGTCGCGCTTGCATCGCCTTTCAGCAACCAGCTGCTGCCTTGACAACGCAGCGCCAAGCTCTCAGCCGGGGTCAAGCACGCCACACACATGTCAGTGCTGCAGCCGTTGCCGGCCTGCTACGACGACCACGGCGCGGCCAGGACAGGCACCAGCTCAGCTCGTTCAGTCCCGGATGGAGATGATATCAGATCACCTGGCCCCTGCATCTGCATCACAACGGCCTCATTCTGCAGGAACTGCAGGGATCGAAGGTAACCAAGTGAAAGCTGCATCGTTTTCCATTCGACACTTTTTTTTAGAAAAAAAAGGTTGTATTATCACTTGCGCATACACTTGCTGACTGCTGGCTGCTGGCTGCTGGCTGCCTGGCTGGGTAGACAGGGAGCAGGAAGCAGCTACCAGGTAAGGATTAAGGAAGTGCATTCCATTCTTGTCTGAAGTCTGAACAACGTTAGTTGGACAGATCATCTGTCACAGATGAGAAATGAGGAGAAGAAACAAGGGCATTACTTCATCTGGTCGAGTGATTCAGCAGCATTAGTTCATCTAGTCGAGTGATTCAGCAGCTTGACAAATCCCAAGTGTGATGTAAGACCTATAGAAAACTAGCAGTCGTGTAAACCTGAAACGGTAGGTGCAGGCAGCAGAACTGTAGTCTGTAGAGAAGGCCCCAGTTCTGAATCACCGTGTCATTTTCAGGAGCAAGAGTTGTAGGGTGCAGGCTTGCACATCTGTCCCTCGTTATCTGCCACATGAGCCCTCACCCGTCTTGAATAATGTGCTCCACCGGATTGTTATTATCACAAAAAATATGTGTCATTTATTTATTCTAACACCACTTGATTAATACTCTCCTCATTTTAAAGTATAATAAGTTGTTTTGACACATAAGTTTTAAACATAGCGTACATCTACGTACATACTAAAAACTAGTAGTAGTTATCTAAAGAAAATCAAACAAACTATGATTTGATATAGATGGAGTAGATGATTGATGCAGGTGATGGCTACCGTATATAGTACGCACTTGTGCTGTTTCTGTCATATATGGACGTTTTTATGTATCGAATTGTCGAGCACCTCCCTGAAAGCTCATCAGCTCAACACAGAAACGTACAGTAACATGAGAACAGGGCAGCAATACGGTTGCTGAATCTAGACACTTGGATAGGAAACGAAAGGCTCGGATCAGCTTCTGCTGCAAATTACTCCAGAGTCAAACTATCTTCTATTTAACTAAGTTTTTATAAAGAAAACATTAATCCTTATAATACTAATACTGTAAGCATTATTAAATTTGTCATGGAGTATATTTTCGTAATTATATCTAATTATTAGTAATTATAAACAGTGATCAACTAGAATAAACATTCTTCCTGCGACGGATACATTATTTTCCTGTGTCGCTACAGGTGATGCTGATGCAGGGTGACACACAGGGCAAGAGAACTGGAGGTTGGTCCACCGGTCACTCGCCGTGACAGGTTAGTTGCACCATCTGACCCGCATCCGTGCATCCACTCACCAACTTGCCCATTTTTTTTGTAAAAAATGGCTGCATCATCAGAAGCGAACGAATTGAAATCGACATGTTTTTCATTTGTTTTTCCTACAGAGTTTTAATTAGGTACAGGAGATACTATACTCTGCTGGATGGGAACTGCATATTGAATCAGGAATCTGGAATCAGTCAGTAGTAGAGCCAGGGGTGCAACAAACACTTGTTTAATTTTTTTTTGGTATTAGAAATGATTGCACTGGAGCAATAGTATTAGTGATACTAAGGCCTATATGAGTTGGCTAAAGTTTCTAACTCTTTTTTTCTCTCTCTCCATCACATCACATTAAATACACCAAAAGATATATGTTTAGAGTAAAAAATGTAGGTAAAAAAAATAACTAATTATACAGTTTAGATGTACATTACAATGGGGATTCTTTTGGGCCTTTACGCCTTGGTAGGATAATATTTACCACAAACAAACGAAAGTGCTTCTGTTGGAGTGCTGCCGAATTACGGAGTTCCTTTTTTTGCCAAAATTCCTAACATCTAAACGAGGCCTAATGTATATGATGAGACGTGATAGACCAGGCTATATGGAGTGATGTGTAGTGTTTGGAGTGTGGGAAGCAAATGAAAGCTACTTTTATGGTTTTGTTTGGGGAGAACAATGGGGATCCCTTTGGGGTTTTGCTTTGGTGTCTCATTCTGTTGGGTCCATGCTCTGTTTGGAGTTGGAGTGCTGCCGAATGGTTTTCTTTCTTGTCAATATTTTCTTCATTCCAACCAATAGTACATTAGTTATATGTTATGGGTTATATGCCCTTTTCTTAGTCACTAAACTAAATCAAAGATTGAGAAATTTTGATCATGACAAACTTTTGAAATAGGAGAGCAAGATCCTGTTTGATATGACTTCTTTTGGCTCTAGCTCCTTCAAAATGAGTAAGAGCTGGTGAAATGAAAAATACCAAATGAGAGAAACAACTTCTTGTTACAATGCAGAATAATCCTTGGAAGTTGGAGCCGATTCGTGAGGAGAAGCTCTTCCAAACGGGGCTCATGTATTTGGAACCGATCCACTAAGGTGTTTTTTTGGGTCCAGACAATCCTAGCCTGATGTTTGGTTAGAGAGACATCCCTATGTTCGTGTTTGGATTGAGGGATGAAGAAGGATCAGGCAGTGAAAGTTTTGTTTCTTGTTAGCAAACGTTAACATGGGACCCACTTGTCATATTGTTTCTACTGTTCTTCTTTCTCTCATTTGCAAAATAGAGCAAGGGGCGTGGCTACCTGTTGGGGTGAGGCCTCTCCCAGGTTGTAGCACGACTCTCCCTTTAGACAAACGATGGTCTAGGGTGGTGTGGCTCCAAGGGTAATTGTGGGAAGGGGCGCACATCTTGGTGGTGCGAACAACCGGCGACGTTTGGCAATGGCGCGAGATGGAGAAGAAACAACGTCGAAAAGGGATGTCACGGTAACTGGGTTCCTCGGGAACGAGAGAGGACATCATCTTAGGGGTATATATTCTCTCTCGAGGAAAATCTCATCCCCTCTCGTTTTCTCGGGAACGGGAGGGGACATCATCTTAGAGGTATTTTCTCTCACAAGGACAATCTTATCTCCTTTCTCGCTCAAATGTGAGAAGTTGTTAAGTTTCCGTATATATCAATCAATAATAGCCAAAATCATGACTTGCTAATTTTTTTGACTTGGTATATTTTGGACATTAACCAAGACCTAAATTACCTACTGCCTACTCCATGGATGTGGTGCTGGAATGCTTGGACTACAGAAGCTGCTGCATCGGCGGAGCCAGAGAGAATCCAAGATTCCAACCGCAGGCCCCACAAGCCCAGGCGGTTGCTTCCGCCGCCGGTGGTGGTTCGGAGTGAGAATCCAGCCGGCAACAGGCACCGGGCCCACATGGAATCGCTCTCCAGATACTTTCCTTGTCCACTTGGGATCTTCAATTCCAAAGACTGCGACATCAACAGCAGCAGCAGAGTTCTTCACACCGCACCGGATGAAAATTTGGACTGTCAATTAAAAACGAAATATGATTTGTGTCAAGGTCATGTGACAATGGCTTGTTAACCCTTTGCGGCTGGATTCTCTGCAGCAACATCAACTTGCTTAGCGTGCATGCAATCCAAGGCATAATAATGCTACAACAATGTCTTCTTCCCCTTAGAAAAATAAATGAAAAAAAAACTTTACTAATACTCTTGCACCGAGATCCTTTGCGTCCTGACCGATGGGTGCATATCTATATATCTCTGCAGCCAGCACTAATCATCATGCTCTTGATTCTTTCCCCCATCTTTTGATAATCCCCACTTGTTGCATGGGCCTCAGCAAGTAATCAATTTTCTAAGCCAGGTGGGGTGGGGAAGCAAAGCAGAGGTAATAATCAAATTGCAGCAGCATTCTTGGAGTCAAAAGAGAACAGATCTTTCAGTTTTCTTTAAAAAAGGATCAAGCTTTCAATTTCTAATGAAAAAAAAAAACCAGGGGGTCCATGTACAAAGATACTACTACTGCAGTAGATGCAATGCATACTCTGGCTGTTAGTGATCCACTAACTAACCACACCCCGGGGCCAGTAATTGGGCGTCATTTTCTGCTCCCAGCATGCGTATGCACGAAATCATCAACAGATCCATGAATCAAGAAACAACCATTGCACTAAGGATAAAATCTTTGAAAAAAGAAGCAGTGGTGCCTCAAGTCAAGGAGTAGAGTGGAAGGGATCAAATTTATTTATTTATACATAGTCGAATAATTCACCATCCATGTTCCACTCGCGTAGAAGTAACAGCAGCAGGGGCTCGGAGCTCGGTCGCGTACGTCGCCCATGCCGTTGCGTGGCGAATTCACTCTCCCCCCCCGTCCTCCGCCCATTCGGCCACCATATAGCTAGCCTAGCCGCCACCGCCACAACACCCTCCCACTCCTTGGTGCCCGCCTGCCAAGAACCAGTAGTCTTGGGCTTTTGGCCAACTGGTCCCTGACTGGCCAAGAACCAGTAGTCTTGTGTTCTTGCCCCGGCGCCGGGTGTGGTGGTGAGGCCGAGGTCTTGGCGATTGGCGGTGCTGCTCGTGCTGGTGCTCGTGCTTGACTGCTCGTACATGAGGAGCGGCTGCGGCGGGGAGGGGAGGCAACCTGGGGAAGGAGGCGGGGAGGCGCTGGGGCTGCTAGGCTGCGTCAATGAGGTGGTGGCGGCGGTGGCGGCGACGTGGGGCCCATGACCGACGGCGCGCGCGTCGAGGCCGCGCACAGGCTCGCGCAATGGCGCGTCGAAGCGCTCCCTTGCTACACCTACCGCAAGTCACTCCCCTTCCGCATCGGCCTCTGGAACTGGTCCGTCCCCCTCCCCTTCCATGTCTCTCTGCCCCTCTGCAGATTTGTTCAGAAAGTCTATGCTTTGTTACTTGGTTCTCATGTCGGATAGGGTGCAAAAGTTTCAACTTTGTTTCTGATTTGTTACTGCCTGTTCAAGTGCTCCTGATTTGTGTGTGAATCATGTGCTTCTCAATCCTGGATGGATGTTGTTTCTTCAGATGATTGAGGTGTCTGGAGGTAGTTTGCTGATTTGGGTTACTAATTTCATATAGGAGTTCTAATCGAAGTGTGCTATTCCATAGTGTTGTGTGTTTTAATTTTCTTGTTGTGGTCGGTACTGAACTTCCATCAGAATATTGTTCTTTGTCAGGCTGGGAAAAAAGAAACAGAGTTTTGGGTACAGCGTCATGTCTGAATTTGGCCTCTTTGGCAACCAGTGTAATAATACATTATAGTTTGGTACCTCGTTCACTAACTCTGGTTGTATCCGCTTAAATAGCTAAATTTATACTTCCAACCAAAACTATATCTAGCTTCCTTTTTAGTTATAGGTGGATACCTTTCCTCACCAACCTATATGTCGTCAGGATTTTTCTTAACTACATTTGGTTTGTGAGGGAAACGTGAAGACTTTGCTTTGGAACAAAGATATTTCAGACAAAGCTTCACTTTCTTGAACATCCACTTCTGATATTTTTTTTATGCTATTACTAAGAAAATCTTTGATCAATCTGTATGCTTGCTTGATTCTTTTTCATATGTAACTGGATGGATATGTAATCATGCATATTGACACAATTAAAACCATTAGCAGTTCTTTTCAGCATTAGTACGAGAGAGACCTGATGTCATGTTGCCATGAGCTAACTCAGTTTTCTGTTGCTGCAATGTGAAGGTACCTATCTGTGGAGAGAAATAACAAGCAAACCTGTGTTAAGCTCTTTGCAGAGAATTCAAATTCTCCCAAGAACGGTCCCTCAGCCCCAATAGCTTCTTTTGTCACCAAACTTCTCATATCTCTTCCACCTAATCAACAGACCATTGTCCACCCAGGTAAGTTTCTTCTACTAATTAACTTGTTCAAGAAAAATTGTCTTCTGCTCTCAACTACTGTCTTCTTGTAACTGTAATGAGCATTATTTTGGCATGTACAGAAAATAGGGACATGTTTGAATTCTCAGTGTGTACTTTAGCCATCATGAAAATGAAAGGAAACCTGCAGTTTATTTGATTTGGCTACAAGAATCTATGCAGAATTTTAATAGTAAAGACCAGGCAATACAAAATGTTATATTTCTGAACATATAAATGGCCAGTGAGGATTGAAATTGGCAGTTTTTTTTTTTTTTTCCAGCTGAGTTATTCGTTCTAATGTGGACAAAGCAAGTGGGAGTGAGTGACTGATGATGTCAAATGCTAGTTATTGTTATTTCTAACTAACAGGCGATTTTGCATATATGCAGGGATTTTCGACAAACAGCTGAAACACGACGGTTTTGTGTGGGCAATCGATAGCACTGTGACAGGGAGATTTGTGATTGAGATAGAGTTTCTTGACCTGAAGGTCGCTGATCCATCTGTAAGCACTGCCTCTCTGTCTTTTGTGTTTTTTGTCAATGGTTGGTACAACAACGATTAGTGAGTAGTAGGGTACGTGGAGTGCTGCCATTGACTCCTGAAAATAATAAGGTCTAGGCTTGGACAGGTTCACATGTACAGAAGCTTCTCTATCTGCTTTCTTGCATTGAAATAAACAACCCACTGCCACGGTCTGTTGTTGTTGTCAGTTGATATTATGTGCGAAGTCTAAAATGACACTTCAGATGTTTGTTTCATCATGACAATCATGTTTCAGAGTTAGAGGCTATATTATGCATGCATAACAAAAACTAAAACAGAAAACAGAGATCTGCTGCCACCTGACACCCAAGCTCGACCTAATGTCAGGATAACTGATATTTTGCGAATATTGCAACTGGTTTATTTAATATCATCAGCTGACAACAAAAAGATTGTTTAAATACCTTTTTAGGAGGCCATGGCCACACACTTTCAATCTGTTCACCAGCAAATCTCACTCAACATATCAAGACCCTACAACATGCCATCAACACATCAGTTACAGGAAAGAATTTCACTGGCAACCAACAATTAAAAAACAACAGTATTCACCTTGTGTGCCATGAACAATTCAAAACAAAAAAGTTCTGTACTCGCCTTCTGTGCTTGACTACTTGTGGCAGTAATTTTTATCTGACGATTTCCATGAACTGCATTTCGTCAGGGTGGTGAACCAGCCTCAATCTGGGCCTCTCGCCAGATCAAACAGTGCTCAGACAGCACCGCCCTGTCCTCCCTGGCTCGGATGCTACACGAGGACATCCTCACCGACATCACCATCAACGCTGCGGACGGCAGCGTGCGTGCGCACCGCGCCATCCTGGCGACACGGTCGCCGGTGTTCAACATGTTCTCGCACGACCTCCGGGAAAGGAACTCTCCACCGTGGACATCTCCGACATGACCCTGGGCGCGTGCGTCGCCTTCCTCAGCTACATCTACGGCGACGCGTGCGTGGCGAGGAGTTCCTGGCGAACCGTTGGCGCTCCTCCGCGCCGCCGCCGACAAGTACGACATCGATGACCTCAGGGAGGCCTGCCACGAGAGCCTGCTGGAGGACATCGACACGGACAATGTGCTGGAGCGGCTGCAGACGGCGCACCTGTACCGGCTGCCAAGGCTCAAGGGCAGTTGCCTGAGGTTCCTGGTGGACTTCAGGAAGGTGTACGAGATGCACGACGACCTCAACGCGTTCCTGCAGACGGCCGACAGGGACCTCGTGGCCGAGGTGTTCCATGGCGTTCTTGCTGCGTGGAGCGGGCGGTGAACCATGGGTGCATCATGTGCAGTCTGCAGGTGTGTATTGGTTCAGTTCATCGGAAGCATTGTTGGATGATTCTTGCTGGAAAAGCGTGTAAATATATTGGATTTTCAAACAGTACATGTGTGCCAGTAATTGGCCTGAAATTTACTGTGCATGCCTTGATTGGGTTTTGTTCATATCATGTGGAAATCTAATTCTTGTAACATATTGCTGGAATTGTAATACATCCGCTGATATGCTGCTTATTGCAAAAGCACTTGATTTCACTGATAATTACTATTGTTCCATTAGTTTTTTTTTTTTTTTTGCTGGTAGTTGGTGAGTTATGTGCTTTGTGTTGTATATAGTACTATACCTATGCTTATTCAAGTCAATTGCTAAACAACTGGCCTATCAGTTCAGCTGGTTAGTGAGTTATGTGCTTTGTGTTGTATAGTACTATAATTATGCTTATTCAATTGCTAAACAACTGGCCTATTAGCTCAGCTGGTTAGAGCGTCGTGCTAATAACGCGAAGGTCGCAGGTTCGAGACCTGCATGGGCCATTTTTATTTTTTATTTTGTATTCTTTTTCCTCCTTATTTTTTCATTCTTCTATATTATTTTTTTTCCTTTTCTCTATTCTTTTCTACTTTATTGATATTATTTTCCCTCATTATTTTTTCATTTTTCCATATTATTTTTTTTCTCCTTTACTCTATTCTTTTTGTTTCTATTATTTTCCCTCCTTTTGTCTGTTATTCTTTTCTACTGCTTGGTTTCTTATTTTTCTATTATTTTCCCTCCTTTCTCTCTATCATTTTCTACTACTTGGCTGCTTAACTTTTTCTCTATTCTTTCCTACTGCATTCCTCTTAATCTTTCTATTCTTTTCTACTGCTCTCCATTGATTTCACATATGTCCATTTTTTAATCATGTTTTGCTACTTTTTGAAGGATCTCAGAGGTCAAACTTCAGGTTTACGCATGGAAACTATATGTTGTTCATGTCAGAGATTGGCAAGGTAATGGAGCATGCGAGAACTCGACAGGCTGTTACTTTGCCAAGCCATTCCAATCATTCAGATTTAAGAGACATTGTTTGTGAAATGTCGCTGAGGATGCCTGCATCATCCATGGTTGGAATGACAAATCTCTGCGAGAGAATAATCTGCTGAAAAGTTCATGGCAAAATAAAATAGGACTTCAGTCTCCATGATCGGCCGTTGCATTCTGTCTCTGTGTGCATTTAACTGAACCTAATTGCCAGGCATCAGAGGGATCCCGGATCGATCCCTATGATAATTTGTCAATGCACCATTTATTACAAACATGCCAGAAGTTTAGCCTCGAATATATCAACCTGCAAAGCCACAGTTCCGAGGCCTTTGTCTCTCATTTGTATAGTTTTTTTTAGAAGACCACGGCGTTGCTGGCGTATTTCATTAAGCGGGAAAAAAGTTCAAACAGACGAGGCGAGACGGTAACCACAATTACCGAATCGAGACCTAACAACTACTGGATACAACCACAAAGATTACATTGGAACGAATATGCAACACAAGGCCGATCCCGAGCGGAGCAGTATATCATTATAGGAACACACACTCAAGTTTCCGTTTTCTAAAAAAAACACACACTCAAAGGCTCTTCAAACACTGCACTGTTATTCTAGAGCACTGGTTCTACAAATAATGATCTGTAGTTTGCCTTTCACTGTGCCAACAAAACTCCCTTTTTGCTGTAGTAACAATAATATACTTGCTTCAGCGTGCTCAAAGATGCTGAAAACATAACAAAATTGCTGTGTCGGTCGAGCTGCTCTGACAATATTGTAATGGACCGCGGCCCAACGCAGCTGGCACTTTCTCCTTGCTTTAGGCCCACCTGTGGAACATGGTGCTGGAGCCCAATACATTGGATACTTATTCCTTTTCTCTTTTTTTTTTTTTTCCTCCTGTTATAGCAATTACCTTTTCCTCTGCCACTCTGACAGAAAAAAAAAAAAATTTTAGACCCGTTCTTATTCGAATTTCTTATTTTTTATATTTTCCAAGACTTTCAAAGGTACTATGTTAAGTGATATGACACGAACGGTGAAAAATATTTCCATATACATAGAAAAAAACGAGAAAATATGTACTGAGCTTTGAGGTTTCTACTGCTGACCGAAATGAAACCTGAGACAATGCACCGTGGGAAGAGCATAAATCTAAAAAAAAAAAAAAAATTAAGACCGGGAATATAGCCCATTTTTTTATTAAACAGAAGAGAATAGTCAATAAACCTACATATAGTTGACATAAAAGGTTCACAAGTAATCTAAGGGTTACCGATGAAGTCCATAACACAGAAAAAAAAAAACAAGAAACATGAGGGGAGACCCTCCACAACTTAGAAATATATTTGTTGGAGCTGTGGAGTTCAACTTTAGTAGAACGGTGGCCTAGGCACCTAGACCCCATCATCTGACCATCATCAATTTTATTTCAAACTCTTGCTGTAGGCCAGATCTCACTCACAGTTTCAAGCAGCCGGCACTTTGAAGTCACCACACAGTGCATGCTTGCAACTTGTTGGCCTGAAAATTGACGTCCGTTTGCTATCATCACATGTATTGGTGTGGGAATATAATTCTCGTATCATGCTTTCTTGATTATTTTGTACAGTAATAGTAGAATGCAACTGCCGGTAGTAATATAATAATGCCAAATTTCACTTGGGTTGAAGCATTTTTCAACGTGATCTCACCGTACATTGTGAATCTATCTATAAAACTTATGTTTGTAACCCCCACTGGCTAATTCTCTTGATATGCGAAGCACACCACCTCACCATCCCACTAACACTCCACTAGCATGCCGCCACCAGCCCACTAACCCTTCCTTTGCGCCACATCATCAACATGACCCACATGTATATGGCATAAAAAGGTTATAACTCATGAATCAAAAAAATAAATCAACTTTTGATTACACCATTAAATTCATTTTAATAAATCCTTTAAAACAAGATCTCACATGTATATATTTTGATAAAATTATAAGTGGGACCCGTTGGTATAGAGAAAAAAAGGAAAAAAAAAAAAAAAAAAAAAAAAGAATAGAAGGGTGATAGTAATATTGTAACTCATAGAATTCTCCTTCATACTGCAAAGAATGCGCGAGGAATGCACTAGTTAATATGTATATATGATAACAATTTGTTATATTCACTCTTTTAAATGTAAATAAAAATTATAAAGTACCACATGTTAGGGGGCCATGCCCCTCTTGTAGGCACTCACCACCACCACCGCACCACCCTCGGGTGATACCGCTAGCAGATGGAGGGCGGACCGGCCCTCGCCCCTGCCTGCATGCGGAATGTGGATGACAAACTACTGCTTGGCGGGCTACGGTCCGTCCCTGACGATCTCTCTCCAACGCCGGATCTACAACCGTGGAGTGAGATCTTGTCTCGCGCGACCGGGCCGCTTGGTGTGGGATTGGTCCTCGACGGCGGCCGGGCGCGCCGGCCGGGCGGGCGTTGCCGCCAGTATGACCGCCGCGACACGCGGCACGAGACGCAGCCACGACAGCCGCAGCGCGTTCCCATAGGTTTAGGCGTTTCGCCTCCTGGGTGGCGCCACGACCGCTTTGACCAACCAGGTGAGCGCTGCCAGGGCGTGATCCGCGCGCCGTTCCAGCTGTGCCCCCCGTGGACGACCTCCAAAACGAACGAACAAATCCTATAAGTAAGTGAAGAACGAACGAACAAATCCCAAGAGCCGCACGTGTTTATGTGGCGTACGGGGGGGGGGGGGGGAGGGGTGTCTTTGCCCCCCTCGCCTCCAAGCATCCTCGTGGGTGCTCCCGATGGGCGGCCCGCCTCCGCCGGCCCGACTTTGAACGGGCCTCCGCTTAAGCACGCGGGGGAGTCACCGAGAGAAGTGAAGTGCAGAGCACGGGGTGGGGTTGATAAAGACGAGTGAGCCGTGCACTTCCGGCCGAGCCGGTTCTTCTGGCGCTGCCATTGCCGTTTCTCGGCAACACTTGCCTTTTGGCCTCTTAGCACCCAAGGCCACTTCTCTCGGCGGCCATTGCCGTTCTCGACAAAGACTTGCCTTTTGGGCTCTTAGCGTGGGTGAGGGAAAGGGATCGAGAGGAAGGTGATGGCAGAGCGCCTGGGACAAAGATATAATGTACACGTAGACTAGTGGATAGGGGAATCCGATCCGAGGCAATTGTCTTTCAATGATTGAGTTCACATTCACATGTAAAAAGAAAGGTAGTACGTACTCGTGATGATTGAAAAAAAAGCAAGGTACACCAGGAGCACTCCACATTGAAAGGAATGTAGGGAACTGAGAAAGACAAAGATATGAGTAAGGAACAAGGAATTGAATCAACATGGATCCACGCAAAATGTCATGAAAGTGCCCAAACTGGCACGACATCAAATTTATCTTCTACTTGTCGATTACAAGGACAATCAAGTTCCCCTGTTTAGCCCTGGTGATTGGCAACCGGGCGCAAATACTCTACATTGCAGCCTACAATTGCCCTAAAAATGTCTCTGCCACTAGACAAAATCAGCAACAGTTCCTTCATTTCTGCCTGCGCTCATCCTAGGATGTCTCTTGCACTTAGCAAAATCATCTCTAGCTGATTTATGTTTGCCTCACCATCGATGGGATCTCATGGATAGTTGGGTAACCGACCATGTGCTTCAATTCGGTATAGACCGATTAGGCTAAAGTTGGGCACCTCTGTTCGCTCTGTTATTAGGGGGTGGTGAATTGAACAAAACAAGCAGGGATCATCGATTCCCTTCCCATTCCAGCAGTGGAGATGTTCAGGGCTCGATGTACGTTGACATCACCTTTTTGCAACAACCTACTCGTATTCTCTGCCATGGTGATTGTGGTAATAAACTTGTGTCTTGTGGAACACCTCATGTAGCAAGAGTGGAATTATCTTGGTGCAACTCCAAACTGAAACGCCACACATTCTTATGTTTGATGCCACATTGGCACTGCTACATCGACACTTAGACTGACTATGGTAGATTGATATACTACTTGTGCTTCGGTTAAACAGTAAATATATGACTAATATTCAACAAATCACAACCGGCCTATTAGCTCAGCTGGTTAGAGCGTCGTGCTAATAACGCGAAGGTCGCAGGTTCGAGACCTGCATGGGCCATTTTTTATATTCTACTTTATTTTTGTGAAAATGATTTTTCTTTAGATTATTTTTTATTGCTCCTCAGATTTTTCTAGATTATTTTTTATTGCTCCTCAGCCGTTAGCCGTCATGGTCACACCGCACCGACGCCATGGCAGTGGCAACGCATGGACTTGAAGGACCTCCACCTCTGTGATGGACCAAGTTTCAGGCAGCTGAAGCTGTAGAGACGCAAGGTACCGTGCGCGCCACTTGCGCTTTGCCGCCGGCCGTTTCTGCGGAATGGGACACGGGAGGGGGGATAAAACTGGGGTGTACACCGTGCACACGCGCATGCTTTGGTGTGCACCCATGGTAGATTGGCGGGGTGTACACCGCTTGACACGCATGCTTTGATGTGCACCTACGGTAGATTGGCGTCACGTGTCATAGAAATCATTGTGGCCGTCAGCGGCCCCAGTTTTTTCCGGGAGGCGTGGGCGCCTGCCAAGTGTGCGGACGCCCACGGCCGAGTCGGTGCCAACCTGCTGCTGCCCATTGCCCCCACATCAGGAATTCAGGACCGGTTAGCTGCATGCCGTGCGAGATCTTGCAGGCCGTTCAGGACAAAAGCGACTGCAGTAGGCTGCCGAATCCTCCAAGCCTAGGGTCCTGACCAAAATGCATCGTCGATCGGTACATGCATGCATCGCTGCTGGAGACTACAGTGGTGGTAACAGCGACAGTAATGGTCACAAAGCTACCTTGCTCTGCATCGATCATTTGCTTGTACGAGTCCGAGTAGAGTTGTAGGATAGGAAGGAGGCTACATGAATATCTAGCGATTTGTCTTTGTACCAAACTGATAAGAAAGAGTACAATATAATATTATTGGATGAATGTCGTTGCATGTAGACGATTGATTTGATGGATTTGTAATGCGTGAACGCATACCAGTAGCACTATTTCATTGTCTTTTGCATTCTATTTTGGTCTTTAAAAATCCTTTTCTCTTTGATTAAAAATGTAGAACATGGTCAGTTATGCATAGGCCAACACGACTAATATAGACATGGTTGCAAAACTTTAGGTGCCAATTATGTTATCTTAACCCAAACACCTAAAATAAGATAAGATCAATTAAGAAAAACAACATCCTAGGAATAACTAAAGATTTTAATTAATAAAAAATATATAACGTAGTCAATCACTGAAAGCATAACGCGGCCGTTAGAAAAAAATGGGTCCACTACTATCTATATATTTCTACTCACATTCACTTGTTATATGGCCGCGTCCACTACTATTTTTTTTTCCTCAGATGGAAGCCGGAAATATAATTTCCTTTATCTAAAAAATACTTTCTTTTTTTTTGAAACTTTTTAGAGAGAGAGCCAAACTTTTTCCCCTTTTTTCCCCTTCACGTTAGGAAAATGCTATTTGCTCTTAGCCTTGTCAAGCATCTCATCTCATCTCATCTCATTCCTTGCCGTTCGTTACCTGGCTTGTCTGGTCGGACACAGAGAGATAGGATACGGCACATACGGTCAGGAAGGCGTGCACGTTCGCTCACGTGCGCATCAGATTCCCGTTGCCCCATCCAACGGCTGTGATCCGCCCATCGTACCTCACTGCTTCAGGGCCGCACGAACCCGCCCGGCGTAAAAAGCGGTTACGGGTTTCCGTTTCTTCCGATCTGACGTGGCAGGATGGGTCAGCGTCGTCCGACTCGGATCGCATGTGGCGGTCATGATTCCGGACGAGTCAGCGCATCCGTGGATCGATGCGTGCTTCCAGGCATTGCTTTGCATTGGCTAGCTATTCTATCCTATTATTACCCAAATGCATTATTATGCGTGGCATATAGATACTCTTGCCTGCACGCCGCTTCATGAGACCGCAACGTCTAGTAAGAATTCATCATGGGTCTCGCGCATGATTAGATGATTTATACAAATACTAATGATTGTTGATCATGTGCTAAGTGAAAGTTATGGGTTTCTAAAGAGTTTCCACAAAACCATTTTTACTTTTATTTGTCCGATGGTAGCCATGGTGGCACGACATTATCCGCACCATGCAACTGGTGGGCAAAGTGTGCGTACACACGACCATGCTTTTCATTTGGTGATTTATTCGGGTATAAGCCCGATGGCACGTGCTTTTGGTAGGGAAGCCGGGCGTGGAAGTGGAGGCGCGGTGAGGCTCCCGGCGCCATTGAGGACAAGGTCGACCGTCTTCGAGGGGGGAATGCCGCCCCTAAGCGGCGCCGCTTTTGAGATCTTTCTCAAAGGAGTGTTCGACCTCTCCACTCTAGATCTCAACACCGAGGGGCTGGGTGAGGAGTTCGCCTAACCCCGCTATGGCGTCCCGTTGCTTTGTTGCAAATTTGTCAAAATGTAATCCCTTCAATTGTATCCAGTAGTTGCTAGGTGTGGCTTCGTGATTGCTTGGTTACCGTTGCATCTTGTTGTTTGAACTTTACTCTCGCTTAATGAAAAACGCGCAACGGCGTGGTCTCCAAAAAATGTCTTCTCTAAGAAACATAATCGTTGGTCGAAACCATTTAATTGATCCGAGACACACTAGGGAGGGTCCGAACGCTGTATATAAGACTGTCTCAACGAGAAGATGCAAACCCAAAAGTGCGGCAAGAACACTACTTTTGGCCAACCAAAACATCCTCCAACGGGGAACCAAAACACCAGCCGCATTTTAGGACCAAAGGATACGCAAAAGTGCATCTCCTCTCTCCTCGCTACGCAAATCGCCTCGTGGTGGCCCGCATCCACCGGCACACGCCTCCTCCTCTTGCCCAAGTAGATGAAGCCGGCGAAAGCAGCAAAGAGCACGACGATCCCGCCCACGGCCACGGCCACGCCCACCACGAGCGCTCCTCCTCCCTCTTCTTTGGATCCGCGGCTCGGTGAGGTGGGATGGGATGGCACCCCGGCGACCTCGGCGGGAGGAGGGGCCGGCGGCCTAGCACCCCGGTCCCCACCGGCGAGGAGGAAGAAGGGAAGAGGCGGGGGCTCGGGATAGGAGGATGTGAAGAGGATTGCGCCGCTGCTGTTGCCCGTATGCTGTTGGAGAAGGAAGTTCATGGGTTACATGCTTTTTCACTGTGTGCAAATCTAAAACCCGTGAATGAGTCTTGTGTTTGCCTAGTGTTTGTTTGAGATAGCCTAATCTCCTTTGAAACCGCTTAGCTCGCCTTAGCTCCAGTGTCGGCCCTATGGGGGTGGCAAGGTGTGCGACGGCCGAGGGCCCGCACCAAGGAGGGGCCCAAGCCCACGTATATATAAAACCCTCATGCCTTATAGTCCATTAGCCATTAGCAAACTAATTACTCCTATAAGACAATCTGATTGTGATTCAAAAGTTCATGGGGTGCCAACACAACACACGCATGGGCACACAATGAGTCAGTGACCCACCAGAGCTCCACGCCTCCGACGACGCCATCTTGATTTTTTTTTTTTTTTTTTTTTTTTTTTCTTGGCTTCTTGAATGCGATCGCTTGAGGCGATCAATTATTCCAGTTCATGCCAAGGCTCTAGGTATCTTTTATCTTTTATTTTTTTACTTTTCAATCAAAATTAACTATTTGAGTACTAAGAATATTTTATTGTTTTTGCTTTCGCTTTATGAGTAAATCAACTCATATATATATCACAAATTTTATACATAGTCTAGAGGGTCATCGCGACAAGTTCGCCGTGAGGGCCCACAAAATCATAGCACCGGCACTGCTTAGCTCGTATGGAAGCAAGAAAAGATCCTGGGATCTCGCCCACTGACGAAACATCTTTTTATTAAGTCTCCCTCTCTCTCTACCTAGTTGGTGAGTTAATTAATTATAAAACAATAAATAAATAGTCGACAAAGGATCGAAACATCGCCTTGATTGCATCAACTGTGCACTCCCTTCCGTATCATAATTAGATGGTGGCAGTCTCTTCATGAGTGTTTTCATGCACATTAAATACAAATCCACATCAAGAAAAACTTCACTTTTGCATGAAACGCCTAGGAGAGAGAATGAAAAAAGTTTCATCATGGTGAAACCTTTGGGCACTGTTTCACATGCGTTGGAAACGGGTGAAACCCCGTTGAGATAGAAATAGAGTTTCACCATGGAACTATGCAATTAAACCATGCAATGAGAGAGAAGTTGTGGGACCCTTGAGCCTATGAAACCGTGCAATGAAACTGTGCATTGAGGGAGACGGCTATTTCATACCAAAGTTTCACACCTTAGAAACCGGGAGGTGAAACTCTCCATTAAGACCGGGCTTAGGATGGCAACATGGTCTACAAAGACAACTTTGACTTCTTTCTATAAGAATATCGATTGGAAAGTTATATATGCATATTTTTATGAAAGTATTTTTCAAGACAAATCTATCGATATGGTTTTCATATTCCAAACTCAACAATCTAAAAGTTATTCATGATTTATATCTAGAATGTTTGACTCAAACTTTGTCCTAAACATCATGTAATTGTGATATGGAGGGAGTATGTCTGTATATCTCCTCAAACCCGTGAACATGGAGTAAATAAAAACAGAACTTGTAACTACCGTTCCAAACTCGGGATGGTTTGTCAACAATTGATTTGATTATATATTATTACCTCGATGACCACAAGAGTTTCAGTTCTCCTACAAATACAAACCAAGCTTGTACTTCATGCTGCTCTCCGCTAATACGACTACATACATGACATGAAACAATTAGTTTATTTTTTTCAAAGAAAAAAAAAATTAGAGTAAGAACTCAAACCAGTTTCTTTGTGGAAAAACAACTCTAACAAGTTTCCGATTTAATTAACGCGCGCAGTTTATAGCGTTCACATGCACCCCAGAGCAACCGAGAGGGGGCCAATTGCAAAAACCTCCCCCCGCCTCCACCTCCGCCTCCGCCTCCGAGTCCGAGTGCTATATATAAGCAGGGGAGAGGAGCGCGGCCGAGCCCAAGCCAAGCGTCGCCGGACCACACAGAGCGGAGCGGAGCTCGTCGCCAACTCAACCCAAGCGCCGCCTCTGCGGACGCGGATTCGTTCGAATCCAAGGAAGATGACGGTGGGCGCCGGGATCGCGGTCCAGGACGGCAGCCTCATGGCGCTGGGGGCCAAGGTCCTGCGGGAGGTGCGACCCAACGTGCTCGTCACGCCGGCCGCCGGCGGTGGCCACACCAACGGCGCCTTCCTCGGCGTCCGCTCCGCACCCGCCGGCAGCCGCAGCGTCTTCCCCGTCGGCAAGCTCCGGTACGTAATTAATTAATTAAAGGCAGCTCCTGTTTCGGCCTTTGTCTGTCTTCGGGGACGATTCAGATTAATTCGCCTCCAATGTTAATGTTAATTCCGAACGGACACCACTCTTGTCAGAGCGTGCGCCGAGCTATGCATTATAATCACTTTTGTTGTTTGTATCTTATATAAAAGGTAGTACTAGTAGTAGTTTTCTAGTAGATGACTGGTTGTTGATAGGGGCACCTTGGCTGTGGCTGGGATGCCAAGGTTCAGGCGTCCAGTAAATTCGGCATGTTCCTATCACTGTCAGTATCAAGGGATAAAAGTAAAACTGTTACATTAGTTTTGTTCTTGCTGAAAGGATTCTTCACACATTTTGTTTTATTATATTATATATATAAAAAAAAAAAGAAATGACCCCTTGGCTGGCCAAATCGAAACCTGAATTTCTAATAGTAACTAGGATTCTGAATTTCCAGTATACTAATATGAAGGAACCATGAGCTTGGCAAGAATTCTGAAGCCACAGTATTATGCTCTGCTGCAGGGACCAGCGGTTCATGTGCACGTTCCGGTACAAGATGTGGTGGATGACGCAGAGGATGGGCTCATCAGGCCGTGACATCCCCTTCGAGACGCAGTTCCTCATCGTCGAAGGCACTGATGGGCTGCAGTCCACCGGTGATGGCACCGGCGAGCAGCCTGTCGTGTACACTGTCTTCCTACCCATACTGGAGGGCTCATTCCGTGCTGTTCTTCAGGGGAACGCTGACGATGAGCTGGAGATTTGCTTAGAGAGTGGTAAGTGGGTGGGGGTAACAGACCAACTATCAGTATAAACATCTCTTCTTTGACTTTGTACAGTTGTGTGATGGGGGATATAATAGTATTCGTTCCTGTCATGATTCAGGCGATCCAGATGTGGAATCCTTCGAAGGCTCCCATCTGGTCTTTGTTGGCGCCGGATCGGATCCATTCGAGGTCATCACAAATTCAGTGAGGTAAGTCAATGCCTTCTCTTCCTTACAGTGTCCTCTTATTTTAGTCCATTATTGTGTTGCATGTTGTGTTGTGTTACCTTTTCTTTCAAGCTTCCCAATTCAATTTTCTGACTACAATTTCCTTGCTCATTAAACAAAATCAATCAACTTGCTACAGAGTCGTTGAGAGGCACTTGCAGACGTTTTCTCACAGGGAAAAGAAAAAGGTAGTGAGATGTTGCTTGGGGAAATGGTATCCTGGATTTGGGTTGTTATACAGACTTCTGAAACTTCCAACTTGCTGCAGATGCCAGACATGCTAAACTGGTTTGGTTGGTGCACGTGGGATGCATTCTACACCAATGTTACTGCACAAGGAGTGAAGGAAGGATTACAGAGGTATATAACATCACACAAATTTTCCACGGTTTCAATACCTGCCACAATATCAGTATTGCTTATCAAATACCAATATACCTATTTATCTTTCTTTTTCAGCTTTGAAAAAGGTGGGGTTTCTCCTAGATTTGTCATAATTGACGATGGATGGCAATCGGTCGCTATGGATCCAGTGGGAATCGCTTGCTTATCTGATAACTCAGCCAAGTAAGCTGTCTAAACACAGTTTATGCTTGATTTCTGTACAAATTCTAGAGCCAGTTCAGATTCTGAATTTTCCCTATTATGTCCGTTAGCTTTGCAAACAGGTTGACTAACATCAAGGAGAACCACAAGTTTCAGAAAAATGGCAGGGAGGGTCACAGGGAAGATGATCCAGCAAAGGGCCTATCACACATCATCAATGAAATCAAAGGGAAACATGAGCTGAAGTATGACAGCATTATATTGGATAAGTTGTTCTTATTCATTTATTTATTACAAAACGACAGAATTTTTGAAAGTCATCTCTCTGACATGTTGTGTCAAAACAACTCAGGTATGTGTATGTATGGCATGCCATTACCGGTTACTGGGGTGGAGTCAGGCCAGGTGAAGCTGGAATGGAGCACTACGAATCGAAGATGCAGCAGCCTGTGTCATCACCAGGGGTGAAGAAAAACGAGCCCTGTGATTGTTTGGACAGTATAACGACCAATGGAATGGGCCTTGTGAACCCTGAGAAAGTATTCAGTTTCTACAATGAGCTCCACTCGTATCTTGCATCTGCTGGGATTGACGGGGTCAAGGTAGACGTGCAGAACATCCTTGAGACGCTGGGTGCTGGCCATGGGGGAAGGGTACTGCTAGCCAGAAAGTACCAGCAGGCTCTAGAAGCTTCCATTGCTAGGAACTTCCCTGACAATGGCATCATATCATGCATGAGCCACAACACAGACAACTTGTACAGGTAATAACTCGTGCTGAAATGTCTTGAAATTAAAGCTTTGTTTGGTAGTTGGTGCAATTACCTTAAAATTATGGTTACTCATTCACATTCTTTTGCTGCAGTTCAAAAAGGAGCGCGGTGATTAGAGCATCTGATGATTTCTGGCCGAGAGACCCTGCTTCCCATACCATACACATTGCATCGGTCGCATATAACACTGTTTTTCTCGGTGAATTCATGCAACCAGATTGGGACATGTTCCATGTAAGCATCATCACTAATTCCTTTTCCTGCTGGCTTTTTGTGCTATGCGTCAATCGTTTGTGCCCTGACTGATGACATGCCTTTTTGTTTCCAGAGTGTTCATCCGATGGCTGAGTACCATGCTGCAGCTCGAGCGGTTGGTGGTTGTGCCATATATGTCAGGTAAATAAAAAAAAGTCATGGAAGTAACATTAAGTGATTACATTGCATTGTGTTGAATTAGGTATACTAACTTATTTATTCGATCTGCAGTGACAAGCCTGGAAACCATGACTTCAATCTCCTGAAGAAGCTTGTGCTTCCTGACGGATCGATCCTGCGCGCAAAACTCCCTGGGAGACCAACTAGAGACTGCCTGTTCTCTGATCCCGCAAGGGACGGCAAAAGGTTAGCAGTGGACTTCTAGTTCTATCTGTTCCTGTTTACTTATAATTGACTTCTGACACCACACTGAAACCATCTGATGCTTTTTATACAGCATTCTCAAGATATGGAACCTGAACGAACACTCCGGTGTCATTGGCGCTTTTAACTGCCAAGGCGCCGGTTGGTGTCAGGTAGGGAAGAAGAATCTCATCCACGACGAGCAGCCTGGAACAGTGACCGGCGTAATCCGGGCACAGGATGTCGCCCACCTTGCAAAGCTTGCTGATCACAGCTGGAACGGCGACGTGATCGTGTATTCGCACGTAGGAGGTAAACACATTTTTTTTTCGCCCCTCTGATGAATCATTGTTAAGCGTGATCCTTTTCTGTTTCATCTTTAAGAATAACAACCACCTGTCAGATCAATGACAAGCAACCTTTGTGTACATTTCAGGAGAGGTGGTGTACCTGCCCAAGAACGCCTCGCTGCCTGTGACGCTGAGATCACGCGAGTACGAGGTATTCACCGTGGTCCCTCTGAAGCACCTGGCAAACGGCGCCTCCTTTGCGCCGATCGGTCTGGTCGACATGTTCAACTCCGGTGGCGCGGTAAGGGAGCTGAGATTTGGTGAGGATTCAGACGTCGTTGAGCTCAAAATGCTGGGCTCTGGCTTGGTTGGAGCTTATTCCTCGACCAAACCGAAGAGTGTTGCTGTCGATTTGAAGGTTATCGATTTCTCCTATGATGACGCCTGTGGTCTGCTCACATTTGAGCTTGGCGTTCCTGAGCAAGAACTGTACTTGTGGACGGTTTCAGTGGAGTACTGAGGTCCATTGTAACAATGCAGTGAGGACTGAGAGTTCAGATGAGGTGTATTTCATCAGAGGAGAGGGCTCGGGTAGGTCTTCCGATTTATTCAGCGTGTTGTACCTACTACCGTTAGCTATATTCTGGATGCAGAGAAATTAGCTGAACTCGCTTGGGAGTTGGGAGATGTCATTTTAGGCAGAATTGTAATGTGCTAAAAATTCAAGAGACTGCGGCAGGTGTAGTACATTTCCAAAGGTGTAAAATGAAATTATGAAATAGAAAAGAGTCTTAAGTATTATGTTTACAATTAAAAGAAATATTGAGAAACATTTTGAACTGGTCGCTTCTACGCTCTCATTCTCTCTTGTAATCAATCTCATGGGCTTGCAATCAGCCTCTCAGTAAAGGGCCGTTATCGTCACTATGCCGTCGAAGGGCAGCCAGCACCCAAGGAGTTGAGCGTTCAACTTACTTACATGGGCCTCCAGCCCAGTGTGAAATGGAGTGAAAATTTATACCAAAGAAAAAATGTAAACAAAAGGCAGTTTTTTTTTTTTTGTTACTTTGGGACCTCTAGTATATTATGTAAAAATATTTGAGAGACCAAGTAGAATACGACTAGGATAAGAAAAACATAACTCCCTCCGTACACATAAAACTTGATGTTTTGAAAAAGGTTTGAGTCAAAAACATTGAGAATATAAATCATTAATAATTTTTAAGCTGTTAAGTTTGCAAATGTGAAAACTATATGAATAGATTTGTCTTGAAAAATACTTATCATTTTTCATAAATATTTTTAGAATAATGAGAGGTCAATGCAGTGTTTTGGAGACCGTGTCATTGTCCTAAACGTCAAGTATATATGATGTATCATGTTTCATAGCTATGTTTCATAGTTACGTTCAGTGTATGTAATCTAAGGATTTTGATCCCCTTCATCACTAACCAATACTCTTAGTAGTTTCTAAGAGTTACGTCCTCCTATGAGCCAATGACATACCTCCTATGAGCCAATAACTTAAAATTACCGATCCACGTCCCATATACCAGAAGACTTAGCCCCCAAAAGACAATCATCGTTGCATATGAAGTTTGTGCATGTGAAGGGGAGGAGACGGAGACATAGGCGCCTGATCACAGATTTTTAGTGGGTAAGAGCAACTCCAACCCAACCCCTATTTGAGTTCCTACCCTAAATTTTAGGGGTTTTGAGAAAAAAATTAACTTCAGTGGAGCCCCTTAATGAGACCTCAAATTTTAACAAACCCTAAATTTTAGTTTTAAGCCCGTAGACCTGGTTGGCCCCTATTCCTTTTTTTCCGCCGCCCGACGCTGGGGGGAATCGCGTCCCCCCCGCCGCCGGGATTTTCCACCCGTCGGGCGCAAGCACCGCCCGCCCGAAGCTCGCCGCCGCGCCGGGCTCATCGCCGCCGCCCTCACCTCCGCGCTCGCCGCGTCGGCAGCCATGAGCGGCGGCGTGGAGGGTGGGCGGCTCCACGCCCTTGAGCGCGCTCCGCCACCGACAACCTCCCGCCCGTCCGTCGTGGCCGAATCGGCTTCCCGGCTTCGTGGGCTGGATCTCGCACTCGGCGGCCAAGGCTTAGCCATAGCGGCCGGCGGAGCGAGCACGGTAATGGCGTCCCTCCATCGGCAGAGCAGCGCAGAGGCGAGAGAGCGCGTGATCTTGGCAGCAAGGCTGCCCCCGGCCGGCGGCTCTCCGTCATGCCGAAGTCGCCCGCCGCCAAGCAACGCAGGGGCACGACGTTGCGCCAATTACACCGTGATGGCAACGCCGCAGCGTAACTCCTGGCGCGGGCCTCGAACGCCTCCGTGCAGCCCCGAAAGCCCGGCGGCTCCACGTATGGCGTCGGAGTCCGCGCACGATGTACTCGTCTGCTTCTTGAACTCGGATTCGGGCGCGGTGCGAGCCACGGCAGCGAGCGCAGCGGCGCGCACGGCGTCAAACCGACGTCGAGAGGAGTTCGCGAGGAGTTCATCGACTTGAGATGCGGCCCCGGCGGCAGGCGCCACGGTGATGCGGCGGGCTACCAGCCAGCCAGCAGCGGTACGGCACCAGCCGAGGAGTTCGCGACGTGTTTCAGCTCTGAGCAGCCTCTCATGCTTCGTCTCCTGTACTGAATTTTAGGGTCTTTATTTTGGTGCTACCGTTGGAGCACAAGTTTAATTTGAGCCAACAAAAATTTGGATTGGGCACCTAAATCTAAATTGAGGGCTTTGATTTGGGGACTATGACCGAGATGCTCTAGAATCCCCTGATCTAGCACAAAACCATGTGACGGCGCCGGTAAAGTTAATCACCTCCTACACGTGGCCCCTAAACCCCCCACGCACACCATTTTCTCTTTCTAAACCCCGTGTGCTTTCCTACCCCAACAGTTCAACTTCCTCCGCAAGCCGCCGGACCCCGCCGCCGGCCGCGATGGGCAGCAGGGTGGCGGCGGCGCTGCTCCAGCGTGGAAGGGACCAGGCATCCGCCCTGCTGACGCCTCGTCTGCCGAGGAGCGCCCCTGCTCCGGCCCCAGCGCCTAGGGTTGGATCCACCTCCCCTCCTCCTCCTGCGGCGGCGGCGGCGGAAGCTGCCTCCTCCCTCCGAGGCCGGGGCCAGCGGGGGCCTTCTCTCCCGCTTCCCGCTTCGGCTCCTTCCACGCCTTCCGATCCCTCGCTCCCAAGGTCAGCGGGCCTCTCTTTCTCTGCTCTTCTCGCGCATCCCCCACTGGTAAATGTTGACGCCGTCATTTTCGAGGAATTGCCAGACCTTGTGTGATTTGATCGCTTTCGATGGAAATGGGTCCGGGACGCCACCCTGTGTAGGGAAAATCGGCTTTTATGCCCATTTTGGGGTGAAGTTTATCTGATTGATATAGTGAATTAGATGCAGCGAATACTGCTTGGCTGTATCTGTCTCCCGAGTTTCAGGTAGGACAGAATAGCATACAGGATTCATCTCTGCATGACGAAACGCTAAAGAGAAAATGGTGCTTGGGTTGTGGCAATTACTACAAAAATGTAAATAAAATTTCTCATGTGATGTGATTTTGTTGCATATGTGAAATTCACACTCCACAACCCATTTCTTAAACTTTTAGAAAATATGGTATACAATCATTACTTCGACTTGGCGTGCTGAAAGGAATTCTCATCTGATTTGTATGCTTGCTTCATTGCAGACCGTGTTTGGTCAATGCACAAGGAAAATGTCAACTACTGCCGCGACAGCACTGAACTCAACTATGGCCAGTGGAGCAGCAAATTCAGGACTGAAGCTACTTGTTACGAAAGGGCCTCAGGCACAGAAGGCGGTTGGGATATGGCTCTTTGGCTGTGCTGCCTGGGTATTCAGCTTGGTCTTACTTGGAGGGATTACTCGGCTCACACGTTCTGGGCTGTCAATGACTGACTGGAAGTTCACAGGGGAAATACCTCCAATTACAGACGATGCATGGCAGCTGGAATTTGAGAAATACAAGCATTCACCTGAATACAAGAGGTAAGGAAGCAATCCTTGTCATTTGTTCATACATTGCCTAATGTTCTGGGCTGTCAAACTTCTATAATTGTTGACCAAGTTAATAGATAGGTAGTTCACATGGACTCTCAGCAACTTTATTTATTTCCTTTAAACAGATAATGACTATCCCCTGCTGTTTCTCTGTGTTTGTCCTTATAAGTTCCCTTCTTTAAGAGATGCTGTTTTGAATGCCATATTTCTGCTAATGCAATTGCAGCATTTATCTAGGGTGAACAAAGGAATGAGCCTTGAAGATTTCAAATTTATATACTGGATGGAGTATGCACACAGAATGTGGGGAAGAGCTTTGGGCTTTGTATTTGCTGGTCCTTTTGCATACTTTATTGCAAAGGTTATGTTACCCGCCAACTTGGGCTCAGGCTGTCGGCTCTTTTTGCACTTGGTGGTGCACAAGGACTCATTGGCTGGTGGATGGTGAAAAGTGGGCTCGAGGTATTTATTAGACAAGGTCTTTCATGTTTAATTACTTTGAGGCTTTGAGCTTCAGTTCACTATTTTTTTCACCTCAGGAACCTACATCTGAGTATGTTCAACCAAGGGTTAGCCCTTACAGGCTGGCAACTCACCTGACATCTGCATTTGTTATATACTGTGGTATACTGTGGACTGCTTTGTCAGTAGTGATGCCTGATCCTCCAACCGGATCAATGAGTTGGGTCAACGGTGCAGCAAAAATCAGAAAGTTGGCAATTCCTGTCAGTGCTGTTGTGGGGATTACTGCAATATCTGGAGCATTTGTTGCAGGCAATGATGCAGTACGTATTACATTCTCCGCTTGTGTTTTGTAGTTTGTCTTGAAACTAAGTTTATGTTTTCTTTCTTTCATCTAATTATTTATTACTGCTATGACAAGGGGCATGCATACAATTCATTCCCAAAGATGGGTGACAGTTGGATTCCTGAAGATGTATTTAGTATGGAGCCTTTCATCCGCAATTTTTTTGAGAATACATCTACAGTACAGGTAGCTTTTTTTTGCAGTGTTAAGTTTATAGATCTGTTCATGTTCTCATACAAAAGAGTTCAGCTCCACATGTTGTCTGGCATATTTTATCTGAGAGTTTTCAGTCATTCTCTTTTTAGCTTCTTGCCACTCTGTCCCAAATTATATGTCGTTTTTGACTTTTCTAGATACATAACTTTTGCAATGCACCTAGATACTCCCTCCATTCAAAATATTAAGTCGTTTAGGCTTTTCTAGATAAGCTTTTACACTATGTCTAGATACATAATAAACACTATGGATCAAAAATCCAAAACGACTTACAATTTGGAATGGAGGGAGTGTATGCTATGTGTAGGTACATAGTAAAAACTATATATATCTAGAAAAGCCAAAACAACATATAATTTGGAGTGGAGGGAGTAGTTTTTGAGCAATTCATTTTGGCAAAACCACAAAATAAGCAGTACAGTAGCATAACAGTTTGTTTCTTCCGCAAAGTATGCATTGACCATTTTGCAAGAAGTGTCA
The DNA here is from genome assembly GCA_015847255.1 of Hyparrhenia diplandra. Lineage (NCBI taxonomy): Eukaryota > Viridiplantae > Streptophyta > Magnoliopsida > Poales > Poaceae > Hyparrhenia > Hyparrhenia diplandra. The sequence continues at coordinate 202,912 of JADLZK010005195.1, read as the reverse complement.
TATAAGTATTACAGTAAGTTCTTGTGTCAATATGCGTTGATGATCTGATCACCAGAAATTTTTGAGTGCATCACCACAGGAGTTGTGTTAGTCCAGAATTCTTCACCTGTCTTGTGACTAACAAGCTCTTCTCATTCTTGTAGCTCAATCACCGAATTCTCGCAACAACAGCATTACTCTCTGTGGGTGGATTATGGTTGGCTGCAAGGAGAATAGACATGCATCCAGCAGTCAAGTCACTGATTGGAAGCACACTTGGGATGGCTGCTCTCCAGGTAATACATCCAGCTCAGTTTGTTAGTTCCTGCTAGTAACTTATATAACTATCAATTGTTGTGCACAATCCAATATGCATGCTGATGTGCCAGATGCAGTTAACAAGTTCATTTTTGAGGCACATGAAGAGTATAACCAAGTTCTAAGGAACTAGTGTACAACATCGATAATAATGATGTTAAATATTCTATTTCAGGTTACATTGGGCATATCTACACTATTGATGTATGTTCCAACCTCCTTGGGTTCAGCGCACCAAGCTGGAGCATTGACTCTATTGTCACTTATGATCCTTCTCACCCACACTCTAAGAAGGCCAACACCAGCTCTTCTTAAATCAATCGCAACTGCTGTGAAATCAACCTGATACTATGCCTTGAATTTTACCATCCTACAATTACGAGTTGATTTTCCTTTCCCCATCCTAACTTGCAATGGTGCCTGTGTTTCTTTGCACCACCTAACTACTGTAGCATTTTTTGAATTGCTGCTTTTGAATAAAGGGCCCTCAATGTTTAGTCCCAAGTGTTAGAAATCTCTCCTAGCCTTCTTTTTAATTGCTACATTACATTTTTTTTTTGGCACAGCTGTCTGCAGTTCTTGTATCCATAGAAGAGGATGAATTTGTGCCGAGAAATTATACACAAGCTTTGGCTCCTTTCTTCCCCGGAAAAGGAAAAAAAAGCTGTTTCCTTTCTATTCTTATGCATAAACCAGATGCAAAAGAAAAAAAAAAAGCTCTGTTTGCTTTCTATTCTTATGCATAACCAGATGCAATAGAAAAAAAAAATGCTCTGTTTGCTTTCTATTCTTATGCATAAACCAGATCCAGGTTGATTTTTTCCCAAATAATTTATAGTTGTGTCCCTCTTACCTTAACAAGATGCTAATTCAACTCACCACCTTGAGGCAGGTTTGATTTCAAATGTTCAAACTTAGTCCTTTGCATAAAGTTTTTTGAGAGCATATTGAGCCCTGATGTTAAGGGGTGCAGGTCCCTCGATTCTGTCAACTGTAGGCACAATTTAGTTTGTTGGCAAGAATATGAAACTCTTTCGGCTTCACTCAGCAACATGTTTTCGTTTATTAGTGATCAATAAAAATAGACAAAAATATGTGCAAATGTAGATCAGTTATCTTGTTCCACAAATGTTGATGCCTTGTTCTTGTTCCACAAAGGATGATGATGCCGGATGGAACCTACGCATGAACAACGAGTTCCAGCCAGTCAAACAAAGCTAAATGGCTTCAAAGTGCCTTTTCCAGATTTGATTTGACTAGAAGTACTAGGAACATGACCTCAATTCCCAAAGACGAAGAGAAGCAATCTGTAGTGGCACGGTTCTTTAAATCATAATCATATATAGATATATATCCCTTACCATTAAACATTTTCTATATCCAGCTATGAGAGACAAATTAGAACCTTCAACTTGGATGTTGATTCCTCCACCGAATGGCCCCTGAGCCCCTGTAAAATTTGATGGTACGTAGAGCGTTATATAAATAAATATATATATGCTCATGTAGTCATTTCATTACAAGTGTATCAACATGCATGAAAACTACTACAAAAATGTACTTCAGTCAGAAAATTGAAAGTTTAATGATGCTTCCATGAGATACAGTCCTTGATAACCTGGTGCTGCTGAAATGTGGACCAAGAGTGTTACAGCTAATTCTAGTAGAATGCTCATTATTATGGTCAGGAACGCATATTGATGGTTTTTATTCTGAAAATACAGGAGGCATATGATTGGTAACTATATCTAATTTTCAACCCTGACCTGAAGTATCAGAGTCCTAGCAGTCTCTTGAACTTCCAAAATTGACCGATCACTTAACATCTCCCTTCAAGCAAGGTGACTTTTGTTTTGCAGCTTGTTGATATCATTGTTAGAAATTTTGTTTGTCTATGAGTAGGGCTGCATAACAAACCGGAGCTAAAACTCGCTTATCTCGACCTGTTTAGCTCGTGAGCCAGCTTGTTTCACTCACATGGTAGCTCGTCAATAGCTTCAGCCAATAGATAAATTAATCAATAGCTTGTTAACGGGTGGAACTCCCTCGATTTTGTTCACTCTAGGCTTTACAACATGCTGTTTTCGTTTATTAGTGATCAATATAAAAGGAAAAAGACAAAAATATGTGTAAATAAATGTAGATCAGTTGTCTTGTTCCACAAAGGTTGATGCCTTGTTTTTTTTTTTTTTTTTTTTTTTTTTTGAAGGTCACCGGGGTGGGGGGGGGGGGAGGCGTTCCCCACCTGAATTTTTTATATATATTGGCCCAAAACGGGCTGATACAAAGTTTCAACAATTTACAACGGTACGCCCAAGCACGGGGGCGAAAAGTGACAAACACCAAAAAGGGGGAGGAAGCAACCACAACAACAACACCACAACCACCAAAAACACATAAACCCTTCAACGATGCCTCCAGGGAGGTGAACGACGCCAGAACGTAGTCATCGTCGGCCAAGCACGAAGAGGAGCTCCACGGGGCTTGGCAAGGCTTTCGCCTCGAACATGTGCCAAGGTGTCGAGCGGGTCGAACCGGGAGACAGCAGAAAGAGCCGAGGTTCTTCAATGACGCCTTCAAGAAGGAGATCTCGCCACGCTCGACAAACCGAGCTAGACTTTCGCCTAGAACCATTAACAGGTCTCCCGGTGACTCGCCCAAAACGGCGCTCTGACGAACACCAAAAGACATCCACGCCGGATGCGTGAAGGGTGGAAGCCGGCCGCCGCCACACCGCACGAGCCGAACTCGGACTCGCCCGCCAAACAGCTGGGAGGCGCCAACCGGGCCGACGCCCACACCCGACCGAAGAAGGGGGCTTGCCGCCGCCGCCACACCGCTGCCGAGTTATCGACTCGCCCGCCACAATGGGAGGCGCCGCACCGGCAGCAACCACGCCAAGACAGCAGGGGGTTGCCGGTCGCCGCCACACCACGCCGAGCCGCTCCCGGACCGCCCGCGAGGGCGGGCGCGCACCTCGCCGGCTCCTGTACCGCCCTCGACACAATCGCGGCGGAGTCGCACGGACTCGCCCCGCCACCGCGGAAGGCGCCGCGACCGCAAGACGAACGAGGCACGCAGCCCCACCGCCGGCAAGCTCGCGCCAAACCGCGCGCACCGCGCCGCCGCTGAGCCCTCGCAAGAAGAGCGGCGAGAGTGGACACGCCGCTTTCCACCGCCGGGCTCGCCCGCGCCAAATCGCGCACCCCGCTTCCATCGCACGACCATCCCCGCATCTGGCCGCCGGTAACAGACCGCACACCGTAGCCGCCCGGGCGCCCGCCACAAGGTCCGCCAGCCACGCCGGCCGCTCGACCCGCCACCGCAGCCAAGACCGCGCAGCCGGGCCAACCAGCCGCCGCCACCGCCCGAGGTGGGGAAGCGATGTCGGGAAGAAGAGGAAGGAAGCGCTGCCGCCGCCGGGTGTCATCGCTGCCTCGCCGAGGTGGGGACGCTGATCCGCCGCCGGGGCGCATCCCAGCGCCGAGCCGACGGAGCCGGGAAGACGCCGGGCGGCCGCCGGAGCTGTCGCTGGCGTGGGGGCCGGCCGGGCGGGGAGGCACATGCCGGGCGTGGGAGACCGCCGCCGCCGACACCTTCCACCTAGCCTCGGGCGCTGAGGACGCCGCCGCTGCCAAGGCGCCTTGGCGCTGCGCCGCCCGGCCGCCCATGGCCATCCCCGCACGGATGGGGCCGCGATCCGCCTCGGGAGAAAGGCTCGCCGCCCGCCCCTGGCCGCTGGCTTCCCGCGGCCCTCTCCCAGCAGCGAGGGGAGGGGGGGGGGCTGTAGAGGCTGAGGCGGCGGTTAGGTTTGCCGCGTCCGGCCGCCTGTGGCGGGGCGACGGGACGACGGGTCGAGCATACCTGAAAACAAGAGCGGTGGCTTTGGCCCCATGCCTTGTTCTTGTTCCACAAAGGATGCTTGATGTCTGATGGAACCTTGGCATAAACCATTGAACGAGTTCCGTTCCAGCCAGTCAAAACAAAGCTAAATGGCTTCAAAGTGCCTTTTCCCAATTTGACTAGAAGTACTAGGAAGAAGTAACATGACCACAATTCCCAAAGACTAAGAGAAGCAATCTGCAGTGGCACGGTTCTTTAAATCATATAGATATATATCCCTTCACCATTAAACATGAACTGTTTAAGACTCTTTTCTATATCCAGGTATGAGAACCAAATTAGAACCTCCAACTTGGATGTTGATTCCTCCACCGAATGGCCCCTGGGCTCCTGTAAAATGTGATGGTACGCAGAGCATTATACAAATAATATGCTTATTTAGTCATTTCATTAAAAGTGTGTCAACAAGCATAAAAACTACGTACTACACCCCAATGTACTTCGATCAGTCTGCAAATTGAAACTCTAATGATGCTTCCATGAGATACAGTCCTTGATAACCTGGCGCTGATGCTGAAATTTGGACCGGAAGTGTTACAGTTACTTTTAGTACGTAGAATGCTCATTATCGTGTTTAGGAACGCAGATTGATGGTTTTATTCTGAAAATACTGGGAGGTATATGAATGGTAACTGTATCTGACCTTGACCTGCATTATCAAAATCCTAGCTGTCTTGAACTTCCAAATTTGACCGATCACTTAATCTCTCCCTTCCCTTAAAACAAGATATAAACTGTTGTTTTGCAGCTTGTTGACACCATTGTCAGAAAAATTTGTTTGTTCATCTCTAGCTCATCTCGACTTGTTTAGGAATTATTTTGCCTAACGTTGCACTCATACAGCTTCAACTCCGACAATGAAGCTACTAGGGGAGCCGAAACCATAAAAGCTAAGCTACCTCATTAACTTAATGAGCTAAAATTCCTCGCAAAAAAAAAAAAAAAAACTTAATGAGCTAAAATGATAGCTCAGCTCGTTTAAAAAGGCCAAGCCGAATTGAGTCAAGTTAGCACTAAGACAAGAGAGCTAGCGAGTTATAAACTAGAAATAATAAAATTTCTAATAAATTTTTAGTATTAATAAATACACAACTGCTGCATATATTAGTCCCTGTTATGTTTAGTGAAGCCTGAAGCTTAGTACTCCCTCTATATCACAATTAGAAGACGTTTAGAACACTTCTATTTTCTATAAAAATATTTATTATTGGTATATTTTTATCAAAGTAATTTTCAAGACAAATCTTTTGGTATAATTTTCACATCTCCAAACTCCACAACTTTTATTCATTTTTTTTTTGAAAGCGTCCATTTTGGACGTGCTTCATTAAGGGAAATCGAGTTTGGACAAAACCATCTAGCTCAACGGCGAGATGCTATTGCGATCGATGACGACACACGCACACAAATCGCCGGCTCGAACAGCGCATCACGATCGGGTGCACTAAAAATGAACAATTGTGCGACCAAGGGCGAACGGGCTACTCGATCGCGGTCAGCAGGGGCGCCCGGACCCGATAACCCGCTGCACACCACTCTTCCGCCTCGGATTTGATATTTCGCTGTAGCTACGCCGGGCGTAGAGGAGATGTTGTCGGTTGTTCTCCGATTATGCTCTTTCCAGATTTCCCACGTTGCGGTGAAGCACTAGCGTGTCGAACCCTCTCGCGAAACGGCTCCGCACCTACGACGAGGATCGGCCACCAAAGAACCAGCATGTCGCCAGGCTGCGGGCAGAGATTTTGCAACCCTACAAGTCGAAGAAGCCGGAACCACATGGAGAAGACGCAGGAGATGAGAAGGTGGTCATAAGTCTGGCCCCCTCCTGCGAGCAAAGCACGCAATCCGTCGCAGTTTGGAGCCCGTGTCGCATCCTTCTGTCCGCAGTCCACAACCAAAACCTTTTTCATTTTCAAATGCGACACGGAGGGAGTATTTTCTAAACTAAACCAGGATTAGGGAATGGTTTTCCATTGCCGCAGGATTTTCCAAAAAAAAAAAAAATGTCAAGACCTAATAAATTCCTGATGTCTTAAACAATTCGCCTGTAACATCTGTAAGTGGTGTCGGTCCTCCACTAACCAGGTCCATAAAAATTAAAAATTCATCGTTTGAACTACGACTCCTACATCACTCTGGCACAACACAATGATCTGCCTATATAAAGAAGGACCTGGCTGCTGAGTTCTCCCATCCTTCTCTTCCCGGCCGATCCCTATTCCAAACCAGGTAGCTAGCTACTCCTAACTAGCGTCAAGAGGATCACCGTCGTCTTGCAGCTTGTAATCCATGGCCATCTCGCCGAAAACCGTCGCTGCTGTGCTCACCATGATGCTGCTCAGCACCACCTTCTGCTTCGTGATGCAGCTCCCGGCGCCGACTCGTGCAAGGATGCTGCAGGTGCCTGCAACTGAAACTAACAAGAACACCGATTGGGCCCCAACCACGCCAGGCCATAGCCCCAGCTGTGGCCATGTCTGTCCTCCGATGAACAAATGATAAAGCGTACCATGCATGCATCTGCTGCTCCTGCTCAATCGCTGCATCTGCCATCCTACTGTGTAATTAATTTTCGAGTTTATTCGGTGTGTTTGTGTTTTGCTTTGTTTTCGAAATATAAAATAATTCTAATGCATAGGGCATGTAGCTAGACGTTGTTTGTACCGCACGTTGTAAAACTCGCTATATACCTTCTTGTAATTGTGTCTACTCATATAAATAAAGGCAAATATTATGCAGCATTTCGAAAGGCAACAAATGAACACTTGAACACGGAAAGTTTTGGTGCTGCCTGAACAGTGGTCAGCCGCACACCGTGCAACCAACATGTCCATCAACGTGTAGTAAACATGCAGGAACTGACACAATGAGTATTTAACAGGAATTGATTGTCAGAATAAAAAAAAACTATAGGATAATAGGAGGGTGACTTTCCCCTTCACTGAGACTGAGAGTGGGTTTAGAAAACTGTTCAAGATATATTCTTACGTATGACGACAAAAGGAACACATATAGAAGAAGCTGTTTTTTTTTTTTCTACAAATAATAAATATAGAATAGTTACACGAATTTGCATAGTGTGTAGGAACCAAAGTTCCGTGGTCTGGAGGGTGTTTAAGAAAATGCACTAGGCTGTACATAAATGCACCATGCTATTACGTAAAATGAGTCAGTTTGCATGCATATGACATCGACCACAAACATATTTATTAGTGGGATATTGTTTTGCGAGAATCTAAAGCACATTGTTAGTCTTATCACTTTGCAGTAGCTTCCTTTTGAAAGATCACTTTTGCAGTACCTCGGAGCTGTGCTTTTCCTAGCTAGTGCTCATGTGTTTGTTTAAATATCCACCAAGCATATATTCAATTCGAGGTGCACGCTGTTGGTACCTCGGCAGCAGTTTTATTGTACAAAATAATTAAATTGTTCGTGCATTGCGCACTTACTTGTGGCATACTATGTCAACAACCGTATCTAAGGCGCCGGAAGCACTCGAGATATAAAGTCAAGAACCGTGTATAGAGCGGAGAGCTTCATGGACCCATGCCCTGCCACGGGCTTGAATGGCTGGAGAGGTTGTCACAGACCGGATCGATTCCAGGGTGACACGTGGCCTGGCGCTGAGGGCGGCGACGGCGCAGGGCAGGGTCAGCGCGCGCGTGGGAGAGGAATGAGGAAGGGAAATATATTTTCTTTATTGTTTGTTGACCTAAGAGATTACAGACACTTTTACTTTTATAGCCCGACTAGTGGGACTTGTAAACTAAGTAACCTCTCTAAAGGTTTCCTTATAGAGTTGAAATACCGTTTACAAGCAATCCTATTTATTTTTTCTAATAAGGGTCTTTCTTATAGATTGGAATATCCCCTTGCACACTAAAAGTCCTAAGATAATCCTAGTCAAACTCTTTCTTTATTTACGCATTAATTGCCAAAGAAGCCGCGGGTGTGTGTGTGTGTGTGTGTGTGTGTGTGTGGAGGAGGAGGAGGAGGAGGAGGAGGTGGCGGCGCGCGTGCCCTGCCCCCTGGTGGCGCACTGCTCGCCCCCCTTGGACCTTGTGGGCCTGTCATCCTGGGCCATATCTCCTGGCACGTGACAGAGGTACCAGGACGTTAGAGGATTGTGAGATATGTAATTACTACGGTACTACGAAATGATTGTGGACCGTCCATTTTTTCCAATCAAACGGTCACGATCGTCTATTAACCCCTAGGAGGTAATAATATTTATTTAATTTTTATTTTATCAAATAGGGTAAATGAGGATAGTTTTAAATAAAAAAAAATCTTATTTGTAGATTTTGTTGATGCATGTGTAATCTTTAAGTGATATGATTAATATTTTTATTTTATTTTTTGTAATTGATATATTCTCATTACCTTTTAGTTTTGTACGTAACTTGATTAGCATGACTATCATACATGACACCAGCGTGACTAGCGTACATGAGACCATATTAACTGGTGTGTAGATGCATTTACATGACACGTTCCTCGCAAAAAATGTACATGGCACGTTAGTTTTGTACGTGGTTGGGCATTTATGTGACTTAATTTTTTGCATGTACGTGGTGTCATGCACACGTTAGCTGGTGTGTATATGCTAAAAACGTGTACCATGACACCACGTTAGCTGGTGTGTAGATGCATGTACATGACATATTAGTTTCCTGTTCTACTCTCCCGTCATTTCGGGCTCTAATCTCCCGTGCCTTCCCGTGCTCTGTTATCCGCATGCGGGATAAAATCCCGAGAATAGGGGGACGGGGCGGCTTGAAGGTACAGGATGCCCCGCGCGAGGATTTGTTGAATCCGCATGCATACGAGATTTCCTCCGGTTAATAAGGGCTTCCACACATGTTAGCCTCTTGTCAGGCCATGTAGGATCGGATTGCAAAAAGCAAAAAGATGTTAGCCTCACAGGTGGTTAGTGTGTCTTGCAGAAGAGGCGAGTGCTCCATCTGACAAAAAGTTTAAGCAGCACCTCGGTCTTGCGTTGGAGAGCTGTGGCATATCCTAAAAAGCCTGCTCCATCTGACAAAAAGTTTAAGCAGCACCTCGGTCTTGCGTTGGAGAGCTGTGGCATATCCTAAAAGCCTGCATGCATGTCCTTTTGTACAGGATGTAGGGAGCGACATTAAAGTTGGGTTGTGCTCTTGCGTGCTCATGCGTTGGGAGGTTATAGCCCTAGTAGTTGCTCTGTTTTTTTTTTGCCTAGGTGTACAGTGAGGCTAACAGGGCGTGCTGCCCTAGTTGGGCGTGCCCTAAGGATGCGGCGTTTTATTTTAATTTTCTTGAATATAGTAATTTATTTAGTAAATCATTAAATTATAAATAATCAACGGTCCGATAGATTTGAGATATTACCTCCTAGTAGGTAAAATGAGTACCCGAGCATTGCCCCGTGAGATCATGTTTAAGGTCTATTTGTAGCTCGTAGAGACTCTTTGTAAATGCAATCCTCACTAGGGGGTTAACTAATAAAAAACTCTCCACCACTATGCTTATAAAAGAGAAGGGGTGAAGGGGAACTCTTAATTCATTTGGTTCTCTCTCATTTTCTATAACTTTTTCTCTTTCTTCTCCTTTCACTTCTTTACTTGTAACATGAAATAAAATGTAGAACTCCAATGGACATAAGACAATCTGCGCCGTAGCGACCGGGTGAATGGTAGCATATGCGCTTCATCACCTCCAAAACCCCTATGTACCTACATAAATTTTTATTTTGCTTAGTTCAACTTGTGGAAGATAATCAATCAGCCTCATAACCTTCCACGTTTCTAAAAACATAAAAATTGGAATAAGATATGCTTATTTCTATTTTTTTGGTTGTGTCATATTCAACATATAGATAACTATATTCAACAGTTTCTACGAACTAATCCAATGTTTACTTTTAGATAAACTATCACATCACAGGTCGAGGTCCGAGTCCGAGTTTTAAAAGGTACATGCAAAAAGAGTAGAAAAGGACATACTCTAAAAAAGTAAACAAAAACAACTCTTTTTAATGTTTGCTTATCGAATAGAGGTAGAATACACGTACCCAAAATGTCAAATATATCCGCATTGGATAGTTGTGCCAAAATAAAGACTATGGCCATGGTTACCACAATTTTCATGGCCACTAAGCCGATGCTATGCAGCCCTCCAGCGACGCAGGGCAACACAATAACCTCCAAACCTGCCTCCACAATCCATTAACTTCACAAAAAAAAAGATACAACAAGTTTCAATTTTTGGACTCCAAGAAAGGGTCAAAGGTTTCAAACGCGAACATCAGTGCTAGATTAATTTTAAATAGGAAGTGACTAACAAGCATTGCATACTGGACTTGCAAAAACAAAATTAGGCATTGGAGTTAGTTCAGTGTCAAACTTTATAGATTATTTAATTGATAATTAGTGAACAAAGTGCTTTGGTTGCATACTCAAATCAAGCATGCAAATGTACTAGGGGCCATGTGCTGGGCTGTTACTTGTTGCACGAGCCCGGCACTCAGAAGCGCCTCGGTGGCTACGCTTATTAGTCCGGATACCTTATCTATATAGAGATGGGGATTGTACCTCTTTTAATCAAGCAAGAAGAATATCAATCTATTATATCCCCATCCTTTTCGCCTAGCCCTACCCTTAGGGTACGAAGGCCGCCTCTGGCAAGGCCACGCTCCTTGGGTCCAAGGCCATCTAGATTAGTCTATGACAACAAGTCAATAAACATGTAAAGAAAGCAGTGATAAAAATAAATAATAATCAAAACTATTGGAAAGGTCCTCTCTATGTTCACTATCCTAAGCTAAGCTGCATTTGAATGCTTCTAATATAGTATGCCAAGAGCTTGCTTTTTAGAATATGGTAGATTATTTATACCACAAATATTCACCAGATTGTGTTTTTAGAACAGATAAAGTATTAGTTTTGCTATATACCCACCTGTGGCTGCTCACGGAGATCCACCATGACTAGCACAAGGCGCACAACTTCGCGTACGACCCAGTGGCGGAGCAGTACAAGCACTAGTAGAGAATCGACCTCTACTCCTCGGCACCATTTTTTGGGTTACTCCGACATTTATTGTGCCCGGTTGCCGAGGCGTCGAGGCACCCTTTACTCCCCTGGCTGGAGGCTTCAACCGAGAGACCTTTTACTCCCGTTTTGAAAGTGACTCGAGGTTATTTTTTTTTTTTTTTTTTTTTGACGTTACTCTAACAACTTTTAGTCCTTGATACCATTTCGGTCGACCTTTTTTGGGAAAAGGACCCCGATGCTTTTTATTGTATCCACTGCCATCCTTAGCGTAATCGGCAATTACATTTTTAGCCCAGGAAATTGTACTCGATTTTATCAGATTCAAAATTCGTTTTCACTTATTTACAGATTTGCCATCCAGATTCAAATGCTTATATTTTTTGTCTTTTAAATCTGATTCAATCTATTCTAGTTATGTTAGATTCGTAGTTAAGTTTCCTACATGTTCATGCTATTGCTATCACTCTTTGCAACTGTTAAAATTCAAGGTTAAATTTAATTAATTACACTGCTTTAGTCCCAGCTCGAGTTTTGTGTTAAATAGCTTAGTTTGTGTGTGATTATGGGGAAAAATATATGAGATGCACAACAATTTATCATGTGTTATATTGCTTAATTTGTGTGTGGTTATGGGGTGAGAGGAATGGACTTGATTCACTCTAGTTTTCGTGTATTTTGTGGTCCATTTGCATTCCAGTGTTGTATTGGTATCAAACTTTTACTCAAACTTGCAAATGTCTTGTGTGAAACAGCCACCAAGTTTGAAATTTTTTCTGAATTGGTTTGTTACTTTTTTTAGTTTAATTAAATTTTCACGCGACTTCATCAAATAATTATACGCTGAACCGAGTCCAACCCTAAAAGATCCGGGTGCCAAACTTTACCACAAGGTCTTTGTGCCCTAGGAGACAAATATTTGTGGAGGTCGATGTAGAATTCTGGTGTTTGAATCTTTAATTCACCATATTTTGTCTGGCGCAACACGATAAAAACATAATAGTAAAAATATTTATCAGAAAAATCTAAGATCTCGTGGTGAGACAGTTTTGGTGCAAATTTGTATGTACAGGATTTACTACAATAGAGTGTTGTGCTTGTGTTTGGATTTTGGTGTACAGTTTGGTGTAAACTTGTAAATTAATGTGGATATGTCATAATTAGTTAGAATAAATATAAAATGTTTATATTAAGGTAACGTGCCCGTGACAGAATTGTGAAAATTGTTGATTATAGCCAGCATTTTTTTTTGTTTGGCAAAGAATTGAATGAAACAAAAAAAAAAAATATACCGCTCATATATACGTGCACGATTGCATATATTATTGGCACCACAAAAATGCATATTAGAAAATCTATTTAAAAACCAAAACAAATCATGAATTGAAATTAAATCAAAAAGGGAAAAAAAAGAGTAAAGGTGCATGGCAGGCCATGTGCCTTACATGCACCTTTTACTCCCGATTGATATTACCAACCGGAAGTAAAGGTCGACTTCTACTCCCGGCTCGAAATTCTTTACTCCTCAACCCGTATTCCCGGTTGCATAACCGGGAGTAAAAGCTCAATGATGTACTAGTGAGATGGATGGATTTGTTATTTTGTTATTAACGTTCGGCGTTTTCATTTGTTGTCGTTTTCCGTTTGTTATTGGTAAGGCATGTGAATAGAGGTAGGTTGGAGAGCGAAAGATTCCTTTCACAATTTATTAGAAGTCTATAGCTGGGTTCGATATGTAGTGAGATAGTTGTTAGCTGGGTGTCCAGCTAACAATTGTCAACCTATTAGTTGGACCCATTTGGATCCACTCTAGCTAAGTTTTAACAACTTACTATTAGCTAAGCTGAACACCCTGTTTGGATCCATGGAGCCAATAATTAGCTACTAATATTAATTAGTTTACTTAGATTTAAACAGGTTTAGCTAATTGTTAGTTGAATAGCCAACTACTCCATCTGTCCTTTTTATATAAGGTGTAACTACCTTTATTCTAAAGACAAACGAACATATTTAATTCTCTCTAAGCAGTAAAATGGATGCACACGTCTCTAGAGGAGAGAGAAAGAGAGCACATCTCATATTATAGGAACCGAATAAAAAATGGTTACACCTTATGAATTAGGACCGAGAGAGTAACAATTATCTTATAATTTAGGCCAACATACAAATAACTAATAACAGCTAATATTAGCTATGAATGAACTATTACTATTATCAGCAACTAGCTAATGTATGTAAATAAGGTTGTGGCAGACTATTGGCGCACCATGCATAATCCTGTGGCAGATGACTCAGGTCCTGCGACCATGGGCGCTCCCTAGGCTCCGGCGTCGACGTGTGTGCATGTTAAGGAATCCGTCGCTTTACGCTGTGGTGGAATGTTAAAAACACGTGATCTTATTATATGGACGCCTTAAACTTCGTTCGAACTCCATTCAAGCGCCGGCCTTGAACTTCTTTCTTCCATAAGCTTGTCTCCAATACATCACCGGTAGGTGGAGAGAGCTGAGCGTGGTACCACATTAAACTTGGTGTCGTTATATATACAGTATGGTATGATCGTATTGTGACGCAGTTGAATTTAAATGTAGGGATATATAGTTCTTGAAGGTTTAGGTCATTGACGACCATGACAACGACGACCTTCTTGTTTGTTCCACCCGTTGACAGGTGTCTTGTATGTCCCCTTGGATCAGCAAAGCAAGTTTTCAATCGGCCAGATGGCCACTGGATGCCTCTCTCTCTACGTGGAGAGTGCCACACTGCCAGCGAGCGAGATGGTGCACACGGAACCCATGTATACTAGCCAGAACCCCGCGCAGTTGCGCGGGCTAGCAAGGTGCACATAAGGTATTTATAAAAATAGCAGAATACATTAAACATTGATAGTGTTGAATACTGGCGCCTTTGACATTCAATCACTTTGTATAATCTTGTCATCATAAAATACAATGTGGTTAAGCCAAAAAAAAAAAAAGTGGTACTTCCAAACTTAAAAACTTTTTAATTCTTGCGCATACTTTGATTTTTGCTCATGCTTAGCCAATGTTGAGTATGTTTGGAGTAAAACACCTGCAGAACTGAAGCACTAATGATAATGATCCCTCAAGGATAAGGCATAAGATAAATGTCAGTTACAAAACAATAAGCATGCATGTAAAAATAGAAAAGGCAATAGGGGGTGATAAAACTATTGAATGTGCATTTTACTGGTCAAGCAGCTCAAGCCTACACATAATGACATTTTAAAATCCGTTAGCGAAGCCAATGCATAAGAAAAATGCTGAAATATGTCATAGATTAGGACTACGTACCACAGCCATGGAATGAAGACAGTATAATATTCATGTTAGACCTTAGGATGACCATAGGCCATGGGATCTGCAGTTTTGTGGTAATGAGACATCAGGAAACCTGTTTTTTTATTCAGTGAAAACAGAAATGTAATACTAATGCATATTCTTGTTGGACGACCTGTAGATTTGCAGACGGAGGTGCGCATCGCCGCAATCGTCCCATGTGCACAATTTATGTCTTTAGAGGAAAAGGCTGTACAGTTCATGAACCTATACAGGAAAATAGATCTTTACAGTAGTAGTACCTATGAGGACCAAACAATATAAGAAAAGGAAAATGAAATGGACTGATGAAGCATTTGTCGCTTAAGGTACTCATACAGGTGGCCCCAATTTGGTAAATATGTGAACCAATTGACCAAGGAACTCATAGTAGCGAAAGAAATAGTATTAGTCAGAAACCGGTATCGATGAAGAGGCCATCAACGTCACAAGATGGACTAAACCTGCAGCAGCAACACATTTATCTTCAGACGAAATCTGTTATATATGAAAAGCAAGCTAGTACCACTGCTTAGAAGACGCTATGTGGTTAGAATGATCTGTGCTATAATTTAGCTGCTAATTTTGTGGCATTGTGTTAATGGGAAAAGGAACATTTGCAATAGAAAAAATCACATACCAGACTGCATGGCCTTTGGCCTATAAACAGGTTTTGTGCTTGTGTTTCTTCAAAAGGAGCAAAGGTATTGCCTATCACCAATGGATGAACTGAACTGTAACTGATGACCTCCTGTAACTGCTTCTGTTGCATATAAGGATTTCTTTGTTGTCACCTGCATGCAGGATATGTTGAGGTTGACAGGCAGCGTAACCTAAATTAGCATAAATCGAAGAACCAATCTGTGCTCAGCTGCGTATTTGAATTCTTACTACAAATCCAGAAAGGGATTTTCTGGAAGGAAGGACAGAACAAATAAATGAAGTATTAGTGGCGAATTCCATCAGTTCAGTCCCATTCTTCAGCATGTGTGCATGCAACCTGGAGTTCCAAACAACTCAGAGGGACCATGAAGATTAGCATCTTATATCAGGCAACAATATCAGCAGCTGAAGGTATTGGTACATATATGTCTTGTAGCTCGTATTACAAAAATAGGATCATGTGCTGGCAAAGATTCGTAGCACATGTCACAGTAAACATTGTATCACAAACAAATATCAAACTGCACAGACCAAACAAACAAATATCAAACTGCACAGACCAAATCGAAAGATATAGATATCACAGAATGCACAGTACCATACCTTGGGGATGGTTTTGCTGCAGCCTGTAGGCACAGGTTCTGGTGGCAACTGATACGGGGCATGGGATGCGAGGCTGGTCCTGCGTGGGAGGTGGCATCTGAGGCGGTTTCGATTGCTGCTGGACTGCATGTATGAAGCATCGATTAGGGAACAGATAGATAGCGGTGGGTAGACGATGAGCGAGAAAACATTAGCAAAGGAGAGGGGGACCTGATGGAAGGGCGGTGGGTTTCTACAGACGTCGGCGTCGACGGGGACGGCGGGCGGGTGAGCGGATCTCGGCTGGGCAGCGCCCACCCGCGCAGCGCCGTGCCTGGAGGCGGCCGTGGTCTGGGCCTTCCGGTGCGGCATCGCGTGGGGAGAGAGGGAGGGAGCGATGGGGGGCGCGCGCAGACGCGAGCGGCGGACGGGCGGGCGGAGAGCGACGGAGGGAGAAGGGGGGCGGGGACGCGAGCGGCAGTGGATGAGGTTTTTTTTTTTGCTGTTTTACTTTTTATTATTTCCTTTTTGTGCGCCGTATGGGTGGCCGAAGGCACTGGAAGGTGGTGCTGTGGCCGTCGATCACAAGGGAAGGAGGAACGCGGCGACGTGGCCTCGCAAGAGAGCTGTGAATGGTATACAGAAATAAGGTTAATGGATTGATAGATATGTGCTCAAGGCGTACAATCTACAGAAGACGACGATAATCTCTCTGTGCATGCAGTTTATCCCTACCCCCCTCTCTATATATACACACACTTCAGAGCTGAATTCGCATAGAATCAATTAACAGAAAATTCATTTTATCATCAAACACGATTAAGAGTCTATGTGATACTGATTTGATAAAATAAAGTATTCAAAATCAGAAAGAAATAATCCGAGGGTATGATCATCAGAAAATCCTGATTATACTCCCGCCGCCTCTAGTAACTGTCGGTTCTTTTCGTGCCATAAGCCACTGTGTAGGTTTGTAGAAAATGCATACAACATACATATCTCCAAATAAATTTGTTATGAAAATAGATTCAACAATCTATCTAATGATATTAGTTATGTATAATAAATATTAATGTTTTAATATAGAATTAGCCAAAGTCGCTTTATCGGAAAGAGAGAACGACAATTATTAGGGACGGAGGGAGCATGTTAGCTTATAATATATATATAATATAATAATATATATAAAATATATAACCACTTATTATTGTAATCCTATAATCCATCTCAAACATGTTCTTTTGATATATATTATAGGTCCTTTGTAGCCTAACTAAGAATAATACACCTCTATGATAAATGATAATCTTGGGATCCAAACGGGATAGATTATTAATAAAATCTATAATCTTGATCATTGCATTGATCTACATAACCTGTCACATTATTCACATACCCAGAAAGTAAGTCTGGCCTCTTTGGATACCTCTTTGGTTTTGATGATCAAACTATATATATAATCAAATTTTAATCCAAATTTGACTTGCCACTAACTGATCGTCTAAAGGATAAGATATAGGAATTTATCACTTTAACCGGATAAGATATAGGAATTTATCACTTTAACCTACCATAATCAACCAACAATCACCATAATCTATTAATCCTAACACTTCAATTATGATCATAGTTATAATAATTTGCATAATCTAAATTATAATAATCGAGCCATGATGCAAACAGACCTCTATTTATCGTTGCATCGACAAACCACTTTATAACGCTACAACTGCAATGAATAGTTCCAGTGAGTCCTGATTTCTAGGAAGCATGTCACCGAGATGTTGGTAACTGAAATGTGAGTATGAGTGGCAGTGCCCCGGCCCAGAACAGCTGCAGCACGCCTGCTATGACAACCCACAGAACAGTGCAACACGCATGCTATGACAGCCCACAGAACAGCTACAGCACGCCTGCTATGATCACGAAAACTGCAACGTACTACCTGGAGTGTTTTCACCTTTGACTGGTATTTTTGTGGTTGTTTTTTTTTTTTGGCGTATGTGACCGAGACACTACCAGCCGACGCACAATGCATGCACCGGTAGGTGGGTAGGATGAGGATGTCATGGAGACAAGGTGATGCGAGAAACGGTGTCACGTTGGCTATACCTTGCGTAGGTACCTGCCAAATTTGCTAGTACCTCTGGATTTCTGCCGCCTAAAAGCAGGGTGCTCAGATATTAGTCTGTGGGAGCCCAAAGATATAAATGGAGCAAAATATGCATACATGAGACCCAGTGAAGACATGTCTTTCAGTACCTAAATTGCTCTTTGTTATTTTTCCCTTATAAAAGTTAATCCAACTAGCTAGTTATAATACTCTATATATAGACTATAATTAGATAGAAGTGTCCATCATGAGAAATATAATAAAAGAAAAAGATAAAAATAGAGTTACAAAGATTTCTAGAATTAACCATGATGAGGACTGCGGTGCATAGATGAAAAACAGAGGTTTCTAGAATTTTACTGTGATGACGATCATTCGATTGTTACTTTGGTTGTCGTCATTCTATTTAATCGGTTTTCTACTTGCATATTTTCTTCTCTCACAACCTACTCAGTACTTTCGCGGTCGCAATATCTCTTCTAGCCGGCATATGCCTCCTTCAACCTCTCGACGCCACTAGCTAGTGCATCGACCTCCCATACTTTCCAAGTTTACCTCAACCACCAGCTCTCATAGCCGCATTCCATAACAGTTCAGCTGCCTCATCGCGACGACCAATCTTGGTATTGGTACTATAAATCATACAGTTTGATTTGCAAGTATCGATCTTCCTTCCGATTTCACTTCAATTCACCTATTGCAGCCACACTACAACAATTTTAGTAGCCCATCTTCAATTGATCTTTTGCGACCGTGCCACAATCGTAACATGGGGTGCGGTCCTCGGTCCCCACCCTTCGGGTGCCTACAATCATCAAAGCTAGCAACACCACCCTTCTATTCTTATGGCTTGTGTCTTCCCCTTAACTTGGTATGTTCTCTTTGTCATCGCTGCTAGCGGTGGAGTTAAGAAACACAAATCTCAGTGCAGATCTCATGGCAAGATGCGGTACATGACTTTTTTTTTTTTTTCCAACAGGTAATTGCAGGTGTGCTTGCGGTCATCAAAGCAACACCACCATTATACTCTACTGTTATGGATTATGTCTCTTCCCTTCCCTTGGTATGATGTTCTCTTTGTCATCACTGCTAGCGGTGGAGTTAAGAAACACATATCTCAAGACAGATCTCATGGCAAGATGCGGTAAACAATGTTTTTTCGCCAACAGGTAATCGTAGGTTCTTGCGGTCGTCAAAGAAACACCACCATTCTACACTTATGGATTATGTCTCTTCCTTACCTTGGCGTGATCTTATCTTTGACATCTCTGCTAGCGTCGTTGTGCTACTGGCCATGGTCAAAGCCAACAGGGGCAACCCGGCTCGACCCCCTATAGCCATGTGAGTCCATGGAGCCCTTCCTTAAGCCCCACCTAAAAATTTTCACCATTGTTGCCTTGAGAAGGTGTTCTACACCTAAGATGTATTTATCCCCATCTAATATTTTTTCTAGGTTCGTCACTGTTACTGGCAATGGGGATCTTGGAGTCGAGCATGATGAGCGCTACGATGGCATGAACCAACACAGATCTCGGTGCAAATCCAAAGGCAATATACGATATCTGACATCTCTAGCAGGTACTTGTTGGTGTTTGCGATCATCAAAGCACACCACCCTTCTACTGCTATGGCTTCTATCTCCTCCTTACCTTATTGTGAATGTGTGATGTCCTCTTTGTCATCTCTGCTAGCACTGTTACGCTAGCGGCCATATGGATCTTGGAGTCGAGCATGTGAATGCTACGATGTGTTGACTAAAACAGATCTCATTGCAGATCTCATGGCAAGATATGGTAACCGACGTCTCCACCAGGTACTTGCTGGCACCTACGGTCATCAAAGCACAACACCATTCTACTATTATGGCTTGTATCTCCTTGAATGCGTGTTGTTCTCTTTGTCATCTCCGCTAGCACCGTTATGCTAGCGGCTATATGGATCTTGGAGTCGAGCATATGCAATGCTATGATCTGTTGACCAACACAAATCTCAGTGCAGATCTCATGGAAAGATACGGTAACCAATGTTTTCCTTCGCCAGCGGCCCAACAGGTAGTTACAGATCCTTTTATTTTATAATGAAGAAAAAAGGTATCTTGTACATTTTTTTGCCAATGCCAGATTGTAACGATTTACGATTCACAAGTAATACCATGATTAAATAAAGAAAAACTTAATTGCATTAGCTACATTCCTCTAAATCAAGCCTCTCACACACTCCATGCACCCCCAAATCTTTTTTTTTTGCAACCACGCCGTTGCACGTTTTTCGGGACCCAAATCTTTGTCAAAGTTGGCAATCATTCAATCAAAACCACGAAATCCTCTTCCAATACCACACAGACACTATAGACTATAGAGTATGTAGGACAAGGCTTGTAAATTCGTGATTATGAATTACAAAAAAAATCGACCACATGGTATGGTAGTTATTTCTGATCATCGATCCAGTGTGCTTAGGGCGCAGGCCCATCGTCAGCCTCTGCCTCTCATCATCCTACCCGCAGCGCAGCTAGCCCCGGCCAGTCCATGGCGTGTATATATAGATAGGCATCCATCCACACAACCCTTGGACACACAGCTCATACAAACACCAACCACCACCGCCCGCGCCTCCTCTCCCTCACCGAGGCGAGGTGACGACGACGTCGTCCGCCTCCGCACAGCCACCATCATCCTTGCTCGGAAAGATCATATCAGGTGCGTAATGGAATGCATGCGCTGCGTGCTCTCCTCTCCTTGTGTTGCCATCCGTTGGTGTTGCGTCGCGGCTCGCGTCGTCGTCGTTCTTGCATGGCCAATTCTTGTTTTGGAAGCTGATGAAATGTTGCATGGTGCTGTTATTAGCGGCGCGCAATGGATCGGCCGCAGCAGGAGGGCGACAGGAAGCGCGCGCGGGAGGGGGAGGAGTCCGCGGCGACGGCGAGGCGGCGGCAGCAGCAGTCGGCGCCGGCGGACGTGGCGATGGAGGTGGTGGCGGCCGAGGCTCCCGCGCCGGCAGCCGGCGGCGGCGCGGCGTGGCAGCTTCCCGAGGGGGTGTTCGATTTCCCGTGGCAGAAGTGCCGCGGCGGGCTCGGCGTGGCGAGCGGCGGCGGGTGGGAGCTCCGGGACGTGTTCTTCCGCTCGCTCGTGGACGGCCGCAGCGCGGCGATCGGGGTGCCCGGCGACCGCCTGTTTCCGCCGCCCAGCAAGGGACCCTGTTCGACGACGTGGACGCGTGGCTCGCCGCTGCCGGCGACGGCGAGGTGGACCCGCTCTGGCGGTCGGTGCTGGAGGCGCGGCCCAGGCCTGCCGCGTGACGACGTACGCCAGCCAACGTGCCGATCGAGTCGACTGCCAGGTGCCTCATGGCCCCACCTATAGCGGCCGCTCAGGGATCGGCCGCGTCAGCAACGCTGTGCTGGCAACAAGGATCGATAATCTATCCAACTATCCATATCTATCTATCTATACTAGGAAAGGAAGATTTGAAGGAAGGAGACGCGTCCAAATTCGAATTTGAAATAGTATCTGTTTAGTTTGATAGGCCGGGTTTAATTTGGAATCGGGTCTCTTAACTAGCTAGCTAGGTCGTCGCAAGTGTTATGCTTAGTTCCTAATTTTTTATTTATTTATTGTCGTCTTCAAAAACTATATATTGTCTGTAGGTTTAATTTAGATTCCCGGCCGATTATATCTCAATGCAAGGAAAAAGACTTTGAGCCTGTTCGTGGCTGTGTGTGATGACAAGTTAGAAAACTGGGATGAATTTCAAGAATGTCGTTCCAATATATGCTTCACCTTTTACACAACCTGTCAATGATGAATCACAGTACATCTGTCGTTAGCTTTTTTTTCTGAATCACAGTACATCTGTCAATGGGTTCATTTTGAAAGACTAGCTACTAGATCATCACATTCATATATCTGGGGATGGAACGAAATGAATTCAAATGCATCATGAGTGGCGTGATTTAGTGATGACTTGTTGGACTAGCCATATATGCATGGGCTGGCACTAACCATATATATCCAGTTCAGTGAAACTAACTGTTTGTTGTATTCGGGAACTTTGTTTCTTGTTTGCATATGCATGCATGGAGACTGATTGAGGTCCAGCATCATCAAAACAAATATAACATGAAGCACGCACGCACAAACCTCTTGAGACATGTGTGCCGCTTTGGTGTCTGATCTCAGTAACGTTCTGGATTTAGCCAAAGTTTATGCAGCAGGTTCATGTGATCGACAACTGAAACCTCTCGCTATTTTATTACTTGCGTTCTGAAGGTAAGTGTCTGATCTCAGTAACGTTCTGAAAGCTAATTCAGTCTTCTTCATCAGGTGCACGCAAAGGCAAGATGGATGCAAACCAGTTTCCGGTAACTGTCCAGTCCTACCTTTTTAAGCATAATTTGCTGAAAACTGATGCGGGCCATCGCTACTGCTAATAACACACAAACGCAATATGGCTGGTGTGGAAGGAACGACTTGGACTTTATATTATCGTCATGCTCACGACCCAGAAAGGTTCGCTCTCGAGAATCACTCATGCCATTTCCGCCAACTCTGAAAGCCGCGCGCGAGCGGCATATGCACTTCCGTGCCATGCTTCGGTGGTAAAGCCATGCTTCTTATGAATCGGACGGAGGCCATGCTTCGTGCCATGCCATGTGGGACGGGTGCAACCCTGCGTCCGGGCACAGCATGTCCGTCGTGAAAAAAAAAAAAAGGGGGTACCAACGAATCATAACAATCTTGGGCTCGTTTGAACTTGTAGAAGGGTGCCTTTTAGATGCCACTTAACTTTGAAAATGCATTCCAGATCTTTTTACTTATTAAGTGGTTACCTATATATGACAGCAACCGGCCCGTCCCTCTACGTCACGTGCCATGCGTTGCCTCCATCCCTCAATTGCACCATACATGTGAGCTAGGCTTCATAGGACGGTCGATTGTCACGTTTACCCGGAGCCGGGCCACTTGCCGTTTTGCACACCCGGATCCGCATCCCGACTGGCTGGATGAACCAAGCAACCAAACTGGCGCTGCTCGCCACTATTACGAACCAGGCTACAGCCTATTAATAAGATGCCGCAATTATGAATAACATTTAAGGAGCGGGGAGGAACAGAGCATCAGAGGACACATGTGTTGTTCTCCTCCGTCCCCAAATAACTATCGCCGTTCGCATATTCCCTCCGGGATGATACTAGAAGTCGTTTTGGACAAGGTTTGGGTCAAACATCGGGAATATAAATCATCAATAACTTTTAAGTTGTTGACTTTGTAAATGTAAAAAATTATATGAGTAGATTTGTCTTAAAAATACTTTGATAAAAAAGTATACATATATCATCTCTCTATAAATATTTTTATAATAATAAGATGTCAAAGTTGTGTTTTGGAGACCGTGTCGCTGTCCTAAACGACTTCTAATACCATCCCGGAGGGAGTATGTGTCACAAGTTTGACTCGATTTGTGAAATAATGGGTGCAACATTTGTATCCTCTAATAAATTTATTAAAAAACTAGATAGAAATATCTTTCTAATGATACTAATTGTGCACTATAAATATTGATATCTTTTAATATATAATTAATCAAAATTATTTCTTGAGAAGTGCAAGTGAAAGTTATTTAGGGGCGGAGGGAGCAATGGACAGTCTATGACATCACACCTACCAAGCAATGCCAAAAGGAGAATTTGGAATTAAATAAAAGTTGTTGATATTTAGTCAAGGGGGCTCACGGCGCAATGGCAAAGGCCATTGGTTGGGAGCTCCCACCCAGGGTTCAAATCCTAGGTGTGACAGATTATCCCGGATTTATTCCGTGTTTCTCCCTCGCTATGCATTAACTGGTAGTCGACGTCCCCTCGACAAATGAGGCACCTTTGGTGACTTCGTGAACTTCAAGATTTGCCGGCCCAGTTCTTCGAAGGTGCTCATAGGGGTAGGGTTTGCGTACGTGTGTTCATATGGGGTGAGTGTGTGTGCGTGTTGAGTATCCACGTTGTACTGTGTAATCTCAAAAATATATTTATATTTAAATATTAAATTTATATTTAAATATTAAATTGTCCTTACACATGGTAAGGATTCATGCTCGATTCTCTCGGAATCAAAACCACCAACGCTATTCTCCTTGGATACCCACCCAAACCCCCGAGGTGGGGGCTGAATGGTGACAAAAAAACATTGACTTTGGAGTGGAGGAGAAATCCACAAAAGCATAATCTTGCCTAGTTAAGTAGGACATAACTTGTAAACCTAATGACCAGGAAGGACTTGGAGTAATAGATATAAGAACCCAAAACACAATGCATTAAGTGGTAGGCGACGTCCCCGTCGACAGCGAGGCGCCTGTGGTGACTTCGTGAACTTCAAGATTTGCCGGCTCAGTCCTTCGAAGGTGCTCTTAGGGGTAGGCTTTGCGTACATGTGTTCATAGGGGGTGAGTGTGTGTGCATGTTGAGCGTCTACGTTGTACTGTGTAATCTCAAAAAAAATTATATTTAAATATTAAACTGACCTTACACATGGTAAGGATTCATGCTCGATTCTCTCTAAATCAAAACCACCAACACTATTCTCCTTGGATACCCACCCAAACCCCCGAGGTGGGGGTTGAATAGTGACACAAAAAACATTGAATTTGGAGTGGAGGAGAAATCCACAGAAGCATAATCTTGCTTAGCTAAGTAGGACATAACTTGTAAACCTAATGACCAGGAAGAACGTGGAGTAATAGATATAAGAACCCAAAACACAATGCTCCTCCTTAAGTTCCTTGATAAATTCTACAACCATGCTGACATTCCTTGCGTGAAGTTGACCAAGAATAATCTCTACAACTCCAACACCTCACCACTTGCTTTCCAAAAGTCTTCTCATTTGCAAAGAAGCTGAACTACTCAGGCAGATATGATACTTGCCAAAATTTCAACCTCCCTCAGTCTCCTTGATGACCCACCTCCCTTTTGTTGTTTCACTGTGTGCCTCTGCGTGTCCTTGATGAAAATACTCTGACCTTGGTGGTCGCAGTGACTGAGAGGGGCACATTCTGACTTGATCCATACACTTCGGTAACATCACTACCTGTTCCAATCAGGCATTTTGGGAGTAACTACACCTTAACATGTTTATTGTCATAGATCGCTCGAAATGAGATAGCTAGGGAAGCAGTTGAACGCACTGGCACAAGTGAATTTCACTTTGTTTAGATGTGTTTCCATTTTGCAATCGTAGTATTGTATAAGGTTGGGATTTGGAGGTGTGGTAGTGAGCTGTTGTGATAGGACACATCTGGTGTGGTGAAAGAGCCTGTAGAGAGCGAGTGTTGCATCTTATGTATAGTTGCACACGACAACAAGTAGGGTGTGGTTATTGGATCGAACATGACATTCAATTGGGACAAGACTGTAAGCTCTATATTTAGTTTGGTAATTAAGACAATTGGTTGACTGAAAGTTCACGAAGATGGTGACCAAGGCTAGGAGATGGGTGAAGAGTGATCAATTCAATTAGACTAATTAATCTCACCTTTGGAGCAAGGCTAGATGGGTAATTATGCTAGTTATTGATTTTCATAGCTAGTGACTATTTGAATGCTTGGGTTTGTGTCACAGCCATGAAGCGGGGGGGGGCGGTGCTGGGGGGCATGGCTAGGGTTGGGTTGGGGTAGGGGGCGGCGGCGCAGGGAGAGGAGGTGGCACAGGCTACGGTTAGGGAGAGAGAGAGCCTGAAGACCGGAGTGGTTGGGTGTTACCCCTTTAATTTTTCTGTTTGACTCAGAATCGCCTTGTGTATAAAGTCCGGGAAGACTTGCGGGTGAAGTAAATCTAATTTACTTTTTATTCTATTCCTATTTTATTTTCTAAATATATATTATTGATGGAGAAGTTGACGATGGCAGCGGCGACGCCGGCGTGGGCGTGGGCGTGCTGCCCCCTTTTGGGCCGGCTTGGTCGTGGGCCTCTTTGGGTTGTGACAGTTTGATTCTAAATTGATAAGGAAAAGGTGCTCTCTTGGTTCCATAAACATGTAAGTTCTGATATTCATGATTTTCAACCGATTCTCATAGAAATCTCTTCAGTTTGACATTTTGTATACAAAATTATAAATTAACAAAATTTGTCAATTTAGTTATGTTGCTAGGATAGGTTATTATTATTATTGGTCAAAAGGTAGCCTGCACTCTTGTTATAGGAAGATTTTTTTGTTGAGGAAACTAGATTTTTGTGTATTTGATCCTTATCGTTACGTGCCTCCTTGGCAATCAAGTCTTGCTATGAAAAGCTATGATATATTGATATCATAGCTTTTGGTGGTCAACCTGGTCTAGACATACTTCTCCACTCAAGTCAGTTAAATGTTGGGCACACAACATATTATATATATTAAACCGTGCAGTTATTAGTGTAATCAATTAGGTTTTGGTTCCAGGGCCAGCATTCGTTATGCGGATTTATTAACTACTTTCGTCTTGAGCTATGGTGCAAATTTATATGTGTAAGCATGATTTGCAGTAGTTATTCAGTTTTACGAAATGTTGCTTGCACATGGTAGACTAGCTAGTGTTCACAGTACTTCCGACGGAGTCAGAGGCAGTCCACTGCCCGACCTAGAAGATCTCCCACATCTGCCAAAATCAATCCGCACGTTTGGTGACCTTTCATCAACATCTCCTTATCACTGACCTTGCTGTAACCCCGCCATTATTAACCATTTCCCACAAAAATATTTTAACCTCTTCCAACAACAATGTGTGGTGGCCGCCGCCCACCCATCCCTCCTCATCCTCTCGGTAGTCGTGGCGTCCGCTTTTCAAGATACTTCCGTTCCCTCAGTGTTCCTCGATCACTTGTTGCTTTATTTGTGGGATAGCTATACTCTGTTGGCCTTTTAGAGCATCTCCAAAGACACTATCTAAACACATTGTCTATCTTCAATTTAGGTGGCGAGGGCAAAAAAACTAAGGTCCAATAGCTACGCATTTGAGCCAACAGATTTGTGGGCTACCCAAATCCCCCATCTTCTACCTATTCCCGTTGTGTCTCCCAAACTACCAAAATTTGTGGGATAGCTTTTAGATATTCTCACTCCTACCTCGAAGCGTGTCCATCTCCACACACGCATGCCTTCACGAGGCCCTCGCGTAGCGGCCTTCCCTCCCCGAGGCAGCCGGCACCGACCTAGTGCCCCTCTCCAGCGGCTCCCTCGCCAGTGGCTCCCTCACAGGCTAGCACCGACACGCGTGGTGAATTTCACTCTGTTTAGATGTGTTTTCGTTTTGCAACCATAATATTGCATATGGTTGGGATTTGAAGGTGTGATTGTGTGCTGAAAGAGTCTGTAGAGAGATTTGGATCTTCTGTAGGTGCACACGACAAGTAGGGTGTGGTTATTGCAGTGGGACATTTCATTCAATTCGGACAAGACTGAAAGCTCTATGTTTAGTTTGGTAATTAAGATAACTAGTTAACTAACCTTTTTCTAAGTATTGTTTAAAACTAGGTATAGTCCACCAAGATGGTGAGGAAGGCTAGAAGATGGATGAATGGTGATCAATTCAATGAGACTAAGCTCACACTTGGAGCAAGGCTAGGTGGGTAATTATGCTAGTTATTGATTTTGATAGCTTGTGACTATTTGAATGCTTGAGTTAGACTCTAAATTGATCAAGGAAAAGGTGAAAAATCTCTTGGTTCGATAAACATGTAACTTTCGATATTAGTGATTTTCAACCTAGTTTCACAAAAAATAACTCATTTTTTCCACCCAAATTTTGGACAGGTTTTAAATGAACTTTTGATTTAGTTTGACATTTTGTATGCAACAAAGTATGAATTAACAAAATTCGTCAATTTAGTTCTGTTGCTAGCACTATTGGATTTGACGGCTCAAAGAAAGGGCAGAGTCCTCTTGGCAAAGGCTTTGCCGAGAGTTGCTCTCAAAAAAGAGCGCGTCAGGCAAGAGGTCTTTGCCGAGAGCCATTTATAGGCGGACGGAGAAATCGACGGTCACAACGCCATGCCGAATACCGCACCCGTCAGGGGCACTCGGCAAAGTCGCTTTTGCCGAGTGTTGTGTGTGACCATGCACTTGGCAAAGGGTTTCTCCAGGCTGCTCTGAACCCCATATTTGTCGAAAGTGCTATGGTCATTTGTCGGTGTTGGTAGTTGACACCGGCAAATGTCACGCCTTTGCCGGGTGTCAACGGTCGACACTCGTGAAAGGCCGACGACGGCCGGAAGTCGCCGCTGTGTTCTTTGTCAAGTGTTGGGTTTCATGGCACTCGCAAAGATTCCAGTTTGTCGAGTGTCAAGCCTTTGCCGAAGTCCCCTTTGTCGAAAGTGCCTTGTCATTGCCGAGCGTCACGCCTCGGGCACTCGCAAACGTGGTGATTCCGGTAGTGTAGAATCGGTTATTATTATTTTTGGTCAAAAGGTGGCTTGTACACTTGTATGGAGGATTTTTATTTTGTTTCTAAATCTTTATTTCTATCTATCTATCTATCTATCTATCTATCTATTATATATAATAAGGAACAAATATATGTATTAATCAATGCAGAAACTGAGATCAAATATACTCTCTCTAATAAAAAGAATCAATAGATAGAATATAAAAAGCACTTATGTCATTCCGAGGAACGGAGGATTGGAGGAAAAATGAAAAAGAAAATTCAGTTTCTTGCTGCATGCTTTTGTCATCTTTATTTGTCGAGTGAGTTTGTGATCATTATGTTCGATCATGCACATGACAAAATAATATGGAGAACCTCTTTTTTCTTAGAGAAAATTGGATTTTCTAGATTTGATGATCCTTATCGTTACGTGCCTCCTTGGCGCTCAAGTTTTGCTGTACACATGCCCCAGCATCTATATATACGAAGTATATCTCTGGGTCATGGAGAGCCCGAGCCGATTAGTGCGAGCCGTCGCGGTGTACGTGCACCAGAAGAAAAGAGCTAGATATATCTAGGCAAAATTTGCCTAGGCAATGGCGATGGACGCCTTCGTGGATGGGTGCTGGAACCTCCCCACGGACGCCTTCGTAGAGATCCTGCTACGCGTCCCGCAAGGCAACCGGTGGCGGCTCCGCCTCGTCTGCCGGCGCTGGCGCGACGTCATCCGCGAGCGGATGCTGCCGGCACCCGATGAGCGTAAGCGTCCCGTGGCGCTCGCGTTCGTCGTGAAATCCGACGAGCACAGGAGAGTGTGGGCCTCGGCGTACGTCGTCGACAACCTAGCGGAAGGCCGGTGCCGGGAGCTGTGGAGAAGCGAGGTCATTGCCCCGACGAGGCGCTACAGCGGGAGCTGGCGCGCGGACGACTACGTGGAAGGCGCCCGCCCGACGATGGTCGGCACCAGCAACGGGCTCCTGTGCCTGTGCGACGACGCCAAGCCCGGCGGCGCCATCTCCCTGGTGAGCCCCGTGAGCCGCGAGACGGTGGCCGTCCCGCCGCTACCGGGCTCCGCGCAGTGGCTGCTCACGGAGATCCGCGGCTGGCACGAGGCGTACAGCTTCGGGTACGACCCTTTGACGGAGCGGTACAGAGTCGTGCACGTGCCGTGCTACCTCGACCGGACCGGTGGCTTCAACGTGCTGCAGGTGTTCACGCTCGGGGACAACACGGCGGGGTGGCGCGACGTCCCGGTCCCTGGCGGGAGCTGCCGCGTCGACGCCGGGCTCGTCAGCATCGGCGGCGTCACGCACTGGGTCACCAGGGACACGGAGCGCGTCGTGTCATTCGACCTAGAGGAAGAGCGCGTCGCGTCCACGACGGCGCTCCCGCCGGTGCGCGGCGGCCACAGACGATGCCGCCTCGCGGAGGTGCACGGGAGGCTGGGCGTCGTCTCCTCCGGCACCGTCGACGGACGATGGTCGATACCGGACAAGGTCGAGGTCTGGGTTCTTGGGGCTGGGAGTGGAAGCAGGGACCGGCGGCAGGGGTGGAGCCGCCGGTACAACGTGCAGGTCGTCGGGGTGCAGCAGCGCCTCGCGTTGCCCCACTTCGCGCACGGTGGCCACGTCCTGACCATGGACTCCAAGAGCTGCGTGTTCACGCACAGGATGCGCGCCGCGGGGTCGTTTTGCAGTGTGGCGAGGTGCAGTCCGTGCGTGTCAGCGAGGAGGGGCAGGTGATGTTGTCTGGCATCAACGGCGGCTCCATCCGAGGGCTGTTCGCCTATGTCAAGACCCAGGATCCCTTGAATGCTTACAGGTCACAAGCTTCATAACTGCGTGGAGTATGACAAACCTCTAGTGCTCTTGTGTATTGCAACTTTGTCATAGACCCAATCAATGATATCGGCATAATTAGTTTACTCAAGACAAAGATTTATGATACTAGCAAATATGCCCGTACGTTGCAATGGGTGCAACATCGATAGAAAATATATTTTGAATAAATTTTAAAGTTATATATATCTACATATACATATACATATGTATTTAAATCCATGCATTTCGATGAAGCCAGAATTATCTACAACGTAGTAAATAGTTTATTTATTTCATGATAGCCATTACATCCATAATCTCGTATTAATGTTGACAACAATACGACAATATCCTAATTTGTATTTTTATCAAATTTTAGTATAGTATCTCTATAGATTTTTCTCTTGTTGCAAAGGAAAAAATATTTAGATTTCAATGTCATAACTTTCATTTTAGTTCTATACTTGTGTCAATTAAATATCTAATTGCATGAGTTTTTGGTGCCAAGAAAAAATGACATGATTAGAGTGTGCAAGAAATTACTTTCCATCATGTCAATAAGAAATTTTTGGTTGATATAGATATAGATATAGATAGATAGCTGATATTTCCGGTATGGGAGCATATCGTGTGCAATTGTGATTCGTGGTGCAACGTTTGCAACTTACAACCACAATCATTGGATCTTGATCCGATGGCTAGTTTGAGAGGTGAGAAACTTTAACACTTAAACCCCCACCATTACTTTTCCTAACAAATAAAGACCATTAATCCCAGGCTGATGACGGACGTTTGCCGCGCCGTCTCCACCAGGACCGATCGTCCCCCCTACGCACGCGTTTGCAAAAAAAAAAAAAAAAAAAAAAAAAAAAAAAAAATCGCGCGCCGCCGAGTCGTGATATCGCCTAGGGTCGTGGCGCCGCACGCCGCCACGCTTTGCGGGATCGTGGCCTCTCAAATTTTAGGACGGCGATGCAGGACAGCAGCGATTTGTGACTTTCTTCGGCATGCGGAACATGCATCTCCATCAAGCGGTGCCGTGGGGGCGATTGCAACTCTTGCGCTGACGGCCCTTCCCAAAGAAGGCTCGGGGTTTTCCCCTTTGCTACGAGATGCGCCAGGCGCAAAAACGAAGCGATTAGGATTTCCGGCCCGTCGGCGAATCCTCCTCTCCGGCGTCGTCTCCGGGGCCGGTGGGGGGAGGGGATTTCAGGCCGGCGGGTCCGGATTTGCGGTTGGCTCGGCCAATCGGTAGATAGCTTAGTTGTAGGTCTTGCTCATGGTGCCGTCATGGTGGTGGGTCGAGCTCTCCGACGACCGCGTCCTCGCGGAGTCCCGCGAGCATCTCAGCGCGCGCGGTGGGTGGTGGTTCGGTCTTCTCCAGCGTGGGTGCGGCGGCGGCCTGCCTCTCTCCCCCCGTGTGTGCCGTTGGCGGCCTGCATCTCCTCTGCGGGTGTGGCGGCCTGGCCTCCCCGGCGGTGGGTGGCGCCCGGCCTCTCGGGTGTCTGCGGTCCTCGTCGGCGACGGCGTCCTCGCCGCGGATCTCCGGTGCCTGTGCCTGCTCATCGATGATGGCTCCATGTGGCCTAGGTCTTGCTCGCCGTTGTACGACGGCGGAGCTCCGGGTCTCTGATGGTTCGGCTTTCTTGGGCGACGACGGAGGGGTTTTCTCCGGCGGTTTCCCTGCCCTTGATGCTGGTACCATGAGGTCCTTCGGTTGTGCCGGGAGGCTGTCGTTCCCTCTGCGGCTTGTTGTTCTGGGCGCCGCCGGAGCAGAGGAGGTGTTGGCGGTGTCGTTCAATAATTTCCCCCGACGGCCTCTTCCCACTGCTGGCGTCTTTTCTCCTTCGCCAACGGTGTGGTCGGAGTGGACGGTACAGGAGTCTTCGTCGCGCGTGGCTATGTCCGGTTATCCGGGCAGCGACGACAAAAGGGTGGATCTTCTGGTTCGATGCAAGGTTGGTGGTTGCAGGTGGACGAACCTTCGTATTTCTTGTGGTTCTTGGAGATGCGAGGTTCTTGGCTCGGGGATGTCCGGGGTTCTTCTCCGGCCGATATGCTGTAGAGATTAAGGCGTTGCCACAGGTAAGCGGTTCACAAAGCAGCACAGCTGGAGCGAAAGCTCGCCAGTCTGCGAAGATGCATCCTCGGATCAAGGTGCCGTGGTTTGTTTCGGTTGTTGCGTCGGAACTGCGTTTCCGCTTCTTTCAGATGTACCTGTATCTGTACTTGTCTGTGTTCCTTACTTAATACAGGTTAAAAAAAAAAAAAAAAAAAAAAAAAAAGCGGTGCCGTGGGGCTGCCGGCCACACGTGCTCGTTCGAGAGCCACGACAACGACGAGGCTAGTGCTCCGTAAATTTAAGAGATTAAACCACTCCATAGACACGTTGGCGGCGGTCGTTCCTGGGACGATCGGTCCTGGCGGAGGCGTTGTTTTTTTTTTTTTTTTTTTTTTTGAAACGATCGGTCCTGGTGGAGACGGCGCGGCAAACGTCCGTCATCAGCCTGGCCTTCCGGTATAGATAACAAAATAAAAATTGTGCGCTGATTTGACCGCATTTATTTTCCAAACATATCGGACCTATCGATAACAAACTAAAAATTGTGCGCTGATTTGACCGCATTTATTTTCCATACATAATCGACCTGATAAAAATTCTATTAAGTATGTCACGCACCTGATAAAAATTGTATGTCATGATTCGTATTGTCAAATCACCACCGTTCAGAGGTGCTTGCGAACGTATTTTAATCGAATCTTATTTTATCACGTTTTGGCTTACAGGGATCAAATACTTGGACCCACTTATTTCGGATTTTTCATGGGCTTTTCTAGAGTCCAAAGATAGATACGAAGAGAGGTGAAAGAAAACGATGGTGAAAAAAAAAGTGGCAGAAATTTTCGTACTTTTAATAGTAGGTATAGATATAGATATGATGTATCTATGCAAATAGAGCACCAGCAGTAGCAATTTGAAAGGTCGATCTATTATGTACTTTATTTAAGAATATAAATATTATTTCCAGAAAATATGTTGTTTTACATAACAAATAGTGTAAGTTATGAAGCTTTGGCCGAATGCACATGCTAGCAACCTATTAATAACTTTGCGGCAATATACTAGAAGGGAGGGTCTCTGAACGTTCATGTACAACTTATTAACCCCTGCGCGCCGCTAAAGTGTGTTGTATTGAACTTTTCCTTACACAAATGTTTTGCGTGTTCAAGAAAAAAAAAAAAAAAAAATTGAAGCAAAAATGTAACTCACGCAATAGGTACAAACTGTTACCAAGGCGATAATAAAAGTTTCAGCCATTTGAAACAAAAATAAACATAGCTTTTGACTCTAAATTTTTGCACACCTCTTGGATAATCACTATGTGTTCATCCAACCGTGGCAATGGAGCCCAAAACCGAAGCCAATATATGGCCCTGAAGAGTACCTGCAAATAAGATTTTGGTGCATATTTGTTAAACACCAAATCATTCCTCGTGAGCCAAATAACCCAACAAAGGGCCGCTATGCCTCTCCAAACATGTGGGCTATGTTCCTCGGTGGTCCCAAACCAAAAAACATAGTGAACCATACGCCATAGAGCCTTAGCGATGATACAATCAAAGAATAAATGTTTTATAGTTTCTAGGCTACTGCAGAAGCTGCAAACCTTTGCTACCATATTGGAATGGAACATGACATCCAATTGGGACAAGACTGTAAGCTCTATGTTTAGTTTGGTAATTATGACAACTAGTTGACAAAGCATTGTTTAAAACTAGGTAAAGTCCACCAAGATGGTGACCAAGGCTAGAAAATGGGTGAAAGGTGATCAGTTCGATTAGCCTAAGCTCACACTTGGAGCAAGGCTTAGATGGGTATGGGTAATTATGCTAGTTATTGATTTTCTTAGCTAGTGACTGTTTGAATGCTTGAGTTTGATTCTAAACTAGAAAACATGCCCGTGCGTTGCTACGGGAGAAAAGAATTACCAAACATCAATAAGAAATGTGAACAAAAGTTTTCCACGTTTATTTTCTACCTATTTTGCAAATTTCATTCAAAGGCTATATTTTCTATAGCCACTTTTTCTCCTCCAATTTCTCTTCCCTAAAGAAGTATGGAGTCTATCGGAACCGTACTCTGCCTATCCTTATCCGAAGTTTACCAATCGCAGCACATTCCTTAGCTCTTCCTTCCCAATCTTCATCGCCGCCGGGAAGTCACATGTGCATGTAGGGTGGAGCTCGCACGTGTGACGGCCCCGGCGGCGTTTGGCGAGGGCCCTTTCCCGGTAGCTCGTTAGGGACCTGCAATCCTGTCGGCTTCTTGGAGCACCTCTTTTTCGTACCCTCCGAAATAGACCTGGTCATAGAGTTGAAAGGAAATTACGCACTTTTGCTATCCATTACACAAGCGAACCGTTTTCTTTCTATTCTGATCGCTCTTCCCCAATGCTCTTTCTTCTTCCTCGCTCTACTCTGCGACGCCATTTGCCGGGCTAGCGGCGCTACTGGGGCCGGCGCATGGAGTAGTCTGTTGTGGCGGGTGCTTGTGCAGGCTAAGGTCCCGCGGACAGACATGTCGTCGTCGTTGTCGCAGCCCGCGGCTACGGAGAGGTGGCAGACTCTTCGTGCTCTTCGTGATTCCGTCGCTAGGACTCTTCGTGCTCTCCATTCCTGGTCTCCAGACCACGGTGGAGTATATACGATCACGATGATCTTGATTTGGTATTGGTCACAATCTAGGTTATCTGATCTGTATAGTCTTTCTTGCCTTCCAATCTCTTGGTTTTCCTATTTGGTTTCGTATTTCGTATATGCTGAGTGCGTGAAAAACAGGGGACATTTGCTTCTCGTGGATGTTGGGGATTGGTGTGCTATCTTGTTTTATTTCTTTTAAGTAATATACTCTTTCTAATTTGAGTTCCTCGTGGGATTTGATCCTTGTCCCACGCTGCCGGAACTCACGGTATGTAGACAGGAGGAGAAAAAAGAGGTGGAAAAAAGATAGACAAGAAATTTTCTCTGACTGTCGATCTAAACCATTGATGTTAATCCGATGGCTGAGGACGACCCTGTGGTCTGGAGGGTGGACGACAGAAATTTCTTCGTTTTATTAATAGGTATAGATTGATAACGAAAAGGTGAAAATCTTTTGTTTCGATAAACATGTAAGTACAAATATGATGATGTGTATGGAGCAATAAATATTCATGATTTTCAGCCGATTTTCACATATAAATCTCTTCAGTTTGACATGTATAAAAGAATTATAAAGTAACAAAATTCGTCAATTTAGTTCTGTTGCTAGCTAGGATAGGTTATTATTATTTTGGTCAAAAGGTGGCCTGCACTCTTTTTAATTATAGGAAGATTTTTATTTTGTTTCGAAAGGAAACTGGATTTTTGTTGATTTGATCGTTATCGTTACGTGCCTTCTTGGCACTCAAGTCTTCTTTGCATGCCCGGACATCTGAATTCAATTTAGTTATTATTGGAATTTTGAATGCGCGCAGGACTGTACCACCGGTATCTACATCTAGTCAAGGTTATGTAAAATTTCCCAATCTAAGTACTCCTTCCGTATTTATCTATGTAAAAAAGAAGAAGCCAGCACTCCTTCCATCTAATACCACCGCTTTTTTTCTTTGATCATCATCATCATGATCAGTTTCCTTTCATTGTTTGCGCCTACATATATATACATGCAGTAGAAGATGCCATGCCATGCCACGCCACGCCTGCAGGTCCAGCCATAACAGGACGCCGACGTGTGACGAACAGGAACAAGATCGTCGGTGATGGAAGGAGAAGAGTGATAGAAATAGAGGATCTTTCTAGCAGTAAATCGGATTAGGGAACAAATAGAAACAATAGTAACAAGAGTAATTAACCTAAGTAATCTACTTAATCAACTATATCAATAGTAAAGGGTGAAAGAATGGACCGTCAGTGGAGTAGTTCATCCGTGTCGCGGTCTTCCCTTCGGTGGCGGCGATCGTGGAACTTCCCGCCGCTGGCCGCGCTCTCTCGATCGGTGGAGTCTCGGGAGTGACGGTGAGGGGGAAGTGGCGGCTGTCTAACTTGTCGTAACTCTCGTGTCTCGTGCCGCCGGTCCCCTACCTCTATTTATTAGCGCAGTGCGACGGGGGCCCACTAACCATTAGGGTTAGATGCCCCGATCGTGGCCGACAAACCAAGGATTGGGCCACCCGTTGGGCCGGGCCCCTTTGAGATCAACCTAACATTCTCCCCTTGATCTCATCTATCGCCTTATGCTTCGTTAACCCACCCCTTTACAAAATGATGCATTGAGCATGCTTCGTCGTCCACAGTCACAACCGTTAGACTCGACAAACTACAAGCACCTTCTCGTTTTGGAGATGAATTCTCGCCTTGGGCCCCTTGCTATCCGGGAATCACAAAGCTTTCCCTTAAACCCATACGGTTACATGTTCTCTGAACATGTTGGGCGGTAAGCCTTTTGTAATCGGATCCGCTTGCATCTTTCTGTGTTTATGTTCTTCAAAACTAGTGACGTTCCTGGATTTTATCTTTCACAACAAAACTTTATGTCAACATTCTTGGTGGCCTTGCTTGACTTATTGTTGTGAAGATATATTACTCGCTGGCTCGTTGTCACAATACAACTTTAGTGGTTCATTGATGCTATCAACCACCTTTTAAACCGAGTATAAACTTCTTAAGCCAATTCACCTGTCCCAACTCACTTGACTTATAGCTCCCTGCGTGAATAGATGGGTACCCTGACTTGGACTTTCTTTCATTTCTCGCGTACTCATGAGCCTTTCATGCCTTGCATAATATTAAGACTTTCTTTACTAAACTTCATTGTTCCATACTAGGATTACTTTGATGTCGGCTAAGCAGCTCAGTTACTAGGTCTGGTCGTGTGCACACTTACTTATACTATAAACTTTCGATAGCTAAGCTGTATGGAACTGCTTTCATGCGATCGCATTCAAACTCATTCTTTAGGGCATTGATGCCCCCCATATTTGTCACTTTTGACAATAGGAGCAGGTGAAAAATTGTACCTATGCATATTGAATTTCTTCAAAAACTTTCTTTATATATGGCTTTTGGGACAAAACCCAAATACCCCTTTTACTTCTATCTCGGTGAGTTTCTCTGCCCAAAACAAAATAGGCTTCACCAATATCTTTCATATCCGAACTTGAGGACAATACCCTTTTGGTTTCCTGCAGCAGAGCAACATCACTACTTGCTAGTAGAATGTCATCCACATACGAGTATTAGGAAAATGTATTTCCCATTCTTAAGCTTTGCATACATGCAATTGTCCTCAACTTGTCTTTAAAACCCAACTTCGAATTCTATTATCTAGCTGCTTGCTTTAGTCCGTAGACATATTTCTTTAGGCGACATCTTATTCTTTCTCTATCTTTCACAACAAAACCTTTTGATCATGTCATGTATTCTTTTCTTCTCAGTCTCCGTTTGACGTAATTCTCGATCAAACTTTGCTACTAAGGCTATTATGATCCTGAAAGAATCCTTTCTTCTCTATTTCTTTTGGGAAAACCCATTCACCACAAGTCACGCCTTGTATCTTTCTACATTCCCTTTGGAGTCACGTTTCTCCATGTAGACCCATTTGCGCCTCTTTGTTTTGGCTCCATTGGGAATTTCTTCCAATTCTCAAACTTTACTAGTGCTCATGAATCTCAATTCATCTTCCATGGCTTTATGCCACTTAGATGCTTTGGCGCTTCTCATGGCTTCTTCAAATGAACTGGGATGACCCTCTATCTTAACCTTTTCGCATTCATAGACAATGCAGTCATCTGAAATGGAAGATTTTCTAGTTCTTTGCGGTCTGCCAGAAGGCCTTGCAACTAGCAATTTGTCCACTTAGGGCTGTTCATTTTTGAGGCTACTGCTGCTCTTGCGCGACAATGGCTTCACTTCGGCTCTGAAGGGGCGGGTTCGAATTATCGGTCGTTATTGCCAATAGGCGAACAAATGATCGATGGGTCTGCAACCCGCGGTGTCTTGTGATGTGGATCCAGCAACAACACGTAGCATAAAATAGGGCTCTTGCACCATCGGAGTAGGCACGAATGTCGCTTCTCCTCAAGGTTGCTTTCTCACGCTACTATGCTCCCCCTAATCATTTCTTGCTTTAGAAAACTATCATTGCTTGATTCTACAAACTGGGTGCTCTTGTCTAGATAACAAGGATGATATCCCGTTGATTTCTTTGGATAGCCAATGAAATGGCAGCTTACTATCTTTGGATCTAGCTTTTCTTTATTTGGGTTAAATACTTTCGTCTCTACCGGGGATCTCCAAAACTCACATATAATGGAGTAAGGGTTCTTTGCCTGTTCTCAACTCATGTGGTGTTTTGCTCACCGACTTGCTTGTCGCACAGTTAAGTATGTGAACAAATGGTTTTTAACGCCTCTATCCACAAATTAACCAAAGAACGTAGAGTAGCTAATCTTGCTTTACGCCTATTCTTCTATTCATTCCACTAATGCTCCCCCGGCGCGGAGAACTGTGCAACTATGCCAGGTTCCGTGAGGTACCTTGCAAATAGGTCCGAAAACTATCCATAAGGGGTATGCCGACAATACTCCCCACATCCTGATCTTACTACCTTTATCTTTCGATCAACTTAGCTTTGAATATCTTTATCCATAACGAGAGTAACCATCTGTGAATGTAATGAAGGAATCAAAAACCATTCACAAATGTTACTAGAAAAGGTCCACATATGAATCAATTCTAGTATTCTCGCGCTTCGCTTAGCTCCTTTCTTGTGGTGGGAGGATTGATTCTTAGCGTAAGCGTTCTTTTCTCCCCCCCTCGAAATATGGCCTTAACAACAATGCCATAATTTCGATGAGGAATCAATTCTCTTTCTTTTCTTGCTTGTATTAACAAATAATGCATTCTCATTCAAATCTCTTTCTTTTCTTGCTTTCTAATTATTTACACGTTGGTGTAAAATAAGTAGAATTTAAACTATAGCTTACAATAAACTTGCGAAAATGATATGGCATTCTAAACCATGATCTAACAATCTTTAAACTGAAATTAAAATTCTAGCTGACATCATATAACCGCCACCTTAATCTGTCTTTCTTATCTTTGAGGATTGTCATTCCATGCTGGAATCCCTCTTTTCTTACAGTGTTCCATGAACTTAGGGCATTTATTCTTCTAATGCCCATGCTCATGGCACCACACGCATTGACGAGCTTGCTTATCTTGCTGTAGCTTGGAAACTTGCTTCTGAGGTACTACGGGCTGTGAAGAGTTGCCTTCATCGAGAGGCAATGCTCAACTTCTCAAACTGTTGCTCCATCAAAGGAAAACAACGTAAAAAGAGTTTCGGATCTTTGCTGTGATATCTGAAATAATTATCGAAACATCAATATTCTTACTAGAAATAATTGCATATCTTAATTTAACGTTGGTCAAAATCAAGATATACAAATAACTTGCTTCAATCTTGAAAAACTTGAAAACTTGCTATTGCAATATTGCTATTATTGACGTTGGTCAAAAAATAACAACATTACAAGATTACTTGTGCTTGAAAATCTTAGCTTCTCAATCAAATTGCAATATTGCTATCATTGACGTTGGTCAAAAATAACATCGGCCAGTACGTTGCTTTGCTGCCTACTGGAAGCAAGCACTCTATGTGCATTGCCCCAATAACTTCTTCCTCAGGTATGCTACGCTACATTCGTTTCTCATATGCATCTATCTATCATCGGCCAGTACGTTTATTGCTAAGTTCTGATCTGCAGGATATCCTTGTCAAAAGATGAGTACCGAGTAATAAAACCTCCTGCTGGTATAGGCCTGCTGGGACATGCTGTGGTCTTTGGGAAATCTGAAAAGGGGCCATGCCTTGCGTAGACTGCATACCGTGACTGCTGCTTCAAAGTTTGGATCCTTGATGAATCCAACCATGAGAGTTGTGAGTGGGTACTGAAGCATTGGAACAAACATCTAGGTATGGTGTTACCGCGTTGCTACTTGGAAAATAAGGTGTGTGGCCCTTGGATCTTCGAAGACATAAACTATAACGAATTTTGGAAAACTTATGCTGATGATATGAGCATGCTCATTTTGGAAGGAGGAGGAACCACCGCCACAGCAGCAGCACCAAAACACCCATCGGCTGACTGCGGCTACGAATTTGATGAAGAAGATTTTACTCTTGACAGCTGCTGCTACATTGAAGATTTCTGGGTAATTGGATTCCATCCATACAAAGAGAATATTGTCTTCTTTGGCTCAGGAGAAAAGAAAGTCCTGGCCTACGATAAGTTTGAGTACGGAGGCGTTAATATACCTAGCCCTGGCCTGCGATATGAATTCGTCCAAGTTTCTGTACTTTGGCAATATATACCCTACACATTTTGATCCCTATTCCTATGAAGAGCCCCAAGACATGGAGGAGACATTTGTTTACACGCCCTGCCAGTTGGAGCCTTATAGCCATCCTGCAGGATCAGCGCACCTCTTGGCAGAGGTCAATTAATTGCTTGTAAAAAAAACGTTCGATGATCTATGGATGAATTATTTATAGATGCATGGGATATATGACGACTTGCACACATAACACTACCATTGTTTTCTTCTTGGTTGTATCAGGAAGAAGCATCAATAATGCTTTATTACACAAAGCAATCAGGACTACGACGACCACAATTGATCGTTTTTTTTTTTTTTTTTCATATTTGCTCAGATTGCCATCACTCGCTTGTTCCAATTATATTGTTGTATATTCTAGTTGTTGACACCCAAATTAGTCTTATGCTAAATTTAGAATAAGCAAAGTATAAAATAAGTGTTCATGCATGGATCACGCTATTTTATGAGAAGAAAAGGTGTCAAAAGATGTCCTAAAAATAGTGAAGGAGCATGCAATTGAAGAAATTCTGCGGAGGAGAAAAATCACCTGCGCCGGACGCTGGGATTGCCTGGAGTCGCGTCCGGCTCATGACCGCCTGGCGCGTCCCGCGCGCCGCATCTTGCGCCGTAATCGAGAGCTTTACGGACGTCGTCGCGCCGCTACGCGTCCGCGCTGCGCGCGCGCGGCCGAGATGCGTCCGCGCGGCGTCGTCGCGGTTCAAAAATAGGGTCCGATTGCATGGCTCTCGGACCGCGTCCGGCGCTTCTATTTCGGTGTCCGGCGCTGTTCGCGACCGCGCCCGAGATTTTTCTAATTCTGAACCGATTTTATTTCGGGTTGGTTTTTAGAGAGTCCTGATGTTTGGGAACGTTTTGGGCGTTTTCCTAAAAGGATAAGACCACCCTCGGGCGGCGAGACTACTCAGCGCACATGCGCCCGATGCAATAACAAATAATTACATGCGCCCGATGAGCAATAACAAATAAGCACATGCATGCATGCGGCAATAGCAACCGGGCGCCAAGCATGCACCGATAACAATCAATGAGCCGAGATTTTTTTGTGGCCCGTATTTTTTTCTCGGTTTCGCTCGTCATTGAGCCGAGAAAATTTATTTTCTACAAGCTAAAATTTTCAAAAGAAACTTGCACCCAAAACCCATTGTCTAGTAGGGGCATGTTTTTCAAAAGACACTTGCCCCCAAAACCCATTGCCTAGTAGGGGCATGCAATTCAAAGACACTTGCCCCAAAACCCATTGCCTAGTAGGGGGCATCCATTTAAAAGGACACTTGTCCCAAAACCCTAAATTTAAAAATCGTTAGTGACTCGGCAAACGCCATGAACCCTAATCTCAACAACGCCATGAATCCTAATCTCAAAGAAAAGCCATGAACCCTAATCTCAAAGAAAGCGTTGAACCCTAATCTCAAAGAAAAGCCATGAACCCTAATCTCGGCGCCATGAACCCTAATCTCAAAGAACGCCATGAACCCTAATCTCAACTCGCCATGAACCCTAATCTCAAAGAAAAGCCATGAGCCCTAATCTCAAAGAAAAGCCATGAGCCCTAATCTCAAAGAACACCATGAACCCTAATCTCGGTAATGCAATGAACCCTAATCTCAAAGAAACGCCATATGAACCCTAATCTCACAAAAGACATAAACACTAATCTTAGCATACGACGTTAACCCTAATCTCAAAGAAACGCAATCAATCGTAATCTCAAAGAAAACTTTACCCTATAAATTTTGAAACTTTGTACTCCAAAGAATAAAAACTTTGTACTCTTAGACGTAAAACTTTGTACTTTAAATGTAAATTTTTGGCATCATGAAAAAGTTTCTCAAAACATATTCAACATGGATCTAGTTTTGTAGATCTCATTATATTTAACGGGATGGTGGAAATGGAATTGAAAACGGATGTTTGACGAAGAAGTTATTACATTTTAAAGGAAACGATAAAACAAAAAAAAGGAAAGACACGGGACCGCCCCTTGCCCGCGTGTCCGGATGCACCGTGCGCCCGGCAATGGTTCGCTTCGCGCCGCATGCGATCAAAAAGCGCGTGTGGCGCTTGAACGAGACATAGTCCTGACGTGCGCCACGCGTCCGTGCACTGCTATTTTTGACGGCGCACGCGCGCCAAATAAGAATCGTGCCCTCCTCTATATAATAAGAGGTTCATGGCCGATTTGATCCCATCTACATCCAATCGACAACCAATCTATCTCCTGTCCCGTTTGTAGGTCATCTTCTTCCTTCAACCCCTCTATCCTGCTGTTCGGCGGCGAACTCCGCGTTCTTCGTCGGCGTTCTAGGCGGCCACGCTGGTCCTAGAGCACCCCCTCGCGTGCGTCCTCCCGACGGGTCTTCCCGAGGTGCGTTCGGAGGTTCTCTCAGCCGTCACCGAGCTCTACGTCACCCCTACCGATCCCTAGATCGGTTAGGGCGGCCACGCTGCGGTGCTCGCTGTTCCAAGGTTGTGTGCAACCTTCGTGGGCGTCCAAGGCCCTCCTGGTGTGTCGGCGTGAAGCCCTAACTTCGCGTCAACACACTTTTTGGCGACTCCGCTGGGGAATTCAAGGTGTCAATTGCGATTTGAAGACCCCAACATCATGCCTGCCAATAGCAAGAGCGGTGGTGCTTCGATTAGTGAGATTCATGACGACAACGTCATCCACCCCTCTTCCGTTGATCAGCTTCCCGATGAATTGAAGGCCAAGATGCAACAGATGATAGAAGCTACTCAACGTGCGTTCCTAGAGAGTTGTGCCGTGGGTCGTGGCGACAAGGTGGAGCTATACAGGCCTGTCACCGTCAATCTTCCCGACAATTCATCTACTCCAGAGGTTGAGGTAAGGGATAATACAAAACCTATCTATGATGATTCCTATCCTCAACATGTTGATTATGCCGCTATGCTTGATGGCCATAAGAAAGAAATAGATCAAAATTTTAGTGCTGCTGTAGGCATGATTATGGCTAGATTTGATAAGTTAAAAGGTAGAGCTCCTAGAATAGAAGAGCTTGATGATTATGAGCATGAGTTTGGTATGCCTTCTAATTTTTATGAAAATCAAGCATTATACACCGCTTATAGTAGAGGGAAATCGTCCCAATCGGCTCCCACGG
Organism: Hyparrhenia diplandra; assembly: GCA_015847255.1. NCBI lineage: Eukaryota > Viridiplantae > Streptophyta > Magnoliopsida > Poales > Poaceae > Hyparrhenia > Hyparrhenia diplandra. The sequence goes on along the minus strand of JADLZK010005195.1, from coordinate 159,214 downwards.
AAGCCGATAAAGCCGGTTCTTCCACTACTAAGGAAGTGGTTAATAATAAGCAAATTGTCACGTTTGCCGATGTTCAAGACCGAAATCGGCAAACCATTAATAGAACAATAAACGCTAGGAATTCGGGGGGCAACACCGTATTACCCAACCCACCGAAATCCCCTAGCCAAATTCCTATTTTGGGCAATGAAACTTCAGCTCCAAATCCTCCTCCCCCCGCCGATATGACCGATGCGTTTAATCGGCTAAAGGAAGATTTAAATAAGTCTTTGCAGAAAGTCTTGGTGTCCAAATAAAAACCTCAAGGGGCACCTACAACAAACCGCACCCTCCACACTTTGATTACATGAGAAACCCACCGGGGTGGAAGGTACCGATTTTTCAAAAATTTAGTGGTAATGATAATAAGTCTACCATGGAGCATGCTAGCATGTATCTAGCTCGCTTAGGTGAAGGGTGTGCTTTTGATTATATGAAATGTCGTAATTTCCCTTTATCACTTAATCGGGCTTTGCATTTTCATGGTTTACTTCTTTGCCAACATCTACTATTGGTTCTTGGGCTCAATTAGAAGAAAAATTTCATGCTCACTTTTATGATGGAGTCCAAGAAACTAGATTATCTCATTTGACATCGGTTAGACAAGGTCGTAGTGAGTCAGTGCTTGAGTTTATTAGGCGTTGCAAAGAAATTAAAAACCGATGCTATCATTTGATGATTTCTAAGCGTGATTTAGTAGACATATGCTTTTATGGTTTGCATCCTAAGATTAGAGATAAGCTTGAGCATATTCAGTTTACTACATTGCCGCATTTACTTGAGAGAGAGCTATTGCTTGTTGAATCTTGTTTAAAAGACTCTCAAGATCATGATTATAAGTCTCGCCGTTCCAACGTGCATCACGTGGACGATTATTCTTCGTCCGACGATGAGACTAAAGAGGTATTGGCTGCTGAAATTAGGTGGCCAGAGGAAAATAAACAAGTAACTTGTCCTTCTCTCAAGCCGATTAATAGGAATCGGAATGAGGAAATAAAGTTTACTTTTGATACATCTAAATGTGACCGAATATTCGATGAATTGTTGAAAATCGGGTACATTAAGATTAAATATGTTATGCCTTCTGCGGATGTGTTGAAGAAGCGGGCTTTCGCAAATATCATGAATCCTTTTCCCATGCCACTAATGATTGTCATGTTTTCCGTCGGCAGGTACAATCGGCTCTCAATGAGGGCCGATTAAGTCTTACCGACATGCGGCTAGACAAGAATCCTTTTCCAAAGGCATGTGGTTGAAGCTAAGAAGCTTGAAGCCAAGACACCCGAGGTCAAGGCTCCTACCATATTGATCCGCTCTGAGCAAGCCGCTACAACTCAAGGCAAGAACGCGTGATCATAGGTGAGCCTCGCCCGCATCGAATGTTTCTAAGAATTCGGGATGGCAAGTGTTGGCCGATCAAAGCTGCGAAGGCAAGACGAAGCTTACCATTGTGGCTCGTTCGGGCGCAAAGCATTACGGCGTCAAGCGTGGCTAGATGGTCGGTGCGGCGCAGTAAGACCAGCTAGGCCGATTGAAGCAATCGGCCAAGAGGATCAAGCCCCGAGCTAACAAAGCCGGTTGAACCGACTACCTTAGTCGGGTCGGCTAGCCCCGAGGGTTCTAGCTCCCTCACTTTCGGCGTACATACGATAAAGACATTCGTTCCACGGCCGCCGGAGGTTGGAGTTTGGAAGACCAATGAGCCAAAGGTCAAAAAGCATATCAAGCCCCTATGTGAATTTGACAGACTTTTGGCAAAATACAAGAAGGAAAAGGCCGATTCCAAGAATCGGCCAACAAAAAAAAGAGAGTCTACGCCTCCTAAGCGTGATGAAGGGAGAAACAAGCAAGTGGCTATGACTCCTCCAAATGTTGCTCCTTCTTCGCGGGTTGCACGTCCAAGGATGACTTCGTTGGGGGCCACCGGCCATCTGAAGTGGCGCCACCACCACAATGGGGACCGAAGGGAGTGTTTGTTCCCTATCCTTCGGGTCCCATAAAGGAAGGAGGCGCTGTAAACATGGCCAAGCCTGCCGTCTTTAGCCGATTGGGTCCACAATCGAGCTCTAGCGGTACGAAGAAGAAGGAGGTGCCCACGTCCCGGGAGCTCACCTATGAGCAAAAGGGAAAAGCACAAATGCAAAGGGGTTTATGTTCCCAAGAAGATTGAAGTTCTTTGAGAAGCCTTGCTCCAGTGTCTACTCCTCCGCCTTCCATCATTATCAGTTCGATGACAGCTCCTATCAATGATGTCAACAAACCGATTGTGATTGAGGGGCAAGAGCCTTCAAAGGATGATCAAGATCAAACCATGGAGGAGGTTGCTGAAGCTCAATACAAGAAACAAAAGCTTGTGGATCCTCGTTTCTTGCAGCCCAAGTGGTGCCCGGTTGACATTTACAAGACACAAAAAAGGAAGCTTCAGCGAGCAAGACAAAAGATGCTCAAGCGCTTGGCTGCTGCACAAGGTGAAGGGCCGATCTTGCCGGAGATTGTGCAAGAGATCAAGAACAAAGAGGCCGAGATGATCGCCGCTGCCAAGAGGACGTCTCAACTGATTGCTAAATCGGTCGAGTCGGTTGTAGTTCAAGAGCAGCCGCCCGAGCCTGTGGAAGAGGTGCCCGAACCAAACGTTGATCTCTTGGCACTTTTAGCAGACGGGGCAGCCAAGCTAAATGAGCAAGTTGATAACTCAACCGAGACGGTTGACGGGGCTGCTATTGCCCAAACTTCGGATTTACCGACTTCCAAGTCGGTTGAACCGAATTCTCTTGTTTCTGATGTGTCTGCAGGTGCGCCTGAAGATTTTGCTGTCGCCGTCTCCGCCATGGTTGGCATTGAAACGCCAGCTGAGGATGAAGAATTGGTGGATTATGAGCCTTCACCGACACGCGCTGAGATGAACACCATCTTTCTTTCTGCCGATTATTATGTGATCGGGCAGGGAGATGATGAGGTTGCTGCTGCAGAGTTTGCGTTTGGGGTGCAAGATGCTATCTTCAAGAAGCTTGCCGTGCCCGTCAAACACCTTAAGCAATTGCATGTGCGCGGACATATTAATGGGAAACCAGTCCGGAAGATGTTAGTGGATAGTGGCGAAATTGTCAATCTTTTGCCCTATTCATTATTCAAGAAGCTTGGTGGCAAAGAGGAGGAGCTAATTCAAACCAACATGACCATCACCGGTGTAGGAGGAGGCGTGCCGATTCCTTCAAAGGGCATCGCCAACGTTGAGTTAACCGTTGGTAGCAAGACCATGGCTACGGCTTTCTTCATCGCCGACGTGGAAGGTAGCTATGATCTTATCCTTGGTCATGATTGGATTCATGCCAATCCTTGTGTTCCTTCTAGTTTGCACCAATTCCTCATCCAATGGGTGGGAGATGCCATAGAGATTGTTCATGCGGATAATTCGGTTGAGATCTCCACAACCGATGCCTCGCTTGAGAGCTCTGGGTTTGCTTGTCTTTCGGGTAGAGACTTATCCAACTATCGATTACATTAGCTATGATGAGCGTGGATTTGTGCTCAGAACATTGAAGCCGACGGATAATCGGCTCAATATTATATTGTAAACATTGTTTCTCAATGGAAGACAAACTTCAATGGTTAAAGCATAGACTTGAACACTATCGGACTGAAAAGACCGATTCTTGTGAAGCTATCGATGACTTTGATGAGCTCAATAAGTTGGGCCAAGGTTTCACGTCGGCCGACCCTTTGGAACAAGTTGACATTGGGGACTGCTCGGTGCCAAGGCCGACATTTGTAAACCAAAACTTGGATGCCGATTATAAAGCTAAATTAATCGCGCTTCTCAAGGAATATGTTGATTGTTTTGCATGGGACTACACGGAGATGCCCGTTAAGCCGTAATCTTGTTGAGCATCGCCTTCCCATCAATAAGGGATTTAGGCCTTACAAGCAACTACCAAGACGCTTCAATTCGCCATCAATGACCGAATCAAGGAGGAGATGGATCGGTTGCTTAAGGCGCATTTTTATTCGTCCATGCGGGTATGCGGAGTGGGTCTCTAACATTATGCCGGGTTGAGAAGAAAGACACCGAAGATTAGAGTGTGCATTGATTTCGAGAGATTTAAATAGAGCCACTCCCAAAGATGAGTATCATATGCCTATTGGCCGACATGTTGATCAATGATGCTTCGGGGCACAAGGTTATTAGATTTCTTGATGGTAATCTTTGGGTATAATCAAATATTTATGGCGAAAGAAGATACCTCCAAGACGCGCTTTTATTTGTCCCGATTTGTTGGTTTGTTTGAGTGGATTGTCATGACTTTTGGCCTCAAGAATGCAGAATCAACGAGCTATGAATCTCACCATGATCTCATTGGTGTGATTATGGAAGTGTATATTGATGATGTGGTGATTAAATCGACCACATGATCCTCATTTAGCCGATTTGGCGCCTTGCTTTTGAGAGGATGCGGTTTGAAGATGAATCCACTCAAGTGTGCCTTTGAGTGTCCGGAAAGTTTCTTGGATTTATTATTCATGACAAGGGCATAGAGATTGATCCCAAGAGGATAGAGAAGATCAAGGCAGTTCAAAAATGTAAGAAGGATTTGCAAAAATTCCTAGGTAAAGTGAACTACTTGAGAAGATTTATTGCTAACTTGTGGAAGATTATTCCTTTTACCCCCATACTTAAGTTGAAGAACGTCGATTTTGCCTCGGGGCAAGCCAACAATATGCATTTGATAAGATAAAGGAATATTTGTCTTCAAAATAGAAGGTGTACCTTTCCGATTGTATATCGCCGGCTGTTCTTACCAAGAAGATGAAGGAAAGGAGTATGTTGTTGCTTATCTTGGTCGCGCCTTCTTGATCCCGAGACAAGGTATGCCCATATTGAGAAATTATGCTTATCACTATATTTTGCTTGTTCTAAGATGAGACACTATCTTTTGTCAAGCACATGTGTGGTAGCATGCCTGCGCCATATATTGTTTCGCCAATCCTTTTCGAAGGGTAGGCAAATGGGCATACGCTTTGATTGAGTATGACTTGACTTTTGAACCGATTTTATTTCGGGTGAGCATGGTTTTTGGAGAGTCCTCGATGTTTGGGAACGTTTTTGGGCGTTTTCCTAAAAGGATAAGACCACCCTCCTCTATATAATAAGAGGTTCATGGCCGATTTGATCCCATCTACATCTAATCGACAACCAATCTATCTCCCCGTCCCGTTTGTAGGTCATCTTCTTCCTTCAACCCCTCTATCCTTGCTTGTTCGGGCGGCGAACTCCGCGTTCTTCAAATCGGCGTTCTGGGCGGCCACGCTCCTAGAGCACCCTCGCGTTGCTTTCAAGTCCTCCCGGTGAGCTTTATAGGTCTTCCCGGAGGTGCATTCGGGAGGTTCTCTCTGGGTACGTCACCGAAAGCTCTCACGTCACCCTACCGATCCCTAGATCGGTTAGGGCGCGCCACGCCAGCGGTGCTTTCGCTGCCCTCCATCTTCGAAGGTTGTGTGCAACCTTCGGTGGGCGTCAAGGCCCTCCCATCACGCAGTAGCACATTATTCATAGATCGGTGGCGGTGTGTTTTGCGGTATAAGATCAAGATGCTCAAGCCCATAACTTCAAGCGTCAACACTAGTTATATGTGTTCCATGCAATAATCTCTCAAGAGAAGTTGCGGCTGGCCGGAAATTTGGATGCGGGTTTCCAAAACTCTTTTAGGCCTTGTGTTTTAAAGGAGATTGGAAGACTGGTTTTTGACTAAATACCAAACAGTTTGGCAAAATATACAGATCCGGATAATTATACAGGTTGGATTGAAAATGTTGTTTGGATGGTTGGTCAACCTACTCAAATTACAGGTGTATTAGACTGTTACATCCGAGAAAAAATTAAGACCTCAAATTAGTAGGCATCAATTTTAAATTTTTAATCCGACAAATGTCGAGCTCAACCCTCCCCGCCGGATGCCGTCGCCGCCTCGTCTTGCTTGGACGGCAATCTCCCTCCCTAGCCGAGCCCGCCACCTCCGGTTCCTATGTGCCACGAGGAGCGGGGTGTCATGTCCGTCCCCCTCTATCGCGTCACGGGATTTGGCCCCGCCGGATGCCCTCGCCGCCCCATCTTGCCGGCAATCTCCCATCTACTTCCTTTCGAACCACGGGGGACATCGGTCGCAACCCTATCCCTTCCACTTGGCCGGTTGTGGCGGCTGGTCCTTGCGCCGTGGCCGTCGGTCTTCGGAGGGTGGGTCGGGAGATGTCGGTGTCGGCCACGCTATAGATGTTCAACAAGCCGGCCCGGTGGTGTGTCGAGCCCTCTCAAGAGAAGGTACCCGCGTGGTTTCGGGCCTTGTCGGCCGCTCCCTGCACCTAAAATACGTAATTATACGAGTTGGATTGAAAAATGTTGTTTGGCCCGCAAATTACGGGCCGCGTCGGGTCGTGCCACCAATTTTAAATTTTTAATCCCACTCGGGCGCCCCGGCCCTGGCCCTCGTCCATGGGCAATCCCATTTGCCGAGCCGCCACCTCCCTATGCGCGAGGGCGACATTCGGCATCGTAAGAGCCCCGCCGGCCCGCCCATCTTGCCGGCCGCCCTCGCCGCCCTTCCACTTTGCCCCGGTCGGCGCGCCGCCGCCGCTTCGGGCGTCGCTGCGGGTCGCTCCTTCGGCGCCGCCCATGGCTCGGCCCAGGCTGTACGGCAATCGCCCGGATGAAGCCCGCCGCCGCCGCTACCGCCGGAGCCGCGAAGGCCGCCGCCGCTGCTGCGCCGCCGAACGGCCGGGAGAGAAGGAGTGCGGCGCGTGGGGGAAGGGGAACCGGGAGGATAAGGGTTGGGAATGGGATGGGATTTTTTTTTTTTTTTTTTAGTGGAGAATGGAGATTGGGCTGATGTCTTTGTTGGGCTGATGTCCTTGTTGGGCTGCACGCAATGAAATTATCACCGGGCAGCCGGCCGGCGACGCTCCGTGCCCGCCACGGGCCGAGGCGAACGGCCAATGGCCGGTCCGCCACCGGCCCGTGCCTCGAACTGGGCCAAAAGACCGGGCCTCGGACCGGGCCACAGGCCACGGGCCAAATGTACATCTATAGTGTCGAGCAAGTAGACTAACACCAGCGCTGCGTTCGTCGGAGCCGCTGCCGTGAGACGGGCTGCCGCGTTGCTGTCGGGCGTCGAGGATGAGGAATTAATAGAGGCGTGTGCGTCGTGTGCAGCTCGTACATCTCCTCCGGGACCACCGCCACGAACCCGCGCATGGCGGACAGCGTGTCGACCTCCTCCCGCTTCAGTCTGGCCAGGACTGCAGGAGCTCGCCGCTGGATCCACCTTGAGCAGCTGTCCCAGAAAAGTTCGATGCAGATGACGAGCGATCAGTTCAGCCTACGGACATTTTCCCCACAAAACAATACGGTTGTATCTAGTGCACAAGATATTACATTCGGAAGCCAATTACCGGTGGATAAAGTTACTAAGCTACCAAACAGGACCTTTAAACATTCACATTGGGTGCTTGCTAATGTCTTGTACATTCGGAAGCTAATTACCGGTGTCTAGTTTTTTTATATGTTCATTCCTCGGTGCTTGCTAATGTCTTGTACATATACACGAAAGTATCTCTACGATTTTCATGTCCTTGTAAATTCATTAAGTGAAAAATGTAACATTTATGGAAGTACCGATCCCACTGGTGGTGTTAATGGAATTTTACGGTTTGGTTGCATCCTAGTGGATTGTGTACTATGGTACATTGGTTGAATGTTTTAAAAAAGCTAATTAGGACTAACTAGCCTTTTACAGAGCTCATGTCAGATAACATGAAATTTCTGTGCATCTTCATGGTTGAGACTTGAGAGGTCTTCCTACACTGTATAATCTATGGCGGTAACATAAAACAATCTATGGCGATAACATAACATGGAGGTCTTCCTACACTGTATAATCCTAGTGGATTGTGTACATTGGTTGACATGGAATTACTGAAGTTGTAGATTACAATACCTCAATAATCTCTGGCGGTAACATATATAGTATTTTGGTGGAGATGAACTCGTCATGGGCCTTCCCTAGTGCCGTGAATCTCTGATGTAGATAGAACGGAAAGCTACAATTACTAGCTAAGACACCGTCAAAACAGCGACAAAAACTAAGAGCGGTTATATATATCACGGCGCGCTGTCAGTTGACGAACGGCGTGGATAATGAGAATCAATCGCTACCCAATGCACGGCGACGGCAAGAGTTGCGGAGGAGTTGGCCGCGGGGGGCTTTTCTTTAAACAAACCAGGCAGAAAGCTACGGATTATATAGAAGTACATGCCCAGACGGGCACAACAAAACAACAGCACTTGCAGCCTTATGGCCATCCTGCACATCAACACGGCCAACTCCACACGAAACACCAACCACAAATAGCAACCGGTTAGATTGGGTCATCAATACGGCTGCACAACACAACTCCACTCCACCTAAAACAACACGCGTGGGGATTTTTTATGGAAAGTTTCTTCGTAGGTGTATGTGCTAAGCACTTCAAATATGAATGCAGGAAGGAAACTCATTTGATTTTAGTAACTTTTTATGGAAAGTTTTTATATGGGATAATAAGATTCATACCAGATACGCCTGAATCAAACAGCGACGGTTAGAATCAGATTTCGGAGACGGCGCCATACGTTGGTTCCCACTCCGGCCGTCTCCGTATGTATGTACTCCCTCCGTTCCAAAAAGCTTTGCAACTATGAGAAGGGTGCGGTCAAACTTTCTCAACTTTGACTAGGTTTGTAGAAAATACCTGCAACATTTATATCTCCAAATAAATTTATTAAAAACAAGACTTGAAGATCTTTCCGATGTTACTAATTATTTAGTACAAATATTTATATTTTTTAATATATAATTGCTTAGGTAGATGAAAAAACATTGACTTTCGGAAAGTGAGAATTGTATGTTTTCGGAATGGAAGGAGTACATCTCAAGTTTCCCTCGGCATGCAGTTTGGCCAGCGAACATATCTCTCGTCTGACACGGGTCAGATCTGATATCACAAGGCCTGCAGGCCGGAGGACAGTGGACAAGGGCACCACCTGCACCTGGCTGAGCCTCCCCGGTGTCCCCACGGACGCCTTGGTTGAGATCCTGCTGCGCCTGCCCCCGAGCACCTGGCAGGCTGGCACTAGGTCGGCCTCTTGTGCCGGCACTGGCGCGACGTCATCAATGAGCGGACGCTTTCAAAATGTTTTGGTTGCGGTGGATCGGGAAGAGATGTGGATAGGATTTTGGATAGGGATTCTTGGGCTTGCTTTCAAAATAACATGGTAGAAAAGATTCATCAAGGCTGACATGGCCACTTTCATACAGTTCGGTACGACAAACCACTTTCATACAGTTCGGTATAGTTCATAGGTGTAGGTTTGGGCTCAACTACTAGGTCACTTGGACGCGTTACTTAAATAGGTCATTGACCTAGGGTGGCAAGTACCAACTCTTTCCATTTGGGGCTATAGGTTTTCCATGATGCATGTCACGAAAACTTCATCTCAAGTCTCTTGAGATATTTTCCTTATTTCATAGGTGGTCCGTCTCACTAGAAGCCAAATGTTTGAGTGACCCATCAACATTTGACCCATACAAGAGGATCTCATGACAATGCATTGTAGGCTTAGACTAACCCTTGAATATGAAAGGAAGTAAATGCTCATGAGGATACTATCCATGAAACTAGGGCAGCATGTCACGAGAACTACCCGCCTCCCCGCGTCGTCCGTATAGGGAGACTCGGGAGCGATATCCCCGCCGCCACCAGAGTGCTCCCTACCACGCCAGCTCTCCGGCCGCCGTCGCCACTATCCAGCTAGCGGTGGCAGCAGCCTGCTGCAGCGCTCAAAAATGCTCCACCGCGGCTACATACTCCTTCCTCTCCCCCTCCTCCCTTCCTCCCGTAACTAGATCCCCATTTTTTTCGGTGCCGGGGTTAAGCCGGTCGGGCGAGCTAGTTTCCCCGAATTCGAGCTCCCTAGGCCTAGATCCGGCATCTCCATCTGTGGATCCATAGCTCCCTTCGTCTCCTCCCTCCTCTTAGTGATTTATGAATCTCCAAAGACAAGGTTGTCCAACGGCGGGCTAGGTGGCGATGCAGCCCCAACTCTGCGCCCTTGGAACCCGAATCTACGCCCCGGCGCCGGATGCGCATCCTTGGCGAGTCGATGTGCGGAGGTCATCGGGAGAGGGGCTTTCGATGGGAGGGGTCGTGTCCCATCCTTGGAGAGCTCCCCGCCGACGCCGCCATGGTCGGAGGGCCAACCGGACGGAAAAAGCCCGTCAAGTCTTGGCGTTGGCGAGCCTACGCCCCGACCCCGCTAATGCGGGACATCCCGCGGTCTTGCGAGGATCACCGCGGCTGCCCCATGCCACCGCCCCGGTGGGTGGCGCAGCCTACCACTCCGCCCCTAGAGCCGTTAAGGGCTCAGATAGTGGAGCGTGCTAGCGAGGTATGGTTGTGCGTCGTTGCCTCTGCAGCTGTGATGAATCTCTTAGATGACAGCCTATGGTTCACGGGATCGGGGAGCTCAAGCGAAAGCCATGGATGACCCTATTTGTGTGATCGGGCAAAGAAGCCCTCTAGCGTCGTTCACCTCCTTCGAGGCGTCGATGATGCAGCCCCCCCACCATATGATCAGTAGCCTTGTTCGTCTCCTCTTGGTGAAAACCTTGCTCTAGTTATCTAGAGCCGGTGGCGGCGGCGCCGGTTTCTTGTCGCGACCCTCTTGAGGGTGCCACTATGGATGAGATGATTCCAACCCTGTTGTGGTCTTGTCTTCTCTCCCCCCATGTTGTGTTGGCACCCCTTGGGTGAATTTGGCCTTGGCTTTAGGTTGTTGCTGATGTTCGATGAGTGTTCTCCTCTGGCGTCTCTGCTCCATCAGCGCTCTCCTTGATGGTGTCAGAATGTCGGGTGGTGTTTCCACCACTGCCACCATCCCTCTCCAAAGATTTCTCCTTGTGGATGGCGTTGGATGGTGGTATGTGGGCTCGGATGTGCTGGAGGATGTCACCATCAGTTTCAAAGGGAGGTTGTCGTGTCCGCTGACCCTAGGCTTTCATGTTTGTCACTTCTCCTCAATGGTGCTAGAATATCAAATGTCGAGTGGTGTTTCCATCGCTGCCGCCATTCCCCTCCAAGGATTCCTCCCCGTGGATGGCGTTGGATGGTGGTAAGTGGGCTCGAATGTGTTGGAAGATGTCACCATCAGCTATGAGGAATAGTGGAGGGCGCAATAGTCATGGTGAAATCGGCGAATATGTTGTTCAGCGGGGTCGCAAATCGTCGTTCGATTGGCGTCTTTTGGCTTGGGTCTAGACTTATCCTTGAGTTTGTTTAAAGTTTTGTTGTTGTGGGTGTTGTTTGTTGTGTTGTAATCTCTCTCCCCTAGTGTACTTCTCTCAATTGTATTTGGATTGGCGTCACGCCCTTTCACCCTCCCAAGATCCGTGGAATGAAAAATCAGGTGGGGATAGTTCGTCCCCGGTGACCGTTAAAAAATAAATAAATGCTCATGGGCATTCATGATAAGAGAATTCATGCCTTGATGATAAGGCGGGTTTACTTGAGAGATGTTGCGAGCAGGCATCTTCTATCAGGTAGGGGTTTGGCAAGAACGAAGGTTGACTAAATTATCATACCTTTTTTTTTGAACTACTAAATTATTATACCTAAGCATGGGGAACCAACATACTCGACGTACAAGCACTAGATAATCGCCACTAAACCAATTTATTGTAAATGTTGGACAGTAAATTATCGATGACTCCCTTCGTTCTAACCATTAGGTCAAACGGATACTTAAATGTGCGAAATGAAGTTAGATGTACTATCTAATTCACATAAGTTTATTAGTCAAAATTTAATTTTGGAGATGTTTATAAAAGGGAATAACGACAGTAGAAGTTTAACTTCCCTGGCACTTTCTTAAGCAATGGGGAAGTGTGTTTTTATACTAACAATGGTAATGTAAAATCCAGCCTTTATATGGCAACATGATCCGTTGTCTTTAATAAAATATAAATACATATGCACCGTTTATCATAACTTATTATCCTATAATTTCTCCCTTAAATATCTCGGCGGTAAATATGGATTCACACTTAACGGTACAATCATTTTATTGACTGTTAGCACAACTAACTGGTTCGATTAATCTCTCGAGTTCGATTACAAGCAAGGTTCGCCGCAGCGATGAACTGGGAAGAAAGGGGAAAAGTAGACGAAGGCAAGTAATTTGAAATACAGATCATGCCCCTTCGGGTGCGCAGCACCGGGCTTAAGTAGTCACACGCTCCATTCTAATCCAGCGACTCGTGGGTTGGGCCGAGCCTGACGCTTGGGCCGTGGAGGTACAGTCGGCGAGGCCCGGTCTTCATTTGCCTTCAGCTCGCCATCGTCTTGCTCCGAGTCTTGGGCATGGACAGGGATGCTGACATTGACCATGTTAACGTCGTCGGTCAACTCACATGCCACTTGTGACGGCGCAAACAAAGATGAGCCTCTCCTTTTCCTTTCAGTTCTAACAGCTAAAGCTATAAATCCCTTCCCTGCTCCACAACACCACAGCGATGGAACCCAAATCCACCACCCCTCCCCACCCCCGGTCATGGGCGCGTACCCTCCGCCGCCCGGCGCCGCGTACCCCGCCGGGCCGTACGCGCACTACCCTCCCCGCCGCCGCCGCCTGCAGTTCCCCGACCTCGCAGCAGGGGCGCCGCGGCGGCGCAGCAGCAGCAGCTGCAGCAGTTCTGGGCGGAGCAGTACCGCGAGATCGAGGCCACCACCGACTTCAAGAACCACAACCTGCCGCTGGCCCGCATCAAGAAGATCATGAAGGCCGACGAGGACGTGCGCATGATCGCCGCCGAGGCGCCCGTCGTCTTCGCCCGCGCCTGCGAGATGTTCATCCTCGAGCTCACGCACCGCGGCTGGGCGCACTCCGAGGAGAACAAGCGCCGCACGCTGCAGAAGTCGGACATCGCCGCCGCCGTCGCGCGCACCGAGGTCTTCGACTTCCTCGTAGACATCGTGCCAAGGGACGAGGCCAAGGACGCCGCCGACTCCGCCGCCATGGGAGCACCCGGGATCCCCCGCACCCCGCCGCCGGACTGCCCGCCGCCGACCCCATGGGCTACTACTACGTCCCGCCGCAGTGATTTGCCCACCCCTGTTCTGCTCTTGCCACCCAATAACTGATCACCTGATATCCCCACTTCTGGGTAACAAGTGATTCCATTTCACATTTCATTTCTGATCTGAGAGAGATTGCTTGTAATCAAGAGGGAGGCTGTGTGATGGTGATGGTTCATGCCATGCATATTTGATAAGTTTCCATTTTCTCTGTATTATTCAATCATTTGTTTTTTTCCTCCTTGGAATAATTTCAGAGACCTTTTTTTTAGCATAAATATAATTTCAGAGACCTTATGTCTGCTAAATTTCAAGAATATATGAAATGTGTTCCTGATTCTTCTTGGAATAGATTCAGGCCGTGTATTTTGCCAAATTTAGAGAACATGTATGTGGTCTACCCAGTTTCTCGTTGGATTAGTTTGAGGCCACTGTTGTAGTAGCTACGCTATGGAAAGTTTGCTTCCTTGGCAGTTACGGAAAGATCCGGAGTTTGCGTTTCCATACATTCTCTGCTCCTTTGTGAGTATTGATTGATGTTCATGGATATTTTCTTCAAGTCGGTAGCTCCGTGTTTCATGAGGGCATTTGGATGAAATGGTGGCCTGTCTGAACATAGTGCCCCTGATGTTCATTTCCTTAACGGTGCCTTTCTGAACAAATCACGCATTTGGTTTACGGTTTCTTGTGTGCCCAATAGCCGCTTCTTTTTTCAGACTATTATTCTCTAGACCCTACGTGTCCATCATTTACTTTGCCCCGATATATCACTGTAGATATATACTACCAGACTTGATGTGCTGAAATGGGAAGACATTTTTTTTTATCTTTAAATTTTTCCTCAAGCTGGCTTAACTTGTGAGCATCTTTTTTGTGTGTGTGTGTGTGTGTGTGTGTGTGTGTGAGAGAGAGAGAGAGAGAAGCATCTTATGCTAAGTAATGGCTGCAAACATACGCAATTCTCTTAGTTGCTGCTTTAAGAAGTATAATCTTAAAGAAACTAATGGTGGCCTGTCTGAACAAATGAATGGTTGCCCATGATGTTCATTTCGTTTACGGTGCCTTTCTGAACAAATCACGCATTTGGTTTATGGTTTCTTCTGTACCCAATAGCCGCCTCTTTTTTCAGACTATATTCTCTAGACCCTACGTATCAATGATTTACTTTGCCCCGATATATCACTGTAAGTATATACTACCAGACTTGATGTGCTGAAATGGGGAGGCATCTTCAAAAAACAAACTCAATCTGGCTTAACTTGTGAGCATCATCTTTAAACTTATTAAGTGGTTACCAATGAATCATAACAATCTTGGGCTCGTTGGACTTGTAGAGGGGTGCCTTTTAGATGCACGTAACTTTGAAAATGTATTTCCAGATCTTTAAACTTATTAAGTGGTTACCTATATATGATTGCATCCTCGACCCGTCTCTATGTCACGTGCCATGTGTTGCCTCCATCCCTCACTTGCACCACGTGAGGACTGTCACGTTTACTCAGAGTCGGGCCACAGGCCGTTTTGCACACCCGGATCCGCATCCCGACTGGCTGACCAAGCAACCAAACTAGCCAAACTGACGCTGCTTGCCACTATTATGAAACAGGCTACCAAACAGTCTGTTAATAAAATGCCACAATTATGAATAGCATTTAAGGGCGTGTTTAGTTGCCTGGATGATCCTAGTCTGCACCGCATGGCTGAGCCAGGCCAACTTTGGTCAGGCCAGATGCATGCAACAGGCTGGTGTTTGGTTGCCTGCATGAGCACAACCAAAGGCCACCGCGGTGGTGTTTGTTTGCTGCTGCATGAGCACAACCATGTCAGTTGCAGCTGGTGTTTGGTTGCCTGCATACACCTCAACTGCATGACATTTAAATTCTCACAATCTGATCAACCCAAAGTACCCCAGGTTTCACATTTTGTATCCGATCAAAAGCCTCAACAAGTTCATGAGTAAGAATTTAAAGTTGCCTCAGACTAATGGTTTCATCACAATTAATGTTTAGGCTTGGAGCATAAGCATGAAAGCATAAATCTTCTTTGCAAATACAACATCATTTAGGGCATGAAATCATCAAAAGCTTACAGCATCAGGCATGAAGAAAGCTGAGGCATGTAAGTTTCTGATGATCCGATGAACTAAATGACAACAAAACCCATTTGTACATCAGCTTTCCAGTTCCTCACAAGCCCAACATGATTCAAACATTGTCCAGCTGATTAAGTTTACATTCCTCACCACAATGTCCTCATCGGAATAGGGTTTTAGCAAAGCAAAAGGCCTCAACAACCACATTTGGTTTGCAAATGTCACCATCGGTGGCATGAGGAACCAACTTTCTAGCTCATAGCAGGCATGGAGCCGTGGCTCCGTCCACTCCCAGCCATCCAGAATGGCATAGGCCAGTCGGTTGCTTGAGAATGGACGTGAGCCACGACTTGATGACTACCATGAATTCAACAAAAACCCTCATAGCCACCTCGCACAAGTGCAAAAAGCATCATAGGCATATTTGGTATTTCTAAAAAATGAGCCAAATAACTAAGACCGATAGGATTACAAAGAACGAATACAAAAGGAACCGTAACCGGGCCCTCTTTTGCTCCGAAGAGAGGGGCATGATCACCGAGCAACCCCGGGAGGAGCATTGTCCAAAGAAAGGGACATGCTCACCAACAAAGAACAACAACTGGGGAGGTGCATTGTCCAACAGAGGGACATGCTCAACTCCACTTTACTCCAAGTTGGATGCCTCAAATTTCTTCTCTTGTTGGAAAACTTTTATGCAAGTTATTTGGGAAACCACTAGTTTGAGTTGCACACATTGCCCAAGAGGTGGTCACACCAACCCTCCCGCCTCAGAAACCACATACCAAGCCATGCCAAGCTTGCAACAAAACCAAACACAAGCCATCAGTATGACAGATGCAAGCCAGGACAGGTGAATAAAGAAAAGAAACAAGTCGATTTAGAAAAAAGAGGCCTCAGCATTTTGATGGAATCAATAAATCAAACCCAGGTTGCGGTATCATCAGCCCATGGGCCATCAACCTAACAGATGGAATGAACAAATCAAACTTCTTGCAGTATCATTACCCAATGGACCATCAACCT
Source organism: Hyparrhenia diplandra (assembly GCA_015847255.1). Lineage (NCBI taxonomy): Eukaryota > Viridiplantae > Streptophyta > Magnoliopsida > Poales > Poaceae > Hyparrhenia > Hyparrhenia diplandra. Next base: position 142,899 of record JADLZK010005195.1, on the reverse strand, counting down.
ATATAGGAATCATCAATAAATCAAACTCATCTAGCTGCATCACTGGCCAAAAAAGTTTGATTTCAAATGTATGCATGTGCTCGGATTCAATGAAACATCACAGGCAATAGGCATGAGCTCAGGTTGATTCAATGAAACATCACAGGTAATAGGCATGTGCTCAGGTTGAATGAAAATACATCACAGGCAATAGGACATGTGCTCAGAAATAAGAGTAACATCACAGGCTATAGGCCATGTGCTCATAGTAGCATAAATAAAGACCAGGCTTCCTGGTCATAATGTTTGTACAACTTCCAAACTATCTAATGAACTGCAATAGGAGGCAACAGGCCCAAGCAGCAACAACCATCAGAGGTGGATCATGGGGTTAAGACCAGCAACTACACTAACTATATGTTAGTGTTAGTAAGTAAGAAATGCAGGATCATGGGCTCTGCACAAAAGAATAAGCAGCCCCAGCAGTTAGGTATGCACAAAAGAAGGCACCACTGCACACCATCAGGCACTGCACAAAAGAAGTCCACCACTGCACACCATCCAGGACTGATCTCACACATAGTAGTGCTTGACCAAGTGTGTCCTAAGCCCCAAAGACACGGTGGGGGGTAAGTTGTATACCAACAACAAGGCGTATACCAACAACCCGCAGTTAAAGAGGGGTGGAAGAGGGAAAATGAATGAATATTGTACCTGCTCGCACTGGCTCCAACAGCAAGGATCACCACGAAAGATTGAGAGAGGGAGAGCTCCAAACCCACCGAAACACCACATATCGGCGACCACCAAAGCAAATCATGAATCAAACCAAGACTAGGGTTTAGAAGAACAAGGAAAAAGGAAGAGAAATCACTGCGATGGTAGGTCTCGAGATCCACAAATTCTTGCAAGAAGGGAGAGGGAGAGACGCATCGTGATCCACAGATCAAGAACGGGTCGAGACCGGGGGAGAGGAAGACCTACCGGGCGGCGAAGAAACTAAGAGCGGCGGGAAAGAACAAGAGGAGGGAAGGAGGGGGATATATAGGCGGAGATTGGCGCCAAAGGAGCGGGGAACCCTAGCGAGTTCGCCCATCTCCGGCCCGGCAAATCGCGGCGTGCGCATGAGGGAGCACCGAGGGAGCACCGAAGCGAGCCCGGCCGCGGAGGAATGCCGGTCGGCCGTTCCTCGCGAGCCTTTGGCCGGGGAGGGGATTTTGCACCTAAGCGGGCCCGGTTGGGGAGGCGAAATGGGTAACCAAACACCGGTCCACCGCATGACGGGAGCCCTGGCCGGAGGCATATGCAGGAGACCAAACACGCCCCTATGGAGCGGGAGGAACAGAGAATTAAAGGACGCTGTGTTGTACTCCCTCTGTCCCTAAATAACTATCGTTGTTGGCGTAGTGTCACAAGTTTGACTCAATTCATAAAAAATGGGTGCAACATTTGTATCTTTGAATAAATCTACTAAAAAACTAGATTAAAATATCTTTCTAATGATACTAATTGTGTACTACAAATATCGATATCTTTGAATATATAATTAATTAAAGTTATTTCTTGAGAAACGCATGATAATTATTTAGGGGCGGAGGGATCGTAATGGATAGTCTATATCAAAAAATATTTATATTTAAATAACCACACCTACCAAACAATGCCATAAGGAGAATTTGGAATTAAATAAAAGTTGTCGATATCAAAAAAATTATATTTAAATATTAAATTGTCCTTACACAAGGTAAGGATGTCATGCTCGATTCTTTCAGAACCAAAACCACCGATGCTCATCTCCTTGGCTACCCACCCCAACCCCCGAGGTGGGGGTTGAATAGTGACACAAAAAAACATTGACTTTGGAGTGGAGGAGAAATCCATAAAAACATAATCTTGCTTAGCTAAGTAGGACATAACTTCTTAGATGAGAAGCCGCAAAAAAAAAAAAAAAAAAAAAAAAAAAAAGTAGGACATAACTTGTAGACCTAAAGGCCAGGAAGGACCTTGGAGTAATAGATCTAAGAACCCAAAATTCAATGCTCCTCCTTAAATTCCTTGATAAATTCTATAACCATACTGACATTTCTTGGGTGCAGCTGACCAAGAATAATCTCTACAGCTCCAACACCTCACCACTTTAGGCAACGAATCCCACGTTGGAAACACATCCTCAAGCTCATAACCTGCTTCAGAAGTTAGCAATGTGTTGCCCAAGTAAAGGTGACACATCCCTATTCTAGGAAGACCCGTGTGGCCCATCAAAACTCATCTCTTGGTTCCATAAACATGTAAGTTCTGATATTCGTGATTTTCAGCCAATTTTCATAGAAATCTCTTCAATTTGACATTTTGTATACAAAAAATTATAAATTAACAAAATTCATCAATTTAGTTCTGTAGCTAGGATAGGTTATTATTATTTTTGGTCAAAAGGTGGCCTGCACTCTTGTGAAATGAAGATTTTTATTTTGTTTCGAAAAGGAAACTAGATTTTTGTGGATTTGATCCTTATTGTTACATGCCTCCTTTGGCACTCAACTCTTTCGTTTTTATGATCACTCCCTAGAGCGCGTTTTTCATTAAGCGGAATAGAGTTGTTAAGGTTACAAACAGATGGTAACGACACGGTTGCCCGGCACAACAGGAGCCAAACAGACACTCACACCCACACACCAACTCAAGCATAGCAACAACATGGCGCTAAATCTTGGCACTCAAGTCTGGCTATACATGTTCGGGCATCTAAATTGTTTTATTCCCACTGTGTACCGTATATAGAAGCAAAAAAAAAAAAAAAAAAAAAAGAATAAACAGCGGACACACGTAGATTATTACACAATCTAAAAATATGATCGGACTCTAAACAAACATATTTTTGAAGACATGTATAGCCAGACGAATAGTGAGATGTACTATCTGATTTTCATAAATCAGGCAAAATTTAATTTTGAAGATGTTGAGGTACACCTTATAAAAAGGTTATAATGATGGTAGGAGTTTAATTTCCCTGTCACTTTCTTAAGCAAGGAGGTTGGAATTGTGCTTTTTTTCAAAAATATAATAAAAAGAATTTAACATCTAGCCTTTATATGTGCTTTTAATAAAATAAATAAATACATATGCACCGTAACTTATATCCTTCTTATATATAATTTCTCCCTTAAATATCTCCACGGTATATATGAATATAGGGCTCCTTCGATTGTGGACTCGAAACCACCTAGATTCAATGCATGCGGATTCATTCCGAAGATGGTAGAGGTGCCTGAAAGTCTCCACTAGAACTCATTATGTTGCCGTAATTTCGGGGCAGTTTTTTTTGCATGTGTAGCATCTAAATAGATTCATTCCCAGACTTGGCCAAGATTGATTCTAGGCAAGGTGAGAGATTTTTTTGCTGCATGTAGCCTTTTTTCGGAAGCGTCTGCATGTAGCCTCAGTAACAAAGATGAGCCTGTCCTTTCCTTTCTCACGTCTTGAAAGTTCAATAGCTAAAGCTATATAAATCCCGTCGTCACTGCCTCACTCCCCGTCCCTGCCTCCAGAACACCACAGCAATGGAGCCCAACAAATCCACCACCCCTCCCCACCCCCGTCATGGGCGGCGTACCCTCCGCCGCCCGGGCGCCACGCACCCGCCTGCCCGTGCCCGCACTACCCTCCCCCGCCGCCGCCGCCGGCGGCTCCCCGACCTTCCAAAGCAGCATCGCGCCCTGGCGGGCAGCAGCAGCTGCTGCAGCAGTTCTGGGCGAGCAGTACCGCGAGATCGAGGCCACCACCGACTTCAAGAACCACGACCTGCAGCTGGCCCGCATCAAGAAGATCATGAAGGCCGGCGAGGGCGTGCGCATGGTCGCCACCGAGGCGCCCGGCGTCTTCGCCCCGCTGCGAGATGTTCATCCTCGACCTCACCCACCGCGGCTGGGCGCCTCCAGGAGAACAACCGCCGCACGCTGCGCGAGTCGGACATCGCCGCCGCCATCGCGGCGCACGAGGTCTTCGACTTCCTCGTGAACATCGTGCCAAGGGGCGAGCCCACCAAAGGGACGCCGCCGACGCCGACGCCATGGGACCACCCGGATCCCCCCCCGCCATGAATTAGTTCATGCCATGGGACCACCCGGCCGGGATCCCCCGCCCACCTCGTAGAATTAGTTCATCCCATTTTCTCGGTATTATTTAATCATTTGTTTTTCTTTTTTAGTCCCTAGGAATAAGTTATATGGGACTCCAAACATGGTGCTTTGCTATAATATGACTTATCAATTGATTTGCTCAAATGACACCTGAAACAATTGATCTTTACAAAACATGACATTTTGACCATTTTAATTCATTTGATAATCCAAATACATGTATTTTTCTATAATTCCGGTATTTCCCTTCTGCCTTTTACGTTTACATCAATCTATGCCTCGTGCGATTCATCTCCCATCGTGACTCTTCGTCCATCCCGCGTGCGTGCGTCGCCGCCTATTCTTCCCTCTCCCCACATCGTCGATCTCTCTCCATGGCTGGAGAGCCGCCACCTGCAGGCGATGAAGAGCTGGCTGCGATGGGCGTCGATGGCCTAGGCGCCTCGATCCTCCAGCCGATGGAGGTCCACAGCCGGGTGGTGAAGCTATTGCCCTAGTAAAGTCACTGCATCCTACTGTTGTTGTTCCGGCAATTGAGAATAATCTTCCTATTCTTAAAGTGGACAGATACGTGTACGCCACTTCAAATTCTTCCTCAAGCATTGATTTTTTTACCAATACTATTGTACTGTACATATTGGATGTGGCGTACATATTGCTTGCTGTACTCATGTTGCGAGTACTCGATCTGTTGTTGTTTCGTTGCTGTCATATATATATAGTTGAGATCTCGTCACTTACTCCCAACAAGGCCCGGGGCTCCTCCGCCAGGATCCTTGTCACACGTCGGTAAAAAATTCTTCGACCGTTGGATCTTTAGTTCGACGCACCAAATCTCTGGAATCGGATTTTCATCTCTTGGCTTCTACCTACTTCTCTTAACCTTCCTCGGCTTCTACTCAGATTTTAGCTCCCGGCTTCAGCTTCTGTTGGGGGAGGGACCCTCGAAAGTGTAACACCCGTGTTTTTGCATCATTTTAAAAATCACTAAAAATTTGAACTTTTCGAATTACAATTAAAACTTGACTTATTTTCCGCTAAACCAAAACCCTGTTTTTCGAAAACCCATCTAAAATCCCACCATATAGAAAATAGCCTTCCTCTAAATTGCTTGTTGTTTAAGTTCTAGATTTTTATTATGGAAGAAATCGCATGAGAATGATTTACTTAATTATCTCTGGAAATAATAAATACCGACACACATGTGTACTAGAAATATATATATATGAATATTTTTATAAGCACAATAAATAAATATTCTCAACAAATAAGTAGTGAGGATATAAATGTGCTTGTGAAAATATTTATAAAATACATATATACATACATCTCACATGAAATAACAAGAGTTGGGAAGGAGTGTGTGCACACACATATATATATATGTATATTTGTACAAGGGGACAAATATTCTCAAGATAAAAGTCATGAGAATATACCTGTACTTGCTGCCAATTGACATATCATATTTACATAATGTAAACGAGAGTTACAGATGCCTTCTGTGCCAAAAATTTGAAAATTTGAATGGCCTCAATTTAAGATTTGACGTCATCTTCAAAACTTGATGTTTCAGATATAATTTTGCTTTTCACTTACTATATAGATTGCCTAATTGTAATGTATTTTTCCATCCCAATGCCACATCAAATCGATCTGCCTCGCGTAGGTACTTTCTACCAGCCTATCCAGTTAGAAAGATATATAAAATCTATCTGTTGACTTCCATTATTTAGGTACTTTTCAGGCTAATACATGTCTGCAGATTTTTTAGATGGAGAGTTCTGTCCTTTAAAGCTTTAACCTGACTCGAATCAGACTAAAGAGCATTGCTCAGATTGTTAGAAGCTTTGGCGTCGAACTCCTTGTTGCCGCAATCAACAAGATGGATGTTGTTGCGTACGCAGAAGACAGGTTTGGTTTCATCAAACTACAACTTGCCAGTTTCCTGTGGTCATACAACTTCAAGGAGACAGCTGTTACCTGGATTCATACAACTTCAAGGAGACAGCTGTTACCTGGATTCCTTTTAGTGTTGTAGAGTACCAAGATTTGATCAATGTCCTTCACATGTTTGTTAACCTCCTGGTAGATATCAGGTGAATTTTTGTCCCATGTGGATAATAACATTATGATGATAAGGTTATCTAGCTTATGACCTCTTACAGTTAGTTTGAAATATATTGCTCGAAGAAAGAATAGTTTGAAATTTAAGACCTGAAGTTTTCATTCCTTTCTATTTACAACCTTTTTATTGCAAATGGTATCAATTCGTTATTTTTCATCTGGAAATATATACAGTTTTAATCTCACACTTTTTCCCTGCGCGGGTGCACGAATGCGCGCGCCCTGCTACTAATAGTTCAGTATTTGTTTATATATGCAATCATACAGTACAGTAGCTGTGTATGCAAGTAGGAAAGAAAGCAGTGACCAAAGGCGTCCAAGGCAAGGCCACGGGCGGCAGCCTGCCCAGGCCACGGCCAGCAAGCGAGCCAGCCACGGGCGGCCAGCATGCCCAGGCCACGAATGTGTCTTTTTTTTTGGATGAGGGCAAAATGGTCACGTCAGGGGCAAAATACATATATTTAGATTATCAAATGAATTAAAATTGTTAAAATATCATGTTTTGTAAAAGAGTAATTGTTTTAAGTGTCATTTAAGCAAAGCAATTGTTAGAGTCCTATTCTAGCAAAAAGCATGTTTGGAGTCCCATAATAACAAATATCTCCCCTAGGAATAATTTCAGGGACCTTATGTCTGCTAAATTTCCATAATATGAAATGTGTTCCTGTTTCTTGGAATAGATTCAGGTCAGTGTATTTTGCCAAATTTACAGAAATGTATGTGGCATACCCGGTTTCTCGTTGGAATAGTTAGGGCACTCTTGTGGTACCTACCCTATGGCAGTTACGCAAAGATCCGGAGTTTGCGTTTCCATACACTTTCAGTTGCTTTGTTCATTCGTATTTTCTTCGACTCGGTACCTCCGTATTTCTTGGAGGGCATTTGGATGAAATGGTTCTTTTTCAGACTATTATTCTCTAGACCCTATGTATATTTACTTTGCCCCGATATATCACTGTAAGTTTGATTTAAAAAAAAAAAAAAAAAAAAGATAATATCACCAGACTTGAAATGGGGAGGCATTTTTTTTAAAAAAAAAAAAAATCCTCAATCTGGCGTAACTTGTGAGCATCCTCTTTTCTTTTGTGTGTGTGAGAGAGAAAAGCATCTTAGCTAAGTGATCGCTTTAAACATACACAATTCTCTTAGTTGCTGCTTTACAGAGTAATCATGATTAGCACTTGCATTGGACAGTTAGCATGGCGTAAGTTCAGATCTGAATTGACGGTAATTTGAGCAATTACCAGAACATCGGAATCAAAATTCATGTTACAGGCCGGTAAACTAGGACTCGGAACATTCAGGTGTTGCTGCCCCATCGTTTGCTGTACGAATTATTATACTTGTGATGCTGCTGGAATGCTGGTTTGCAGCAAATATTCGTTTTTCTGGATATACTTGAGTCTGAAGGCTGACAAAAATTGCTGATGCCATTAAACTTCTGCATCTAAAAAGATCATAACCACATGAAGTTCAAGTCACTGGGGCATGTTCATCGTCAGCTCAGGGCTCACAGAAAGATGCCTGCACACGGTCGTTTAACAAAATGATCTAGAGCTGATTTTAGTTTACTGTTCAAGTTGTTAGAAACATGAATAAGAGAACAATTGCGCAAGGCATATCAGGACGACTAGTTGCTGTCTTGCTGAAGAGGTAAGCAAAAATTGTCTTTCTGAAATTGCATAAATTTCTCATGCTACAGAGGCTCAAACAAGACGCCTAAAGCGTTTCCATTACAAAATATCAACTGAAGCTCCATCTACAGCAAAAAAAATACAAGAAAGAATGCGCAGTTGTGCCATTTCAGAGGGTCTTGCCTCTCTGTTCCCCCTGTGCGGCGAGCAGTCCCCATCTTTTGTTCTGCAGGCTGCAGATCAGCTAAAGAAGCTGGCAACCCTGCAAGCAAGCAAGAATAAAACTGCGTCAACAACAACAAAAACAACATTTCGATCATGTACGTTTGAATTCCAAATGTTTTGTTGTACTACCAAATTGCAAGAAACACAGGAAGGTGGGAAACAATTGTTGAATTCCCTTAGAATAACATGACCCGAATTGAGTCAAGAGCAAGGTGCAAACAACAAGAAATTGGGTTGATTCGAAACTCACCCAACGCTATAGCGCATCCAGGCACCCTAGGTGCAGAGGATGAACTTGCCCGAGGGCAAGGCGGCGCCCGCGACGGCAAGGAGGCAGAGCGTGACGACGTTCTGCCGACACCACCTGAGCGGCGCCCACGCGCCCGTGCCCTCGACGCTGGCACACTTGGCCCTCGTCACCCCGTACTGCGGCTCCTTGGACAGGTCGAACGCGGCGCCCTTCATGCGCAGCTCCTGCACGGCACGCGCAAGCGCGCGCGCGTCGCCGCGGTCCCGGCGCAGCCTCGCCGCAGCGCGCCAGTAGGCGCACACCCGGAGCTGCACGGCCGCAGCGAGCGCGAGCGACGCCAGCAGGGACAGGGACGACGGCGCCCACCACCTCCTGCACGCGACGGAATTGGTAGAGGAAGATGCCACGGACGCGGCGAAGAGGAGCGCGAGGGAGAGGCCGTGGAAGGCGAGGAAGGCCGCGCAGAGGTAGAAGGCGTCCCGGCGCGCCGCGTCCATGCGCTCCTCCAGCGCGCACGCGCGGTGGGCCAGGCGGTCCTCCTCCCGCTGCCACAGCTTGAGCAGCAGAAGGTGCCCCACGCTCGCCGCGATCTCCCCGAGCGGGTGGCCCTCGCCCGCCGCCGTCGACTTGCCAAGAAAGGCCTCGTCGCCTCCGGAGGCTTCGCCGCCGTCGACCGCGACCGGGATCTCCACGACGTAGACCTCGTTCTTGGCCGGCTCCGCCATGGCAAAGGTCGTGAGTTCTTGGTTTCTTTCTTGCCTTGTCTAGAAACAGCGGATCTCTGAGGCAGAAACAGGGGAAGAAACAGGGAAAGCGGCGATCTCTGAGGGAAAGAGCCGAGTTGATGTGAGATTGGAGTAGACTAGGGGAAGCGCAGATGGAATGGAAGGCCGGTGATCGATCTGCCGGCCGCCGTGGGTTAAGGCTGCTGCGTCCAACGGTCGGGTGGCTGAGCGCTTCTGGGGGAGGCACGCAACGGTCACATCTTGGGTGGGCCTTGTAGTATTTTGGGGCCACAATGGGCCCATGGACCTCGACGTCTGTTGTGTTGTGGGAGATATTGGGCCGGCCCAAACTAATTGGCTGGAGGCCCAACTGGAACTCGTACCCACGAGAAACTGTGACCGCCGGAGATCGACAGCCGCGTCACCAGTATCCGATACGGTGGGCGTGTGCGGACAACGCCGGCGACGAACTGTGCCGACGACGCGATACGGCGGGCACCGCCGATGTCACGCCGAAGATTTTGTTCCCTCGGGGGTCGAGCGCACCGCTCGTCACACCGGGCGTGTCGTAGCTCTTCCGTTGCCTGTCGCCGTCGTCGCCGGTTGCGATCGCTCTGGCTTCTGCAAGCACTCCACTTCCATGGACCATGGTGCTACTGCTCGATGGCATGTCTGTCGGCATCTATAAGTATCGTCCTAGCGGGTCGGCTTGTCCGCACACGAGAAGTCCAGGGAGACGTGACCTGCTTCTCCTTCGCTCGGCCTGCTGGCTGCATCCTGAGTTCAGCCAGCCATGGCGCGCTTCGCCTCCGCCGTCCTCCTCGCCGCTTCTCTGCTCATGGTAATCATCGATCGAACAACCCGCTGGTCAGTGAACGTTGGAAGACACACTGACGAATTTCTCCTCCCGGGTTCACTTGTGCAGGCTGGACGGCTGACGGATGCGGTGCTCTGGCGCGCAGCCCTGCCGGACTCTGCCGTGCCGGACGCCGTTCTCCAGCTCCTACGCCCAGGTCCGTTCTCCTCTCCCTTTGCTGGTTACGGTTTGATCAGGCCAGGACCAATGCACATGCACGCGTGAATTCAGCTACCACAGCGTCACCTATGAAGCGCCCAGCGAGCCATGGGGTACCGGGCGGCGGCGGTGCGAGAGACCACGTCGACGATGATGATCCCCCGGTTCCGTTCAGCGGCTACTCCTTTTCGGGCTATGACGCGCCCAGCGAGCGCTCTACGACGCCAGGCGGCGGCGGAGGCATCGATCCGTTCGGCGACTACAAATTCAGAAACTACGTCCCGCACAGCGAGCGCTCTCACTCTCACCGTGCGGCTCCGACGACGGCGGTGTTCTTCCACGAGGAGGCGGTGCGCGTGGGCGAGCTCCTGCCGATCCACTTCCGAGCCGGGGCGCCGGCCGAGCTGGGTCTCCTGCCGCGCGGCGTCGCGGACACCATCCCTTTCACGACGGCGGCGCTGCCGGCCGTCCTCGCGCTCTTGGGCGTCCCGCCGGGCTCGTCCATGGCCACCGCCATGGCGGGGACGCTGCGCACCTGCGAGCGGCCCCCACCCGCCGGAGAGACCGAGGCCATGTTCTGCGCCACGTCGCTGGAGGCCCTGGTGGAGCGCGCCGTGGCGGCGCTGGGCACGCGCGACGTCCGCGCGGTCACCTCGACGCTGCCCCGCGCGGGGCTGCCGCCGCAGGCGTACGCCGTCCGCGCCGTGCGCCGCGTCGTCAGCGGCGGCGCCAGCTTCGTGGCGTGCCACGACGAGGCGTACCCGTACACCGTCTACTTCTGCCACGGCACGGGGCCCGCCAGGGCGTACATGGTGGAGATGGAGGGCGCGCGCGGCGGCGACGCCGTCACCGTGGCCTTTGTCTGCCACACCGACACGTCCCGGTGGAGCCCGGAGCACGTCTCGTTCAAGGTCCTCGGCACCAAACCCGGCGGCAAGCCCGTCTGCCACCTGATGCCGTATGGTCACATCATCTGGGCCAAGAACGTGAAGCCCTCGTCGGCGTGAGGAGCGGTGACTTGGCCGTCTGATCTGTTCTTGTTTCTGCCTGTCCATGCTGAGCAACGTCACTAGTCCAGCGTCGATCTGCAATAAAATATATCCTGCTTTTGTGCAGTTGTGGTACACGATCATACTCTATTGTGAAATCATGGCCAAACTATTATAACGTGTAGTGAATATTCGTTTCGAATATGATTAAACTTGGAAACATATGCCACTTTCATTGTTTCATGAAAGCCCATTCCAGGTGCTATATGTCATTGCTTCTTTCTTTTAGCTTGACAAACACTTATTGTAGAACTCACTGTCCTCTACCCACTATTTTTTTTTTCTCGAACACGCAGGAGAGCTGCGTATCATTATATTAATAGAAGAAGAAAGAGTCATACATAGCCCAAACCCACACACATACTCACTCACTCACTACAAGTAGAAAAGATCACCGTTTACAGAAAAGAAAATGACAACGACCAAACACTATCAGTCCATCAGCCTGCTCCTCTGGCAGCCAGGAGGGAAAAGCCTTTTGCTCCTGCCAAGCTCCAGCAATGCGCCTCTTCTTTTGCCAGTGCCATGACAGTATTGACATTTGGGGCTACACCATTAAACACACAATCATTCCTGTGCCGCCAAATGCACCAGGCTCCCAAAATGACAAGGGAGTTCAGCCCCTTCCTTAAATCTCCGCTTGCAGCCAAGTCAACTTTTCGCCACCATTCATCAAAGGATTGGTCAGATGGTTGTGGAGCAAGTGATGCAACCCCAAAATGTGACAGGAGGTAGCTCTACCCACTATTAACTAATGCTATTTTTGAATTCTTATGTTTTATTATTAGCTTTCATCTAAATATTTCTAGTTACAAAATCTTCACTATAACTGTAGCTGTATGTTAGACTATTTGACAATATGAGTACAATTAATTTCTTTCTGTAGTTTAGAATATTATAATATGTGCAAATGTGTGTTCATACCATCGTTAGACTGTATGGCAATATGAATGGTGTTGCAACTGATGATGCATACTGAATTGCTGTATGCTTGTCCCATTAGCTAGTCATACAGGATTATTTCAACTCACTGGACATTTTTTTATCACGAAAAAACAAAATACACGATTAATCATCCTTCAGTATGGAGCCATATACACGAAAAAAATACACAATGAACACATTTCAATCAGCAATAGCTAGCTGTCATAACGTTTTGAGCGATATTACATCCACCTGGTACCAACAAAAGTTTTTTAAAAAAAAAAAAAGGGTGGGGGGGACTGGATGGGCTTGCGCCTCTACAGCACGATTAAATTAAAACTGAAAAGAGTACAGCTTAAACAGGAAAAAAAACGAGCAGGAAAGGAAAGAAGAAAAGAATTATTATTGATGAGAATAAGAAATCCTTACATTTTCAAAGAAAATGAGATATTGACGATTCTCAACGTGGGTTCTATTTCCATCCACACCAACACTATGGCATAACTTGATTGCTCTTTCCAACACTGAGCTATTAGCTGTTAAATTGTACAGACACTGAATGGTTTTAACTGAAGCCCCCAGGGTAGCACTCAAAATCTAGAATCCTCCTCCAAAGCCCATCGACAAAGTCCTGTTCAGAAAAAAAGGAAGAAAACAAACTAGTAGGATTTTCCACAGTGAATCAAGCTCCCAGCCCCCAAAAAAAGACCAAAAATGGCAGCGCTGCCAACAGTGGTTTGTCCAATGTATCTGATCTTTAGCAATCCAGGGATCTGTGCAACAGAATATCAAACTGATCAGTATTCATGATAACCCCCCAAAAACAACTCTAAACTATATTTCAGATAGTTATCTCTTGACAGTTAAATCAACAAAACTTACATTATGCCATGAGTTGAATAAAGTAAATCTTAGCTAAGGTTAACGAAGTGCACAATCAAGACCTAATCAATTTGAAACCTTTGCATATTGAAGGACAGGATAATCAATTTATTTACTAGTACTGTTTGGATGCATCAGTATCCAAAAAGTTAATGTAATTTTTCATCATGAAAGAATGACACAAAACCAAATATTGAAAGGGAAATAACATAAAAGCCCTACCATAATGTGGTTTTGTGTATAATAAAGAAAATAGTGTGCGCGTACCTTGTACCTGAATGCCTCAAAAGTTCCATAGCAAGCACCTGCAGAGAAAGAAGGAAAAACATGCCAATTAGTAACTTGGTACTCTTATGTTATGGTAGTATAAAGAAGGAAATATATAGTTCACTTTGGCATGGTATCTTATAGTTCACATGGCACAAGGCTTTTTAGATACATTGATTTTGATATGCACCTAGTTATACACTATGTCTAGATACATAGTAAAAGAAATGGATCTAGAAAAGCCAAAGTGAACTATAATTTGGAACGGATGGAGTAGTAGAAAGAAGGAAATATATCATTTATTTCCATGGTATCTATATCCCAGGAAGCACATGGCAGAAGAGCACTTTGAGCACTACCAACTCCCTCAGGTCATACAAAGATGAAATTTAGGACAGAAAAAGTTTACACTGCAAGCAGGCTAATCAGGCTTCCTTAAACATCTTGTGATGAGCGTTGGGAATGTAAGCAACTTTATTAGAGCTACATCTTGAAAGCAACAAATTGCATAATAGTTATTGGACGAAAGAAGCAAGCCAAGCATGTTAGGTACTTCCTTCAAGCACTGATCAACACAATCCCCTTAAAAAATAATAAAAGTAACTTCCCACAGGCACGCTGCCTTATTACAAAAACCCAAAAGTAATGACTATCAAGGTAAGGAAGCCGGAGACTGGTATCCACCCCTTCAAGTCCTTGTGATTGGTATTCTCTCCATGGGCTACATACAAAACCACCACCAAGCGGAACGATAATTTTTAACAGCAAATATCAGTAACTTGACATACAGACAATCCCATGCTGTCATCTTTCCGTTACAACGGAGTCCAAATCAGAAAATTAAACCAAAAATTGGAATATACTAATTGGTACATTCCAAAGTGACATTGAACAAGCTTTTGATCTTACATGTTTCATCCAAGTCCTACCCACCACTAGCAAATTAACCAAACCACGGCACACCAAATCAGCAACAGCCCTTAAAGCACAAGAAATTGGACAAACAAACTCAAACTAGAGCATCGATATACTACACCTCCAGAAGATGCTACCTAAGCACGAACAATTAACAAAAAGCCACCTTGTTATTCAGGCGCCAGCTAACCAGACAAACCAGAGATCAGTAGTAGCTAGCTCGAGAAGATCCCTGAAATCACACACTAATCTAAACAAACATACCCACGGGCGAAGCAGCTCGCACTGCAAGTCTAGGGTTTAGGGGTTTAGGGAGGAAAGTTACCGACGGCTCCGCCGACCGAGCCACCAATGGCAACTCCGGCACCCACGCGCGCCAGGCAGCTGTCGCTTCTCGCCATCACCTCCTCTGATCCTGTTGCAACTGTAATTAGATCAGATCCGAGCAGGGCGGATCCAGTACTCGTCCCCGGCGAAGAGACCAACTAAAGCCTCAGCGCCTGGTTTAGGACGGCGGTGGCGACCCACCAGTCGTCGGAGAAGGAGAGGGGGGCCGAGAGAGAACGCACGAGCAGGGGTCGCGCCTCGCGGGCAACCTGGAGCCTGAGCGGCGGCGGCTACGAGCGTAATGGGGAGAGTTGGGGGCCGGTGTTAGCTGCCGACCTGGTCGGCGCGGATGTGTGCGCCGACCAGGCGCGGCCCACTTCGTTGCTGGGCTCCTTTTTTTCTTGGCCCAGTTTTTCAGACCCATCATACGACGCGCAGCTCGTGCGGACCAGGCCGCGTTCGTGGGCCGCGCGCAGCCCAGCTCAGGTTGGCATAACGCATCGCATGCCATCCCAGTTTTTTTTTTTTTTAAAAAAAAAAAAAAAAAACGATGCACATTCAAGAATGGAACCCATAACCTTTCGATGGAGAAAGTAGTGCCCAACCGCTTCCGCTAGACCATTTGGGTGTTTTAGCATATTTATGAACCATAGCACCTAAATACATTAAATTCTATAGAAGGTGCAATGTTCTGCAGTATTTTTATTTATTGTTGTGTATTTTACTCTAGTTTATAATTTTTCTATTTATACTGATTTGCTATATACGTAATGAGTTTTGACTATTATATTTTTATATCATTCTTCTCTTTTCCTCTTTAATTTTGTTTCCTTTTACGGAAGGAAATGCATCGATGAGCGACTGAACGTTCCATTTGGGCCGGGGACACACTAGAACATCGCAAGAAACACATAACAATATCACGTAAACACATTAGGATACCGGCTATTTTCAACCTAGAAATAGTCAAATTTTATAAAACATCGCAAGAAACACTCAAGAACATCGCAAGAAGCACGCCGTAATATCGTAAGAAACACGCTAGAACACCGCACGCATTACACTAGGAGACCAGCTATTTTCAACCCCAGAAACAGCCGGATTTTACAGAACATCGCAAGAAACACGGTAGAACATCGCACAAACACAGAGTCTGGCTATTTTCAACCCCATAAATACCCGAATTTTACGTAACATCGCAAAAAAAACACTCTAGAACATCGCAAGAAATGCGTTAGAACATCGCAAAAACACGCTAGAACATTGCACAAATATATTAGGAGCCTAGCTATTTTCAACCACAAAAATAACTGAATTTTTACGTAACATCACAAGAAACACGCTAGACCATCGCAAGAAAACATGCTAGACCATCGCAAGAAACACGCTAAAATATCGCAAGAAACACACTAGGAGACCGGCTATTTTCAACCACAAAAATATTAAATTTTCTAGAACATCTCAGGAAACATGAAGTGTCACCAAGAAAAAAAAAAAAGAAAATAAATGATGAAAAGAAAAGAAAAGGAAAAAAACATACCACACTAAAAAGGGAAAAAAAGAAATAAAAATAGAGTAAAATAAAAAATAAATAAATAAAGAACAAAATAAATAAAAAATACAAGGTGACCAAATCATAGAATACAACCAAAAAAAAAAAAAAAAAAAAGAAACATAATAAAAAACAAAGAAAGAAATAAGATTTATAAAAGAAAAAAAGAATTGAAAGGAAAATAATAAAGAAAAAGAAAAAGAAGAAAAAACAGCAGGACTGGTAGAACACAACAGCAAATAAAAAAAAAAGGAAAAAGAAAAAATAATAGAAAGGAAAAGAAAAGAAAAGAAGAAATAGACCATGAAGCCGCTTCCACGTGAAAGTCATCTACTCCCCCTCCTATGTCGCCGGGAAGCGTGTTTGTGAGAAACACCGGTTTTTAGACAAACATTTAGGGACAGAGGGAAGACGTGCGAGCGAGTGTCCTCCACGTGACGAATACAACCAAAAAATTAAAAAGAAAAAGGAAACATAATAGAAAAACAAAGAAAGAAAGAAGAATTATAAAAAGAAAAAGAATTAAAAGGAAAAGAATAAAGAAAAATAAAAAAAACAGCGGACTGGTAGAACACAACAGCAAATAAAAAAAAAAGAAAGCAAAGAAAAGAATAATAGAAAGGAAAGAAAAAAAAAGAAGAAAAAAAAGACCGTGAAGCTGCACGTGAATGTCATCTACTGCGAGCGAAACTCCACCCTGGGAAACGATGGTCCACAAAAATCCCCCTAGGGGCTGCTGTTCCCTGGGCTGAGCTCCCCGTGCTCCCAAAGGAGGCCTAAGCTATATAGAAAACCCCCCAAAACCATTCCTAAGAACAATCAAGGTACAAATAGTCCAAATCTTTCACAAACGTGTCTATTTCACGAAGCTTCTCTTCGAGGCAGGTCATACGTCTTTCCTGTTGAAACTTATAAAAAACAAGTCGCTATCTTATGACCATTATAGTTTTTTTTTTTTTTAACATATATATTATATTAAATTAAAGCGAATTGAATTACGAGCAGTCCCTCAAAAGAGAACTGAGATACATAGAGGTCCAGAGACCTGAAAAGAAGACAACAACATCCACTAAGGTACCAAAGAGGACGAATCGGCCAGGTGAGGGTATACGCGAGGGCGTCGAAGACGCACGCACCTGAGATGGGTGGCCTCCATGGCGATGGCTAAGAGTGGGTTGGCGAGAGACATCGAGGAAAAAAACATGTTGGCATCCAAAGGATATCTATGACATCGCCGACTGTAGAAGAAACTCGAGCCAACCACCCAGGGGAAGGCAGATTCGTCGCAGCAATACCTTAGAAGTAGTTGTCCAGTTGAAGAGCAGATCATCAGGACCTGAAGCTGAGGCTGCAAAGCATGTGCGACACGGCATCCGACAGGAGGTGTTCCACGGACGCTTGCATGCAGTACGCGTAGATGCAACGTGTTGTAGTCAGCTACATGCGTGGCCCACCAAGAGTGAAAGCTGTTGGGATCGCATGGACCACCGGGAGGGAATGGCCGACACACGGCCACGTAGATGGATTGCCGGCTGCACGTGGAGCCGCATCCGTCCACGTCTCGTGGTCGCCCGCCTCCGATAGCGCCGCCGCTCGGAACTGCAGAGCATCGAGGATGGACGCAGCGCTCGCCATCGTTGTCGGGGAAGATGGACGCGAAGCGGCGGCAAGCGGACACCGCGTCGGGAACTTGCCGCCGCCCTCGATCTTCGATGGTAATCTCCCGGCCAAGGAGAGAAAGGCATGGTCCGGCACCGGTAGGTCGGACACCACCCAACCATAGCCGGAAGGAGCGCGAGCTCATCGTCATGCTCCTCTTGTCAGTGGTGTAGAAGAAGGCTGAGAAGGCATGCCGATGCACACGTTCGGCGCCTTCAACCTGCAGGATGCACTCGCCCAAGGACATGGCTGGAAGCAGCCACCGTTTCCATGGAGCAGGCGAGGAAGAAGCACAAGCTTGGTAGGGGCTTTATTGAAATACTCACGTCATCGATCTGGAGGAGACTCCCATCAGTCACCATGACCGCAGAAGTCGTGCCCACCTCCAAGACGGCGACAGTGAGGAGGAGCATGGTCCTCAAAGCACTAGAGAACTCTACAGGACGGGGAACCGGCCCTCCCACCCTCATCGCCGGCGAACTCGCCGGGGATGGAGGGCAGGGGGCCGGAGGTGGTTTCTTGGCGGATGAAGGAAGGTCGCTTGGATGGAGGAAGATGGAAGGAAGGGGAAGGAGGAGGAACTACAGCGAGCGATACTACTGGGAGCTACTACACGCTCGAGAGAGCGAGAGCGAAAGTCCGATTCTATGACCATTATAGTTATGCCCCCACGTTCATAAGAGCTTCGGTCTATTCCTTGTCATTAGTTTACCAGTTTTATTGAAAAGAAAACCTCCGGGGCAATCTTTTTTGAAATCTCTAATAAATTTAACCAAAACTTACCCATACTGATGGTTTAAAAAATGCTCAAATTTGCATATTTACATAGCCATTTTTCTTAAATATACGTACTAACCATCATCTTGTGCTCCACAATGGCCTAGAATTTTATATTACATAATAAATTAAAATGTCATGGACAAATTAAGTATATGCCACTAATGAAAATATTGATTATCTTTACTCTATTTATTTCATAACATGATACAAATTAGATACTCTATTAATATCTATTTAGTCATGATAAATGTATCGATTACTCTATACGGAGTATGTGTATTTTATCCTTTGCATTGTATCTATGTGAGTATTTACTATATATTTTAATGAAACCTTAACAATATACGGAGCACGACGTATGATTTCATTTGTTTTTATTCAGGACATATCTAGTGCAAACAAACATCTCCGTGGAAACCAACTACTGCAAATCAACTATTGTAATTCTTTCTCCAAGTGTCAACTCTAACACTTATTGTACTTCATTAATGCCTCTTTTACTAAAAAAATTGATTTAAGGTCCCAGGCTATACTTTTAGTTCCTAAAATTGAATAACAGTCATTTTAGTGTACACCATGTCATGCAAAACACATGAGTATTTTGTAGAATACAGGGGCAGTCTACTATGTGCTTGGCTTGTCGAGCACGGACCATACATGGTTCTTAGACAACGTATGAGTGTTATTGCAAAACTGGAAAAACATTTTGTCCCCATAGACTCATTTTTCTCTTTTTTTCAATCCAATACTAATACGATGTATGGGGCAGTCGCAACGTTGGATCGTTTCCGTCGCTAATGGTTAGAGCCACTCTGAGCCCCTCCACAAGTCCTGGGTTCGACTCCCCATGGGAGCAAATTTTCAGAATTTCTGACTGTGGTTAAAAAAACCTCCTCATCTATCCCATGACCAAAGCACAGGTTGTTAGGCCCGGCCCGGTTCTCACCTTTTTTTTAGATAAGGGAACAAAGTTCCAGCCTCTACCATTCGAGAATGGTACACAGCTGAGTAACACGAAACAAAAAATGCCATTAGGCAATTACAACGCCATAAGGCACAGACAACCAAGTGGAAAGAAACTAAGTTGCACTCAACTAGTGAGGCTGAAACAACGAAAAGACAACTCTAAATAGTAATATGGTTTGTGAATTTCCAACCAAACTTCGCAAAAAACTTGCATGCTCAATGTCTCCCATCTTACGCATCCTTCATTGAAGAGCGGGCGATCCTCTTCTTTTTATGTAGCATGGACCACTCGACGGATCCAAAGACGCCGCCAAAAAAAATTACCTACGCATGAAGGTATTAGTTTTAGCTTTATTGAACACCATATCATTCCTATTCAACCATATGGCCCAACATAATGTTGTAGCTCCTAACAAAATCTGATTTGAAGCTTTGGATCTAGTCCATGCAGCCAAAAACCAAACATGTTAGCAATGCTAGTAGGTGGTCGAATTCCAAAAGAGATGTATAAAGTGTTCCAAATAAAGTTTGCAAAACGACATTTAAAAAACAAATGTTGAATTGATTCGATAGAATCACAAAAACAACATTTGATATCTCCATGCCAATTCCTCTTTGCAAGGTTATCTTTGGTGAGTAACTCCTTTTTTTAGATACCACAAGAAAATCTTAATTTTTAGTGGTACTTTTAGCTTCCAAAGAAGACTTTTGTCCGGTTGAATTCCATGAGTAATAAGCTTTTTATACATTGATCGAATCAGAAACAATCCATTCTTAGTGAGCTCCCAATGGAATATATCACACTCATTTGCACCACTTTTGATACTAGATCAAACCACTTTTGATACTAGATCAAACCACGCACTCCGGTTTGCATTAACCAAACCTCGTCTAAAGGATACATTTAGTGGTACAGTTCAAGGACCTTTGCAAATCAGATCATTTTTGCGCCTCACAATTGTGTATAAAGTTGGATATGCCTCACTAAGGGATTTATCACCTAACCAAATATCTCTCCGTAAACGCACATTCTTCCCATTGTGCACTTTAAAGGTGCCACAGTCGAAAGTCGGCTTTTGGCCTTCATGAGACCGGCCCAAAAATGTGAGTCCCCCGCTTATGTTGCACTTGAGATAAGGGCTTGTCATTGAGATATTTCCTTTTTAAGAGGTTTTGCCACGTACCATCCTCATTAATCAGCCTAAAAAGCCATTTGCTGAGGAGGCATTTATTTTGGAGATCTAAGTTATGTATCCCTAAACCACCAAAGTCTTTGGGAGAGCAAAGAACGGTCCATTTGGCTAGATGATACTTCTTTTTATGCTCTTCACCTTGCCAGAAAAAGCGAGAGCGGTAATAATCTAATTTCCGAAGTACTCCTCTAGGGATTTCGAAAAAAGATAACATAAACATGACTAAACTAGTTAGTACTGAATTAATGAGAACAAATGAGAACAAGACGTCCTCCGACAGATAATAACTTTCCTTTCCAGCTACAAAGTTTTTTCTGGAATTTCTCTTTAATATTAACGGTGCCCCTATGTCAGGGTTGAGAAGGTCTTCTTCTTAAAAAAAAAAAAAAATCTCGGGCTAGTCTTAGTCCGCGGGTCGAGGTTTTTTTTTTTTCTGTCGCTAAACATGGGAAAGAAACTGGGTACCAAACTAGATCCGGTAATTTCACAATGAATTTGCAAAATACACCGCCCGTGCAGATAAAACAACTTCATACATGACTACGAACAGCGTCAAAATAATAATAAAAAAACCCTTCATATATGGCTACAGATAAGGCCTTCTGATTGGCTTGTCCTCAGTCGTCACGACAAGTAGCATATCTGATTGAGTTGCTGAGGAGACCCGTCATCCCTCTCCACCACTCAGGGCACCCGCAATGTGTCTGTGGCCATAGCAATAAGGATGGAGCCCACCGGGCAATAGCTAAAACACCATCCCACAATGTTTAGTGTCGTTTTGAGCAACAAGGCAGGTCCCGCTTCATGAAAGAAATATCCCAATCCTAACCTCCGTGAGATATTCTATTGTTGTAAACAGTACCACAGTACAAAAGTGATGTATTCTATTTTCTTATGGCTGCACCATAGGCTTGTGGCCTTTTGGAAGCTGACTTCAACTATGTCTGCAACCCACGATACTTGAGACATATTCCACGAAGCACTAATTGGGACTACCTTTTAGCCATTGGGATGCCCTCAGCCGGCTCATGACTGCTGAGAGCCACGCGACCGGCATCCCGCCGGCGCTAGAGACTCCGGCCTCCATCCGCCATCGCCAATGCCCCGGTCCTCGCCACGGACACGATATCCACCTTCGCCGGCCGGCCGAATCCGAAGTCCAGGTCGTAGACGCGGAACCTCGGCGAGCCAGCCACGGACAGCGGCGTACCCGCCTCCCTGATGCGGTCCATCCACACGTCCATGGCGGGTGTCCCCATGTCGCGTACAGCTTCGTCAATGGCGGAGGCGACCGCGGCGCACGCGCTGAATAGGCCAACTGCGCCGTCCGCCGCCAGCTCGCCCTGTGGCGCCACCGCGAACGCGGGGCCGACGCAGCTGCCGAGGTACTTGTTCGGCAGGAGGCTTCACCCGCGAGCGGTGGTCGACAGGAAAGAGCAAGCAGGCCATCGGCCCCGCCCGGCGCCGCTGACGCCGATGCTCTCTTTGTCATCTTTGGCTCGCTGGTAGCACGACCAGACGAAGCCAAAGGTGGCAACCAGAGAGGAGCACCGTGGCGGCGCGCTCGCGGCCCCTCGTCGGCCACGGCCTCCTTGACGCGTTCCAGTTCGTCCTTGGACAGGGACGAACGTGGCGATGAGCTGGTCGGAGGACATCTTGACGAACTCCATCTCATCCGTGCTCGGCGCCCCTTGGAAGAAGATATCGTACAGGCCCCGGGGTCGGCGACGAGACTCCGGTCGATGACAGGAGGCGGCGGCGGCGGCGCTTCGGCACCGCGGCACGCGGCCGCCCAGGTGTGCAGGAAGTGCGTGGAGACCGAGCCGTCGCAGGCGGCGTGGTGCACCGTGACGCCGATGGCGAGGCCGCGGCGCGCGGACAGCAGCGTGGCCTGAATCACGAGCAGCCCGCCGCCCTCCGGCAGTGCCGGGGGTGAGGCGGATGCGACCGGCGAGCGGGTAGAAGGCGCGGATGGCCTGTTGCAAGGAGTCCCCGAGGTTGGAGATGACGGTTGCGACGTCAGCGTCGGCGGCGAGGCGGTAGAAGAGGAGGCGCTCGACGGGCGGGGAGTGGAGCCAGAAGATGTCGAAGAAGGTGAGCCGGAGCGAGGTCTCCGGCGGTGACGGAGACGGCGGCACGAGGGTGGTGTCGTGTACGCGGTGAGGTGAGGTAGCCGCTGACTGTCCCGGCGCCGCGTGCTTGCGCAAGAGGCCATCGCCACCTACCGCCAATTCAAATTTTTTATGTAAATTATAAAACAAACAAAACGTCATTACAATATCTTTAGTGATGTAATAAGTCTTGTAATATTTATTAAAAAAATTGCTAAGTTGGGGAAACACAAATAAGGAAGAGTAGCACACTGCACACAACAGGAGACGCAGTCTGCAAATGAGCAGATGCCAGAATAATTGAACTCCCACTGTCCGAGTAGTGGGCTGACACGGCAACTTGTTTTCGTTTAAAAATTTGCCAGTTGCCACCATTGTCTGTCGAGCTTGGACTGGGCGCTCTCTCCAATCCATCCTTTTCTGATCTTCTGGATGGCACGTAACGTCATCCATGACCGCCAAAAAAAAAAAAAAAAAAACCGTACCTCAAATTAAAAAGAAAAGGACAAAAGGAGAATGAAGCCTGTTGCTTTTCTTTTTTGGGTGATTCACATTACCAATTTAAAAATTTATATTCTATTACTGATTTAATAAGTCAGCTGATTCAAACTAATTTAATAGTATTAGAGAGAATAAACCGAAATAAGATAAAGCAAGTACAAGCGAACACATTGATTGTGATCAGTTTTAAAAGTCTTTTGTTCGATCTATTGCACCACATTTGAGGAGTTTAGAAAAAGCAGGCGTAGAGATTTGGACCTGATCGTTTGAATAATAAGCTATATTTGAATCGAATCAAATTTCAATAAATTTTAGATGCAATATATATAAAAAATAAATCTTGTATAGGAAATTGATCGGGAATCTGTTGTGAGGCTAACAAAAGTGAAAGCGAGCCACATGTCCGCGTCCGCGTGCACCAAAAGTTGCAGCATGCATGGGCTTGGGCTCCAATAGTTTTTCGAAAGCGTGCATACGTACTTCCTCAGGCTCCAATAGTCAAGCCACGACATGAGTGTGATGCGGTGCTAGCAAAAACGTTTTATAACTCTGAATTGTAACTAGCGCGAAGTGGATAGCTACCTATGTTGGGCCTCGTGTTCTCTCATGGGTCTATGCATGCCATCCAAAAATGCAAGAAGGGTGAAAGGAAGAGATAATAAGTAATAACTTGATTCTTTAGTTCTGTTATCTCTTCATTTCACCCTAAATAGTTAGATTGTTTAAAACCATTTAAACCAAATTGTCTGGTCTAACTAGAATTAAGTTAAACATGATCGAGCTAAACATTTTTTTTTTTTTTTTTTTACACAAAGACAACGCAGATACTTACAAAGACGCACGCACACTCACCCCTATGAACACACGTACGCAAACCCTACCCCTATGAGCACCTCCGAAGGACTGGGTAGCCGACAGATCTGGAGATTCTCTCGAAGTCACCATAGGCGCCTCGTCGCCGACGGAACGCCGCTACCACTTAATGCACAACACCGGTAAATCCCGAAAATCTCGGGAAAAGGTGCGAGCACCGTGATTTGAACCCCCGGTGGGTAGCGTCCCACTGGACCGTCCTACCATTGGACTAAACATTTAACTCACCATTTAGTTAATAGGAGGATTACAACTACCACATTTGGCATCCAATTAATCAACAACGTAAGTATGTGAGATTGAGTGGGATTTAGTTTTTCTTCGGTAGAATATTTAATTATTTACATGCAAGATGACATGTCGCTTTTGTTAGAAATTAACCCCCCACAACGATGAGTTGTTTGCAGATCTTCACATGCGGAAGTATACCTAAGCATTTTTAGCTCGGCCCGACCCGGTCCGCCCATGGACCTTACCGACAGCCCGGACACGCATCTTGCAACCGGATAAAAAAATTGGCCCGAGCCCGATCCGACATGTTGTTTTTATCTATTTTACACTATATAATGCATGGGCAGCCCGATCTATCCAGTGGGACAGTCATGGGCAGGATTTTTTCGGCCCAAAATAACCGGGATTTTTTTCGGCCCGGCCCGCAAAATGCTCAGGTATATGCGAAAGTGTCAATTGAATCTACTGAGACTAACATGCAAGATCACAGACGACACACCAGAGGCACGATATTTGTTAACGGTGTTCAGCCAAAGCATAATCCCTTGGGCACGATTACGGGCGCTCCTCCCCAATATCAACAACACCGGTCTCTCCAGGGTCTCGAAAATATTGTAACGGTTACAACAGTCGTCCTACTCCAACTCTACATTATACTGTCAAATACAACTCAAGTCCCATTTTAATCGGACTGTACAAATATTCAAAACAATATCTAACATCTTTCCTTCTTTGGCTAATAAAAAATTCAAAAAAGAAATGGAAAATATTTGCAAAGAATGTTTAGAAAGGTGTGTGTGTGTGGTGGTGGTGGGTCTAATCAAAATCTCGTTTTCTATGGATGAGGAAGGATGTAGAGTTGCTCTAGTGCTTTCGACGGGGCATGTGTGAAAGCGGCATGCCAATGTCATCGTCATCCATGAGAAGTGGTGTAGATGATAGATATAGAGAGATCAAGGGAGAATGAAGAGGACGATAACGACGACAGAGGATGACAGGAGGATCTAGGAAGGATGACGAGTAGATGATAGATAGGGAGATGAATGGAGAGTGAAGAGGGCGACAGAGGACAAAGCGAAGTACTCTATTGCTCGTCTTCGGTTGAGCCAAACAGATACACCAACCTCAACCTGACAGAGTATCACGCAAGTTTCCTTAATTATATGAATACTATGATTGTCTTTGTTACGGTTTTTATGATAAGAAACTTCATCATCTTCATGGTTGCAGACACGTCGGAGCTCTAGCTTGAAATATCGGAGTCCACGTGCACCGTGCTTCAACTGTTGTAGGACCAGTGTGGGCTCTTGAGCCTCTTGGAGCTTTTCGACGGTTGCAGACGCAACAGATCCTGTTGCCAGCGCAGGACAAAAAATGGTCCCACCATGGATCTTCAAACGATTTTACGATTATACCTATATGGAACCAAATTTGAACATTGGATAACTGTTGTGAGACCTCACTGACACTCAGGTTTTGTTGATCATCAAGTCCCATAGCCATAGGTTTTGTGAAACCACATTTCTGATGACCAATAGAACAAAACTCATTCCGGTTACTGACATTTCTAGTAGAAAGAATAAGATGGTGAGATCAGACTGTGCTATCCTTCCGGGCGGCGCCGGTCCCTTGCTGGCCGTGGTCGCTGCTACTGGTGGTGTCGAGGAAGTATAGCAGGCCGCACATGAGCACGCTGCAGGCCAGCATGGGTATGGGCCCGAACGTCCAGAGGAAGAGCGCGAGGGAGACGTAGAAGGCGCGCAGGCCGAGCGACCAGGCGTAGCTGCCGCGGTTCACCGTCCGCGCCACGTAGCACGCGAACTCCTCGCGCGGCGCCGCCTCGTCGGGCGGCAGGCCGCCCAGGAGGAAGCTGGCGTGCGCGTACAGCCGGATGGCCTGCACGTTGCAGACGAAGGCGGGCATGAAGCAGAGCGACACGGCCAGGTACTTGGCCGCGAACACCTCCCCGGCCTTGCTCCCGTACACCAGCGGCCGCGGCGCCGGCGCCGCCTTGGAGGACGAGGAGGCTGGTGAGGTGACGCCGATGAAGACGCTGATGACGGAGACCAGCGTGATGGCCGTGGTCGCTAGCACCGTCGACGCCATGATGTTGTTCCGCAGCGTCTGCACCGCCAGCACGCCGTTCTTCTCCGTGTTCTGCTGGATGGCCGGTACATATGCACGCAGCAAGAAACAATGATGAGATGAAATGCGGTGATGAGGGAGAGCGAGGAGGAGACCGATGAGATGCGTGCCTGGTACCGACGGCCATCATGGCGGCGACCCAGCGCTTGCGTGCGATGGCGTTGAGGCCGATGACGATGCGGGTGGGGTGGCGCAGGATCGCCCAGAGGAGCCACAAGTGGTAGCCGCCCACCACCGCCAGGGCCAGCGGCACCAGCACCAGGTCCAGCTGCTGCTCCCGCAACATACTGATGCCGCTTCCTCTCTGTCTCTGCTCTCTCCGATCGACGCGGGTGGATAAATGGGCGAAATGGAACTGGATCCTTCCTCTCCCCTTTCGAGTGAAATGAGGAATCACGACGGTACCATCTTTTTTTCTGGGCCGCTCAAACGAGACAGCTACGAAGGCAACGTGGGCAAGCAACTCGTGACTGCGCGGCGGCTCCTGCTCCTGCTCCTGCGGCGCGCGTGTGCGCGCACTGCCGGCAAAGTGCGAGTTGAACACCGTCAGCGCGCACCCATAGCCGTAGGGATGGTCTGATGGAGCTGACTTTGGTGTTCCGTGTTGTTCCGTGTTCCACTTTTCATAATCATAGCCGTAGCTTTTGGTGAGCCGCCATGTGGCTTGATGACCATTATTCTGTCCACAAAGCCAGAATGACTTCGTATATTGGAACGGAGAGAGTGGTATAAGTTTCACATTGTTCTGGTAAGTAACCTGGGCAACCATAATGCCCATTTTATTACAAATCAGAAGATGTAACTTTCACAGACAGCTGAGTCCGACGGTCTGCTAACCTGAGTTCACTGTAACTTTCTAAAGTTCAGGCTTCTGGCTAGTATACAGCAAGAGACCAATTGAGGGCGGCAGTCCACGGAACATAGTCCCCAGACGGCAGAGTAGGCGCAATTAAACACTGACTAGAAATGTGCGCGGCGTTGCCGCTTTAGGGCCAGTGTATGGGCTGCTTGCAGTACAGATGGTTTTAGGGTAAGGGTGAGTTCAAATTTGAAGGCAATCTACTATTGTTTAGCTGCCAAGTTTTACTAACCGGTGTACTCATATACAAAATGGGCAAAATACACTCAAATGAAGATTCTTTTAAAATGGGAGCTCGAATCCAACGTCCCCTCGCCGTCATCCTCAACCTGGTCACTGGTCCAATGGCCATTGTATGGGCTGCTTGCAGTGTATATGGTAGCAAATTCATCTGTCACGCAAAAAATAAAAGGCTTCAGAATTCAAGAGGCCACAGTAGCAACAGAATTGCACAAAAGGCCAATTTTCATATGGTTATTAGCGTTATGGTTATAACAGTTGCAACACAGTAGCGTTTCTGAAATTTGCAATTCATTGCTCGATCTAATGAATTAGCAAGGTTGCAGAGTGCGCATTGTAATGCAACTTGAGATGCTTTCTCATCGATCAAGTGAAGTATACAAGTATACCATTTATTCCTTATATATATCACAAACACCTTCCCAGGTGAGAGTACATCGAGGCAAACATTCCTTGTAACCTGAGAGTTCACGTGAAAGCAAATTAGGATATGGTTTTTTTATACTGTGCTTTTAAAATTATGAATTGCTGAGTTAGATCACATCATGTTGGCTTAGCTAAATAAAACTTCTAAGTTAAGATTACAGCACGTTGACATACTTGAAGCATCTATGTTGGTGGCTGTTATAGTGATATAAGATCGATTTGTGATATCAAGTAATAGGAGTTTGCTAATTACATGAAATTGACCTCTGTGAAGGAAACAAATCAATAGAATTGCACAGCATGTGGTAAAGCATTGACCTCAGTAAAATGACGCCCAGGATGCGACGGTCAGTAGGAGTGGTAAAGCATTGATCATTTGTATCATGAAATTCATTTTGAAAAAGAGCTACACTGCTGCAATGAGTTTTTTCCTTAATGAACTGTCATTCAACATTGTATAATCCAAGCAGGCTACTAACATTGCTAATCAAACAAAGTAAGAAACAGAGTTGTCTAAGTAACAGCCAAAACATGGACTT
Organism: Hyparrhenia diplandra; assembly: GCA_015847255.1. NCBI lineage: Eukaryota > Viridiplantae > Streptophyta > Magnoliopsida > Poales > Poaceae > Hyparrhenia > Hyparrhenia diplandra. The sequence goes on along the minus strand of JADLZK010005195.1, from coordinate 114,369 downwards.
TCCGAACTTCCAAAGACTATGCATCTATCACTTCAGGTGGACAGTGCAAGCATTTTAACAAATACATGGTGTATACCTCAGGCTGGCCTAGATGGTTGGTGCAGAGCATTCGGTGCGAGGTTGTCAATGTAAGGATAGCTCTTGCGTCATAAAGAGATGTAAGCAGCCCTGCGCATGTGATTTCCAGTATAATATATTTGGTATTGGAAATAAGACCGTTCTATGGAACCAAAAAATATGTTTGAGCTCCAATATAAGAATGAAGGGGAACATATCTTCAGAGATTTTTGTGTACAATATGAAGCCTAGCCTACGTATTAAGAAGAAACGACAGAGCATGTTTAGTACTATTTGTAGTGTATATATTGCAGCAAAAGTAGGGAACCGTTTAATAGCATCTGTTCTAGCAGAAAGGGTAAATGTCGAGTTAGCATAATGGAAGAGTTGTTATCCATTTTTATGAAGAGAATAATTTGGTCAAAGTAAAGCATGGTGCGGCAATCACTATATATGGAGTTAACCTGAGATAGTAAGACCAAAACAAGAAGGCAAAATCATTTCCTTAAACTAAGCTAATGATGCAATGCAGTGTAAATGTACTGAAGAGTTGTTATCCATTTTTATGAAGAGAATAATTTGGTCAAAGTAAAGCAAGGCGCTGGCAATAAGCGATAAACTTGCCATCATTATGTTAAGTTTGTACAGTTTCAACTGTCTCAAGCCCTTTTGGAACGTGGAATCAAGCTGCAGAAATGAGCGTTTCTGTTACATTTCCTTTTCTCTATATGGATAAAATAGAACACCCAATTATGTATTTGCTAAATTGGCTGTAACAAAATATCAGTAAGGTAGAAATGAAATTACCTAGAAGGCTAGAACATAAGAACTATAATCTGGAAAGGGATCAGACCCTTCTACAAAAGTAGGTACATATATTTACATTAGGGAAATTGAGTGGCCACTTCTTTTTAAAAGGGAAAAGGGGAAAATAGAAGCAAGAAACATTTGCAGTTCTCCTTTCAGTATTAGCTAGAACATATAAAGCGTAGCTAGAACATATAAAGCGTAGATTCCACATCATTTGTTCCTATACATGTGTTTTGATATTTGTAGAAAGGTGTAGGTAACCAATTCAAACATGCATTCAGTTAAACCTAAGCATATAAGCCAAAATAATCATTTGGAGACAAACAGCAGGATAGATAATATAAGATGTTAAATCTGGACCATTAACCGAATTTTAGAAGGCTAGTATACCTCAAGACATATCACTTCGAAGATGTTCAACAGAGTTCGCAAGCAGGTGGGACAATACTCCAGTGAAGGGAATAGAAAATTGGTGAACCAAAATTATTAGACTTAAGTTAAAATACTCAAAAACTTGCAGCTGAGATCTACTTTGTTCAGTTTAATGGAACCGAGAGGGCAGTAAAACATAGAAGTCTTATCATTCGCTTCGCATTCTATCGAGCATATGAAAGGCACCACACATACTCAGCAGCCTGTACACATGCATCATCTATTCATGTCCTGCAGTCTTTGTCAAGATGGTCACATACTACTGACTCTAATAAAAAGTAGAGGGAAATTGTGAAGAAGGGCGTTACCTGGCTCTGCTCGCATGATGCGCGCTGGTAGCTGGGTGCGCCGCTAGAGCTTGAGTCATGGAGGGTTGCTGGCATCTGGGCTAAGCCAGGCTGCGGTGCTCGGGTCGGCGGAGGCTGCGTGTGCTGCTCGCGACGACGCCGCCCGTGCTGCCGACGTGCCTCGCGCCGCCGCTGCAGCTGCTGCTCGTGCTGCTGCTGGCGCCCCGCCATGCTGCCCCCACCAGCGTCGGGATGGCGGCAACGCTGCGCCCGATGCCTGCACGTGCTGAAGCAGGGGCTGCAGCCGGCACCATGGACAGGAAGGCAGGCGTGTCGCAGGGATAGCCGCTGCCATGGCGGCGGGGCGTCGCTGCGGCCACGTCGCGACTTCGAGGCGCGACAGCCGTGCGCCGCCGCACGAAGAAGGGAGGGAGAGCCGGTGGCGGGGCTTCGCCGCCCGTGCTCGACGGCCGCTGCAACACGAAACCCTAGGTTGGGCCGTCCCGCCGGGCGCTGCCATGACTGGGAGGAGGGAGGGGGGTTGGGGGCGCCCACCGCTAGCACGCAGCGCCGTTGCCTCGCCTCGCGCCGGTGACCGCCCGTGCACCGCCGCTGGTGCATCGCCGGGTGAGGAGAGGGAGGGAGAAAGGAGGCCGAGAGTCGAGAGAGGGAGAGAGAACGGAAGAGTGGTTTTGCTAAAGTTCAAGGGCTTTGTTGCAAAATGTCCGGACTGGCCCGATCTGGGCCGTCCGTCTCGCCGATCGGACGGCCGTGAAAAGCTGGCTACGTGGCCCAATGGCTGGGCCTCTTTTGGTGCGTGAATCGCTTTAGAGAGATTCTGTCTCATACAAGGCGGGATTACATGGTTCCCCAGTTCTTCTGAGAGCTCTTGTGTCATCCATCAGAAGATGTGGACAATATCATAGGCAAATCTGCTCATGTTAAGGATGAACTTGAGGGTATACGTTGACAGTATAGCTACTTCAGCCATAAAAAGCTAGGGGAATCATTACACAAAATAGGTGCAACAAACTACATCACACATCAGAGCAATCCTTAGATGAAGTGCCTACAACAGTATAACCTCACAACACTACTATGTGTCACTTCTTTAAAGGATGTGGCAGTCACAATATTATGCTGCTAAGTGTTAAGTAAATTGAATGAAGCCTATCAACCCACAAACATAGGAAAAAAATGTAGTAAAGTCTGACAATATAAAGGATATGTCCAAAACAACACGAAAGACTGCAAAATAGAAAGAAAAGAATGTTAGGACACTATTATAAAAGAAAAAAAAACATCTAGTAATTATCATAAATTTACTCAGAAGTCAGAATGGAAGCAAATATCACCCAAAGAGGAACCTATTGGGTACCTTTAGCAAGGAGGTGAAACCGTGCTAATCGAATACTATACCCTAGCTTAACAGTAAGAGTTATTCTAGTAGAAAAGGTAATAGAATGCTCTACTTTCTATGGCTCACTATATCCTAGAGACCTAATGCTCCAATCCGCTTCAAGAAAGTATTATGTTGATCAAGACATCACACATGAAATTGTTTTAATAGAATTCATAGTTTTGACATCACTACGTTTTGAACTTCTGGTGAATGATAAAGGAGTATAATAAATTTTCATCAGCTTCTCAGCACCAATAATTCTTACCATCAGGCCCCCAATAACTCCTTCAAGTATAATCCTGTTCCAACTGTCAAAGTATGTATGGACCGAAAATTTGGCCTTCATCAAAAGCATCAGAGATGCAACCATCATCACAAGAAAGTAGAACACAAATCCCATCAAGCCTGTAAACCCCCATATTCCAGCAACAACTCCACTAATGATTGACAAGAATGTCCGGCTGAAAGGCACAGAAAATGTCCTTAAGTCAGCTTGGTGTAAATGGGTAAAACGTTATAAATGAAATATCAAGAAGGCAGATGCAGCTATGAAAAGATTGATAGTAGCAAATACGTTACTCAGCATCTAGTTGACCAGGAAGTAGAAAAGAAAATCTTCACATGAAAACAATCAGAGGATTCAGAGCTTTTAGGTGACAAGTATAGCCCGCTAAGGGAGTTACAGCATGTCCACTTAACATTTATTAGATACTGGTGTAACAACTTTCAACATTAATTGGACAACTATGCATTTGAAGTTTTGAAAATATGTTTGGAGGATGAGCTCAAAATAGAATGTCGTTGGTATAGAACATGAGAGTATGAGACACATGAATGCACGATACCACTCAATTCTCTCTTTTTGCTCATTTCTTTCGTTTACTTCTCAATTCGACCAAAATAAATGGTAATAGTCAACTACTCTGTATTTCCTTAACTTTCTTTGGATCTATTACTCCCATAATCTAAATGAAGTGGAATCTCAATCACAAAAAACAAAGAGCTTCAATTATTTTTCAACAGAACTCTGTATGTTCAGACCCCCATATATATAACAGTGATTAACTCGAAAGAGCTGGTGCTGTACCAAATTGCAGTGTTTTTGAGTATTTGATTGTGAAATCCTAAATTCACTACCACATTGCCTCCTTTTCCACTTGCCGTACCAAAACCAGCATCTTCTGCAGCTCTAACCATAATTCTAGTGCCCAAAGTATTTTATCCTTGTCTGTCAATCAACAACACAGTGACTAAAACGTCGACCCTACACTGCGAATCAATTACTATGAACTAGAGTTTAATCAAAAATCAGCTAGAACTTTGCCGTATATGAGAGTCTCCGGGCGCACAAATCGGAATCGAGATCAAACGAAACCTAGATATGGCTACTGGCTACTGACTAGATCGGATTTAGGTAACCCAAACTTTTTAGAGGAGACGAGGGTGATACGAACCTGTAGTTGATTGATTTGACGTTGCTGACGAGATTTTCCGCATGGAATATCGGAACTTCGCCGGAGAACCCGCCGCCCGCCGCCGCCGCCATCTTTCGGGTTAGTTCGAGCAGTAGACCAGACCAACACTTTTGCATATATGGCCTCGAGTATGTTCCGTTTTTGTGTCCAAGCCTCCGAGGCCAACACCGCCTCGTGTCATGTAGAGATGTCGAGATTTTGCTGACGTATGTGTGCCAAGCTAGTTAAGCAAAAATTTGACCAACTTTGATTTTGACCGTAATTTGTTTGCCGATTTTTCCTATCCGTTAGGTGCCTGAAATCCCCACATGATTTCAGGCGACCGCCCAAGGCATGAGCCTCACGACTTGCTCTGCGCGGGACCTTCTTTCGTCGTCGTCTTCCTCCGCTCCGGTGGCTCCTCGGCCCTATCCCCTCCCCTCCTGTGGCTCCTCCTCTAGGGTTCTGGCAAGCATCTTCTCCCCCTCCTCAGTGAGTTGTCCTTTCTATAGAAAGCTCTATGATCTCTGTGGAGGAAGAGGGTGGCCGCGGCAAGATGGTGGGTGCTAGCAGGGGAGCGAGCGGCGAGCCGACGGTGGCGCGGGAGTGAGCGGCGGGAGCAAGAAGATGAACAATGTCGCTAATCCGGATCATTCGTTCGATCGTGTGGGTGAGATTCATCACCGAAATCCTTCAAAATTCATACGCTTTGAATTATAGCAATTCCCTTTATTTGCATGCTAACAGTCTCATATGAGCTGCTGATGGGGTGGTACTGAATCATGTCCCCATTTCTCTTTCACAATCCAACTTAATCTATTTATTTTTTAGTTTAAAATTATATAATTTTATGGTTCGGCCCTTATTGAGCTCAATCCTCAAATTTGCTAGGCTAAATTCGAGAGCCCTTACCACCCTTAGCTGCTGCTGCTATAGCACATATTTGCTGAATCGTTGTGCCTCCGTCTCTATCACAAACAAAGTGCAGCCGATGTAGCCGATCATATTCTGATGGTTAAAGTTGGCTAACTTCATAAGCACCAATTTGATTTTTAAAATGTCTTAGATTGTAAGTTTGTTTTGGAGGTGTAATCAGTCCATGTGCCTGCTATTTAGCAGTTGAAAAATCCCCCTAGAGAGTTCATTTCTTCCTTTGAATCTTGTCTAAAAACAAGCGGTAGACTTCTTTTGTAGTTCTTCCTGTTTAACAGAGGTGCTTTGCTGTAATGATCTAGACAAGGATCCTTTTTCTAGAACTTGAATGATGTATATGAACACTAAACGTTTATGGTCTTTTTGAATTATAAAAGGTCCAGGTGCAGCTCTTGAGCTCTAAGAAATTGTAGATTTGGTAGCAATCCAAATACGTTATCAAGGGGACATACTATGCTATCGAATACAAAAAAAAAAGGTTTATCTAACCATTATAGAAGAGACATGTTTATCATCAGTGATGGGCCTGATGGCAAAGGTGGAGGTGGTCCTTCTGCTCCTCCCCCATGACTACTATTTCCGTTCCAAATCATAAGACATTTTAGCCTTTTTAAATAGTTTTTGTTATATATTTAGAAAGCCAAGACACTTTATAATTTCAAACTTGAGTAGTGGGATCGCAAGAGGGGGTCGGATGACAGACCCAAGTGATTGTCGTACCAAAATGTATCCACTCTTTAGTCTTTTTACTAGGAAAAGTGCCCGTGCGTTGCAACAGGTGGTGGGCAAATATATTGGGACTATTGATTTAAATTTAAACTTCAATGGTCAATAATCTTTTATGTCATGAAGTTTGACATACCCTATATCGTGTTGTTGCGTGTATTTCTAGTTATTTGACACAAAGGTGAAGCCCTGGTTAAAAGGAATTTGTAATATCAAAATTGTTTTAGTATTTGTTGATTATTTTGAACGACGCCTTGTTGTCGTCTCCACGAGCCCCGCCTCGCTCGGGCACACGACTCCTAAAAAAGCTCAATCCGGTCTGAGAATGAAAAGACAAGCAACGGCGAGCCGGCAACAACGGCAAGCAAATTAAGCATCACTTACGGCCTCGAGGAGCATCCTGATCTCCAACCCCGGGACGGGCTGGCCGTTGATGTAGAGTCCCTCCATGAGCTGAGCTCCTCCATCGTGTGAGGTTGGCGTTGTGGTGCTTGTCTATGAGGTGTGGAACATCTCGCGCGTGCTTGTCGAGCTCCTCCACGCGGGCAGGTTCCGCCGCCACCACGCCCAACGCCTTCTTCTTGAACTTGTTCGTGGTGGAGAACTGCTGCAGCCGCGGCGCATCGCCTCGCCAAACGATATGTTCGGGTGCCGTGTCCGCGTTATTCAGCCACGAGTGCCCTGCACGTAAGCATGCCATTGCAATTGCATTAATTCTCAACATCATCATATCATCGGCGATCAGCACTTGAGGCTAGATAGGAGGATCGATGATGGCTTCCCAAGCACCTGCCTCGCCGTGAGGCGGTGGAGGGGTCGGGTCGAGCATCCGGGGATGATGTCCTTGGCGTTGGCGGACACCCTCGGCCATGGCTACCGGTTGAAGTCGATGACGCCACGGAGGACCACCTGCGCGATCTTCTCTTCGTTGTCTGCAACATTCATTGTTCGATCAGATCAGCACGGACTGGAGGAGGAACGGCGACCGTCGCCGAGATACGTGTATATACGATGGATTAATTGAACCGAGCAACAATATATATCTATATACGGAACTGATATATATGTATATACGATGGATTGAGTAGGAAAGGAACCGAGCGGGATAACTAACTGGATATATATGTATATATTATACGACGGAACCGAACGGTATACGATGGAATCCTGTGTATGCATTGTACGATGGCTTTTTGTTCTACGATGGAATCCTGTTCATGTACGATGCCTTTTTGTTTTGCAAGCGTCCGGTCCGATGGAGGGCAGGCAGGCTGGACGAAAATTTTTGGTGGACGACGGAAATTTCCTCTCTTTATTAGTAGGTATAGATTAGTTGTACTATTGCATTATTATTTGTATATTGTATATAATAAAAAAGATATATACATAAGAAGAAGTAGATTTATTGTGCCGTCTTTTCTGAAGTTCCATGTATCTCAATTTCTCTACGCAGTTGAGTCACAACATTGAGAACATAATGCAGATTGTTGTTTAAATCCTGTTAATCTGAATGGTTCCGGCAACTTCGGAAGTTCGGAGCAGTGGAGCACTTCTTGGACGAGTGGCCAACAGAGTTGATAATGCGCACTCTGTGCTCGATGGAAAAGTCTATCAACAATGGCAAGAATGCGCTCCACGGCACTGTTCAGATTTGGTACTGTTCACATATCTGGTATACTGTAGCATCAGAGTTGGTCCGTCCATTTTTATCCAATGGGTTGGGGCCATCTGAAGACACTCTAACCGGCCGGAGGATCTCAATTCGGACACCTGCCTGCCATTCCGCTAGCTGCCGCCACCAATGGCAAGACGCAGCCTGTTCCTCGCGTGCCTCGTGGCCGCCGCCGCGGTGGCCGTCGGCGCCGCCGAAGCGAGGAAGGCGGTCGGCGTGTACGAGCTCAAGGTGGGGGTTTTCTCCATCAGGGTCACCAACTTCGGGGCCAGATTGATGTCCGTCGTCCTCCCGGACTCCAAAGGTACGTGCTGGTTTCCGTTTCTTCCTGCTTCCCCTGTCATCACTTGTATGCTCTCGCTTTGATTTCACATACAATGCAGGGAATTTGGCTGATGTCGTCCTTGGCAAAGACACCATCGCCGAGTACGCTGTAAGGCCAGCAGAAACTCTCCTCTCTCTGAATTTTCTTAATTTTTCTTTTTCTTGCGTTCATCCATCTTTCTGCAGCAGCATGCGTGCATTCGCTGCCTGTTGTTTGATGAATGAATTAGTGTGAGAACAATGCATATACCTACTTTTTAAGTTCAGTTACTAGCATCTTTACACGGCAACAAGTTCAGTTTTAAACGAAATTGTGTGTATGCCGGCAAAACGTAGAGATTGTTCTGACCTCTTAACCGGCAGGGCCTGATGCTCTGTTGAGCACACACCCACACATTGCCCCAGGGCCCAGGTTCAAGAACTGAGCTACCATTATCAACAATCAATGCTCTACTTGGAATTCACTTTTATTCTTTTTGTGACAGGGGAAATCTTGCTTTTTTATATATAAAGCATATTATATATATAAAGTTGCTGTTACTGAGTATCCAATGCCCTTTTCTGAACACAAGAATAAAGTTTGTGTAGGACAATCTACTTGCAGATCATGTCCCCTTTCCGTGGATCCCACTTTAATTCTATAGTGGTAGAAAATACAGGACAGGGAACACAGAACTCTGCATCAGACTAGTCAAAACTGGATTACGCTAACATAATCTTGGATACCAACCAGATTTTCAGAAAGGTTCCTGTTCATCTACAGTGACTTTTAAGCTGGTAGAAAACGACAGTTAGTTTGTTGAATCGCTACGTTGTTTCGTCTCTCACTGAATTCTCACTTCAAGTCATTTTCTGAATGATGAAACTCGCTCTGTCAGAACGATACACAGTTCTATTTCGGCCCCATAACTGGCCGTATAGCACAGAGAGTAGCCCGCGGCCGGTTCGTCCTCGACGGCAAAGTCTACCACCTCTACAAAAACGACGGCAGGAACTCGATCCACGGTATGCATGGACGCCATGATTCGCCATGATCGATACTTCCGTGCCGCTCACTGTATGATCTGTATCTGTTGGTTTATTCAGGTGGCGGCAGAGGGTTCAGCAGAAGCATCTGGACGGTGAAGGAGTACGCCAACGCCGGCGACTCGCCGTACATCACCTTGTACTACCGCAGCTTCGACGGAGAGCAAGGTCACTAAAAGAGCCGGCCACAAACGGATCGTGGTCCAAATTCTCTTCTACTGTGTAGTAGTGTAGTAATGATAATCGTGTTGTGAACCCGCAGGTTGCCCCGGGACGCGTACGCGTACGACGTATCGCCTGTCGAGCCCGCCGTACACGCTGAGCGTGCACATGAACGCGACGGCGCTGGACAAGGCGACGCCCGTGGGGTTCCTGCTGCACACGTACTGGAACCTGGGAGGGCACGGCAGCGGCGACGTCCTGGGCCACACGCTCCGGCTCCACGCGTGGCTTGAGGCCGGTGGCGCAGGCGCGGGACGCCGCGTCCGGCAGGGCGCTGGAGCTGTGGGCGAACCAGCCGACCATGCAGCTGTACACGGGGAACGGGCTCAACCACACCAAGGGGAAGGACGGCAAGGTGTACGACAAGTACGGCGGCTTCTGCCTGGAGTCGATGGCGTACGTGGATGCCGTGAACCACCCCGAGTTCCCGTCGATCACCCTGAGGCCCGGCCAGGTGTACAGGCACGACATGCTCTTCAAGTTCTCCTTTTAATCAAGTCTTCAACTATTTTTCAGGTAGTACTGATCGTTGAATGAAGTTCTAGTATGTCATCAAAGCAAACTAGTTTTAATAAAAGTTTTCACTTTTTATTATATTTCATATTTGCACAGTGAAGAAACGGACAATATTTTGGTAACTTTCAGTTCTGTGTAGTCTTGTTTGGTTGACGTCGAGTGATGAGTCTCCTCACTTGTACTTAATCACCAGAACTAAATAGGTTTACCTTTTACTTTTAGCTCATCTAATCTAATAAACATAATAGGCTTGTAAACTGTCTAGTGATAATTTCATCACATTTGCTTGTTTCATAGTTCAGAAATTTAAGTGAAACCACATACCATCGCCGTTTTACAAAACAACGCATCGACCTAGGCAGTTGGCCACACGGCCCACACGTTTCCAACAAACAGTGGGCTGTGGACGGGTACCAATACCATCGCTGTTTTACAAAACAACGCATCGACCTGACAATGAGTCCACATACATGAACTTGACAGCTAAATTAGACCTGACAATGAGTGCACATACATGAACTTGACAGCGAAATTAGCCCAGTGAAACAGGAAAGCGGCAACAAGTCGGTGAAGCACAGCCAGCTGAGACGAGGTTCTACATGTATCTTTCACGATCAAATAGCTTCTGTAGTACAGCCTACACAAGCAAAATAACGATTGCCATCAGCAGGAAGTTATAACACGATGACAGGCATGTATTACGGAAACGATATTACAGAACAATAATGACAGACAGTATAAAAGAAATAAATCGCTAAGGTCCAATCACATGGACAGTGACTCACAGGGCAGGTGGTGTTCAGCTTGAGGGACTGAGCGAGCTCGCGGGAGGATATGAGGAGCTTAACAGGTCGGTATTCAAGTGCCAGGTTTCTCCCTCTATTGTCACCAAAACTGATCAGCTCACGATCCAAAAGATGCTCAAAGGCCTGCAACAAACAAGTGTGTAAGTTTTGAATATCTAATGTGATAGGAGGCCTGCTGATTGTGGGTGATGGTAGTGCTTACCCTAAAACAAACAGTGCTTGCATATTTATCAGAAGTCTTATAGGCGTCTTGTATGGATCTGTATTCTGACAGACAGTTCACCTCAGTTCACTTTTCTGTCAGCCTGATAACAAGGGAACTAGGGGAGGGAGGAGGCCAGTCTCTACCTTTCATTATGCTAGTGAAATTGTATGAGCTTTGCTCCTTATCTTCAAGTCTGTGCATGCACACAAGAATGTACAATTCCAAAATCGAGAGATCTGCTTCAAGGTTTTCATTGCATTAAAATGTCATCGCTACATTGCAATGGTGTTTTCTAACACATAAGGACAAAACTAAGAGCAAGTTTGTGAGAAAACAAGCAAATCATGTTAGCCGCTCTTGTGCTGTGCAGAAGAGAATTGGAGAGGATAAGTGCACAGAGAAAATCCAGATCTTTTGCATCTAGTGAACAAACACACTCTAAAACTAAGGGCTAGCCAACAAATATACCTTGTAAGCTGTCCATCTTGGGTTGCCTCTGCATGGAAGACAGGGCCTTTAGGAAGCTCTCTATTGATAGGAATCCAGATTCCATGTCCATATATGACACAGCTCTGAAACTGGAAGAATGTTTGTCCATATTCAGCTGAGCACATGAATGATTAATTATAGATGTTATGAAGAAAGAACCAACAAGCTGCTGAAAACCTACAGAAATCGTAGAATGTTGCTCGTTGTTGCATCAGCATCCATGAGGGAGTTGAGACAACCTTTGAATTTCTTATCACTAAAAATGTTCTGCAGCGTATAGGATAAGAGAATTCCACGACGGAAGAAAACATCCCAAGGGAACTGATTGGAAAAAAAATATATCAATACAGTTCCATTCTTCTAGCGGCTAAATTCTACGATATTTTAGTTTCAGGAAGGAAACAGTTTTGTTACATTTAACAAGATTATATGCCATTAATAGCTAAGTATTCAACTAAGATGAGATAAAGGAAAAAACTTAAACAAAATGAAACATAACAGTCAGGTTGTAGAAAGGATACAGTTAGTCTTGAATTATAATCTGTGATATACTTTGGTGGTAAACCTGAGTCTTTGGCCAGTATAAGCAAATGTTCCACCAACCTGCATTTTGTTAGTGTTAGTTACCAAAAGATGGCTTGGATAAGGGAATTCGGTAGCATTTCATGTTTCTTATCTAAAGGGTTTGGGGAAAGCACATACCGTTGTATATCATCCAGTGAAGGAGAAATAAATAAAAGCTTCCTGTGAGAGAATCGGGATCTAACCCTTTTCTCTAGAAGTTGATCTGCATCCTAAAAAATGAAACGCCACTGTTAATACAGTATTATAATTTGAGCAATGATTATAATTATTTGAGCAATTATTATAACTTCGTCAACATGCTGCAAATTAAAGTAAAACAATGATTTGTTCCGCACATTCAGATTCCAAGTTGCCAGTCAACTTAATCAAAACTAACTGATGCTACTGCATTATGATTACTTTATATGCTACTACATGATCACTACAACATAATCAAGAGTGACATCTTTTTGTTTGAAAGACCAATCAAAGAGTAGCACCTGACAGAGACATGCTAATCAAATGGCATTCAACACAAAAATAGAAATCAATTATATGCAACTGACAGGCTTCAAGTCTATATTATTGGTAAGTACAAGTAAATATGATTCATACCAAGCGGCAACTCACACCAATGACAACAGCTTGTGATGTTAGAGACTGCATCGCATCAAGTAAGCTGTAAAGCAACCTCTGTTTACCCTGTAACAAAACAGCATGAACATAAGTAATCTTCTTATGTCAAAACCGACCATAGCAATAGTATAAAGCATGTTATGACATTAACCATGTGTCATGAACAATGGTTTTGTTGGAATTTAAGTAGCTGTCATAGATGAAATGGGAATGAAACAAAATCAGTTTAGTTAAAGCATAAAGTGCAGCTATCTATGTCGACCTGAGCAAAGAGGTCAAACTCTTCTAGAACAAATAGTATTGTCTTGTGAGCTAGTCCACACTCCCTGCAGAAGAGAATATAAAAATGAACAGAAATATCCAAAGATATTATTTCAGTAAAGACTATGGAGGACAATATACAAATATCCAAAGACATTATTTCAGTAAATCTCACCGTAACATGTCAATCATGAACTCAGTGTTGTCATCTGAAGAAGCCTAAAAGACAAGAGATCAGAGTTCAGAGCTGCCTATCTACAATAAAATTTCCTGCGAAAAACAGAGTAATAATAATTAGGCAGCAAAAATGTACCATTTTTGAAAATGATAACTGATGCTCCAAACAAAGCTGCCTGGCAATTTCCTACAAAAAAAGAGAAAAATATTAATGTTAGCATGTTAGGGACTCATGGACTTATTCACGAGAAAAGAGTTCATAATGGACTCAATTTGTTGTTAAGGAAAAACACTTAGAATTTCGAAAGGCAGAAGGAAAGGTTGGAAAACAGGAAGAGTGTGTTGACAACAGAAATTAAACCAACAATAAGATATGGTTAGGGCTTCCAAAGAGTGCTAACCTTCATAGCACAGTTGTCGTCATTATGTAGCATCCCATTTAGTCTGATCTGAAAAGGTGTGTCGCGATTATACAAAGTGCAAATAACAAAGTCCATGCAGTTACCAATTAACAATAGGGCAAACCAATCTTTTTGCAATTCTGGTAAGAATGCATTTGAGTGATATGCTTAAGGGGCACACATTTGTACCAAAAGGGCATTACGTCTTCCACCATTCCTATTCTCTTCTTCCCCTAAAGATCCTTGATAAAAAGAGGTCTTTCTAATAGCATGAAAAATTGAAATGATATCGCTGGGATGGGGGGATCACTTATGCACAACAAGCTGTTCTTGAACAGAATGCTGCATTGCACCCATACCACGGAAATCGCATCAGGGTGCTCCTTCTTCAGATCATCAAGAACCATGTCAACCACCTGCAAAAGAATGAACTCTCAAACAAAAAGTAAACTACGGTTCCACTTCCACACTGCACTGCAAAGTTCAAATTTGCAGTTGCCGACATGCACATTTCATTAAACAGCATGGCTGCGCTGCAGCAATCAGAAAAGGTTGCGCAACCAGTTAAGGAACCTCACCGCTGCTTTTCCACACCCGCGGGGACCAAGGAGGAGGACAGAGTTATTGCAGGCCTCGGAGACGGAGCTGGCAACGAGGTACTTCAGCTTGCTGCCCAGCTCAAAAGGAGACAGATTAGCAAAACTGTTTCCAGCGAAGCTATCTTGGGCGGAACAGGTATCGATTAGGCTCACCTGTAATTGGTGTCGGGGAGGACCTGAGGGCGGAGTGGACAAAGGCTGGGTCGCAGAGCCGGCCCCGAAGCATGGCCTGTGCTTGGCTCGGCACAGACACCGCCGCCACCATAGTGGCAGATGATTCGCGTCTAGGACAGGCGGATCTTGAAGTTGGGAATTCAAAATGTGAAGGTCTGTTTTGACTTTTTTTATAATCTGAAGCCTAATATTTAGCATGTAAATACAACATTAGAGTAACTGTAAAAATATATAACAGATATAACACATAATTGAGCACACATTCATAGAATTGAGCTATAAATTACTAGTACCACACCTCCACACTATAGTAGATGTATAATATATAGATATAGCATATAATTGAGCACGCACACATTCATAGAATTGAGCTAAAAAACTAGTACCACTTCTCTTTTGCTTTTATGTTTGCGATCTAAAATCAAATTAGCGATTTAAAATCAGTAAATCAAACTCAAGTAATGTTCACTGCCTAACTGTCGTAGTTCCAGTGCTTCACAAATCACAATTATTATAAACTGCAATCAATACTACATTCAAATGAGAAGGCAATTAACCAATACTTCTTCTAGATTACAAATTGGTAGTCCTAGTGAAAAATTTCTAACACAATACGCTAAAATCCAATAAATTAACCAAATTACGATAATATAATGCATTTAAAAGGTCTGAAACTTACAGAAATAGATCATACATATGAAATTTCATTCAAATCTATACTCCAATTTCATTGGCAAGAACAAATCCCTCACTAATAATAATGAATCACACGCCAATTTCAGGTATACACAATTCTGTTGCCCAAAATTTACAGTCCGGTGCTTTCGGAAAAACCCTATAGGGTATAAGGTTCGAGAGGCTCGGACAAAAGAACACTCACCGGTCAGGGGACCTGGGGGCTGTCTCCGGCGCAGCCTGCTCGGTCGGCGCCTCCCCGCCACGGGCGTTGCGCGGCGCAACACCGTAGTAGCCCTAGTGGGGGTGTCCGCGGTGTTTGTTGGTCCCCCTTTAATTAAAAGTAAATTGATGGTTCGCCACTAATTCTTATAAAAAGTTCTCTATGAAACACTGTGAAATTCATGCGTTTAAAAGCGAATCACAATTGGAAATTGTAACGTTTATAACGGTCAAGTTCAAGCGCATATGATCAATCTCTCCATCTGCTTTGGCGCGTGCATCTCCTGCTGCTTGTGAGTTGTGACATGGCCTGCTGCCGGCCGGCTTTCAGTCTTGCGAAGATGGAAAGCCTCGTCGCTGTCATCTCTTATCTCAGGCAGCCTGCCGATAACCTCGTTTCTCGTCTGTCCTCGTCGTCGGGTTGCGTTTCGACCCCTCCACTACCCACATCACCGTCAGCTCCGCCGTGCCCGTGCGTGCGGCCTGGTCGATACATTCCGCGAGATCGAATCCAGCCCATTCGGTCCAGCCATGATTCGACCCCACCGCACAAAAAAAAAAAGGAAAGGTATCTCTCCCGATGGCCCGGCCCAATAGCTCAATATTCCTTTCTTCTCGTCGGCGCATCCGCGCTCCGTCGGCCGGTTTTTACGCTTCTCCGGGTTTCTCCCTCGCGATCCAAAATCCCTTCTCCTAGCTGCATCCGAGTCCGGTAGCGAGACCTGCCACCTTGAGGCGGGGCGGCGTCACCGCGGACTCCACGACCGCTGAAGCCCGCCGTTCGCCGAAAGCATCGCACTCCCGCGCTGGGCGGTGCTTGCTCGCCGTCGCCGAGCCTCTGCGGCACCCCCACTAGGGCCACTACGGTGCTGCGCGCCGCCAGCGCGTGGCCGAGGCGCCGACCGAAAGCAGGCTGCGCGCCGCGCAGACAGACACCCCCCGTGTCCCCCTCAATGTGTTCTTTTGTCCGAGCTCTCTCGAACCTTATACCCTATAGGGTTTTGACAGCGAGCACTGGACTGTAAATTTGGGCACAGAATTGTGTATACCTGAAATTGGCGTGTGATTCATTATTATTAGTGAGGGATTTTTTTTGAACAGGCTCCATCCTAAATTCTTGCTTGCACCAATTCTCATGTCCTTCGAGGATTTCTTTCATTTTTGTAGCACCAGGAAGGGAAGAGGTGTGTATTTTCTCTTCAGCAAGAAAGGGCATAATAGCAGGGAGAAGAACAAAGAGCATCTCCTCGTCTTCTTCTTCCTCTTCTAATAAAAAGTTTCTAGCATGCTCCTCCCAAGAGGTCATCTAGTGTTCATATACAAATGTAAGAAGTATTAAAAAACTATATAGTATATATAGAGCAAGCAGTATATAAACAAGTAGAGAAACTACATGCAAAATTGTGGCAACAGGCAACCATACAAACACTAGTGTGGCTGGATTATTTATTCCCACAAGTGTGGCTGGAATATTTATTCCCACAGAACTATTCTCACAGAATATCTACAAACCTTCTAGTTGCAGTATCAGGGACATCAGCTGGTATCTCAGATATACTAGTAGGTACTACAATATTAATGCAAATTGGTGGGTCCCATATCTACAAACCAAGCACAAGCAATTGGTGGGATAAGATTCACACTATCTTAGATTATCAGGTTTGGACAATCTCAAACATCAATTCAGGTTTATGGAAGGTAAAAACGAAAACATTTCAATCAAAGATCTTTACGACACATAAATGGCTGCATGAAAGCACCAAACATTATGCAGAAAGAAAAGGAAGCTGAACAATAACTACATGTCAGTACAGAATACAGAAATATGACCCTTTTCTCTATTGCTGTTGGCCCCTAACAATATCAAGAATTGTATAGTACTTTTCATTTGCTTTTTCTGTGGTACCAAATTAGAATATTTAGAATAAGTTGGATGCATACCTTGACAGGCTAAAATTCTCACTGTCCCTTGAGAAAAGAACACAAAAGACCAGATGTGTACCTGCAGACAATGGAAGAGCAAATTCTAAATAACTTAGTATCCGTATTCGCTGGAAACTTAGTACTAATAAATAAGATGTAGCAAGTAATTGGTGGCTCGATTATTTATTCCCACACTAACAAAATTTTCTTTCAGTTGAATTTTTAGCTGAACTGTTCTCACATAATGTGTAAGGTGCACATGTATTCAAACATTTATTTGAATTTGCAATACTAATTAATACAAGCAAGGTATCACACCGACCCGATTGCATATATAATAAGAAGCTGTGATGGCTTAGCAATCTGCCTGCGCACACACAATTAGCAGCCAATTAGTATTTTATTTCGCTCAATGATCCCCTCGATTGTTTGCTTATTATATGCAGGTGGCGAAGCAGGTGTAGTAAGCTCAGGCTATCAGCTGGTCAGATTCATTCATACAAAATTCACACACAACAACAATTCATTTTGATCTGCCTGCAGCTAGCTGCTGGTCAGATCGAATCTACAACAGATTATAGTGACCAGCTAGCTGCTGGTCAGCTAAGCGCAGGTTATTTTACTCACCAGCACCGGAGCGTAGTCCAACAAATCAACAGCAGATGAAGGTCGGGTCAGACTTCCGGAGCCGGCGTGGTCAGATCGGTGGACGGCGGATGAAGAGCTGCGCTAGCGGATGCACGGGTCGGAGGGAGGAAGATGTCGCCGTCCGTAGCCCCAAGATTAACAAGAAACACGGTGAGGATCGAATCGGGAAACCCTAGGTTGTGTAGGGATGGAAGCGAACTCACCTGCGGAGACGAAGGCGCCGGTGCTGCTGCAGGGTGATGGCGACGGAGAGGCGAGGATGGAGGGGCGGCGACGGAGGAGACGCGAGGACGAAGGGGGCGGAGGGTGGCGATGCGGGTGGCGGTGGCCTCGTGCCTCGGGCCGTCGCGTGGTACGAGCGTCGCCTGCCTTAACGCGGCCGTCGCGAGTCAAAGTCGCGAGAGCGACCGAGTCGGGGAGCGTCCTCCACGTACGAGCGTCGCCTGCGGCCTTAACTGGAAAGAGGAAAGCGTTGCCTGCGGCCTTAACTGGAAGGAGGACTGGGCTGCTGGTGGGCCGTTGTAAGCTTCAGTGGGCCGAAATATAGGGGTGGTCGGCGCGGGCTTCCGCGCCGACTGGTCGGCGTTGGGGGGGTCGGCCTCGGAAGATTGGCGGGCTCGAAGCGGGACTACAGCCCACTTGGATTCCATCTCAACATTTGTGGATTCCATCTCAACATTTGGATAACTTTTGGTACAAGTCAATTTCTTTCCTATTGTTCAAACTATATTTATCTGTAAAAAAAGGCTAAAGTTTGTGTTGTACTCACTACAGCAGAGAGCTCCTGGCTCCTCGTGTCCTTAAAAAAAAAAGAAAAAAAAAAGACGCATCTGTTTATTTGTTCATCAAATCAGAACTGGAGATGATAAAAGGAAGAACATCTTCATTTCTGATTGTTCAGTCTGGGAAGCTCACTGGTACGTAGTAAGGCGATGTTGCAGATTGGAAGGTTTTTTAGCACTGGATGCCTGCAGGTTCAGTTTTACATAAGGATGTTCTAGCTGTGCCTGCTTTGACAGTTCCTTCAGAGGAAGCTTTTAAGCTCAGGTGGGGAGATTATAGACCCACCTCAGAGCTGCCTATCAACCAACACAGTTAGCCTTAATTTATGCACAGGACTGGCTACATGCATCTCAGAGCCCCTAATCTGGTCAGAACGGACAATGATTACATCCAAATCCAAACAAGAAAAAAAAAAAAGAAGAAATGGCTTCTTCAGCTGATGCTGCGTAGCAAAGATAGCAATTCATCATTAAGTGATCATGTCAATCTGAAGAAAGATAGCAAATACGAAGCAATTTTCACTAACTGATCAAAAGCCTGTAACAAGCATGCCATTTCCAATCCATTACAATTTGCTGAAAACACACAAGTAAACCTACTATCATCTTTGTTCCTAAACTATGACAAAGCCAGGCTGTAGCATCCAGATCAAATGGAGCACTTACAACTCAGAACAATTTGGAACTGGAAACAGATACTGCACTCCAACTTGGAACTAAAGTACTAAACACGTCTCTAGTTACCCAAAATCACCTAAGCTTGCATACTACACAACTCAGGTAAGCACAGCTGTGAACGAATCTGTCTGATGACCGTGGAATACATCAATCGATCTTTACTGATGAGAAGAGGTAGTGCACGAAGGCGAATGACGTCAAAAAGCCAATGGTTCCGGTTGCCAGCATGATCGCAAATGCCATGAGGAATGAGTAGCCAACATAAAGCATTGCAGAGACAGGCCCGCTCAGGCTTCTGAGTTCAAAGACCAAGTAGTTGATGGAGTAGAGGAACACGTAGAGAGCGACAGAACCAGAGGCGAAGAAAGCCTTCCACCACCACCTCCAGTCCTCCACGCAGAGATTCATGTATGTTAGTACAACGGACACCTCAGCACAGACAGCAACAAGCAGCAGCAGGACAATCAGCAGGAAACCAAACACATAATAGAACCTTCCAAGCCAGATGCTGGATAGAATGAAGAAGAGCTCAATAAACAGGGTCCCGAATGGCAGTGTTCCTGCACCAAGGACAAGAAGCCATGATGGATACTTCCTTGCAGGGATCTCTCTGGGGATCTGATTGGTCCGAACAGGGAATTCAATCTTCTCCGCCCTTGTACCAAGAAAACCACCAAGAAGGGTTAATGGCACAGAAATGCAGAACCATAGAGCCAGGAGGGTGAAAAATAGTGAGATAGGTAAGGCCCCCGTGCTGTCGCTTTTCCACAACACAAAGTTTAGGACAGTAAGGACCGTAAACATGACACCAGGGAAAAAGCAGGCAGTCAACCAGGACACTGATCTCCATCCTTCAGATGTGCCCTTAATCGTCCTCCAGAACTGAACACTGACATACCCACTTGCAATACCAAGGAAAAGATATAGAACAATCATCCCAGTAAGAAGCATTCCTCTAGAGGCTGGAGACATGAACCCAAGTGTGGCAAAAACGATTGTTACGACTGCCATGCCCAAAATCTGAACCCCATCACCAATCATTATGCATAACAGCTTGGAACAAGTTGGCTCTCTAAATACATCTCCAACTACAAGCTTCCAACCAGATAGTTCCTCATTCATCTGAGCTTGTGCTTCCTTGTCGAGCTCTTCATACCTAGTTAGGTCCCTCCTGACAGTTCTGAGGAATATAACAAAGACAATTCCAGTCAAGAACAAGATCACCATGAGGGAGTTCATTATAGAGAACCAGTGGATCTTGGCGCCAGCCTCCATCTTCAGATAGGCATCCCACCTAGACGGCCACCTGATGTCACTCTTGACAAACTCAACATCATAAGTGAACGTAATCCTCTCCTGTTGCCTGATCACTTGAAACTTGTTAAGCTCCATAGGGCAGTCCACCGGGTCAATGGTGTCGTACATATTAAGCTTAGAGAAATCCTCAGCATTACGCTTCACACTGCAAGGCACAACCTGAAATCCAACAATCTGATACCCAGACATGCCATTCTTGTCCGTCTCTGAGATGACAGCAGATCCTTCTTCTCCAGTGCCAATGATTTCCACTTTTCCACCCTTGTACTCATGGACCAAGACCTTAAACTTCAAATGGTTGATGATATAATCATCCGAGGCACCGGCAGGAGAGTAACCAACAGGAAAGCCAGTCCACTGTACCGTGACACCATTCTGCTCAGTGAAACGCATGACAGGCAGATTGTCCAGCATCATGTTAACCTGGTAAAGATCGCGGGTGCGCTGCTTAAGGAGCTTGGCATCATTCTCATTAAGCCCTTTTGTGGTGCAGAGGAAGACCGACTTATTGACATTAACACGGAACCGGTATGGCGAGTTGTCGATCTGGTCACCCATGAGAAGCTCACCCAGATTCTCAGCACTCTTCTTGATGCCGCCCTGGGGACGGCAGTAGGGCAGGCTGTAGTAGTTGAAAGGCATCTCCGTCTCGATGGACGTGAGAGAGTTCACCTTAGCTTGTATCACCTCGCCTTGGGAGTATGTGTGCATGTAGCTTCCAGGCAGGTAGAGCGCATCACCGGTGAGACAAGGACCAGTAACAACGTGACCGACAACAGCGGAGCCATGAAACAGGGACCGTGCGGCACCCGAGCCATCTGAAGCAAAAAGTGCCCAGCACCTAGAACATGGGCGAGGAAAGAAAACCTGTAGCCAAAGAAAGAATTCAGGCACTGTTTATATATAAGAAGGCAGCAAAAAAAAAAAAAGATCTACAGGAAATCATGACTACATAAGCAGCATACACTTTGGACAGGAACAGACTGAATGTATGATGCAAGAGTGCGAGTGGAGGAACCTAGATCCCACTCTCTTTCTTATATTATTTAGAGCAAGGCACTGTAAAATCTCTCTGCTCACCCCCACAATCTCAAGACCACTCACACTTGTTTGAGATTGGACTGCCACTAGAAATCACAGCACCAAACCAGCAGTGCAGTTAATATGTGTACTGTGCGACTCTCTTAACCAACACCAACAGACATACGTACACAATTAGGCAGTTAGGAGGAGCAAAAGTACCCTACGGAATAACGTTAATGTAACAAATTAGGTATGCACTAGGAAGCCTCTAGAAAAGCAGGCAATTAGTTAGTCCTCGTTCCTAAGTCGCCCAGAAATTGAGCAAATATAGTTGAGACAAGCAAGCAAAGTCCCAGCCAGCTGTGGTGAGCAGTGGGGTTAATTCGGGATCGGGAGTAGCCATCACCCAAGGATCTGAACTAACTAAAGCATCCCTTGCAGTTGCTCCTCACAAACTTGGGATACCCAGGTAGCCAGCACCCCGCCGTGGCAAATACGAAGAAGTAATAATCTGACCTGGGGATGGAGGATCTGCCAGAGATCTATAGAGCAAGCAACGAACAGGGAGAGAAGCAAATCAAACCGCTGGAGCGGATGATAGTAGAGAAGAGGGAGGGGAGGGACCTTGTAGAACGTACGTAGTGGGCGTGGGAAGGAGGACCGTACCTGGCTGGCGACCGGCGAGGCGGAGAAGGGCGCCGGTGGGGAAGACGAAAGAGGGGGGGCAGGGATAGATGCGCTGGGTTGGCTTTGGGCGGTGGCGCATCGCATCCAAATCACTCTGGGTGCTCTCGCTCGGCGTGGGGAAAGTGGAGACACATCACGTTTAGCTATTCTGGGCCGGGCCCGGATGATGAGATCCCGATCCAACGAATACGGCTGGCCCAAATCAAAATCAAAATCCACCCGAGTTTTCCAATGAGCGTTGGGAACGGACTAGGCCTGCTTTCTCAGGCCGATCACAACAAATGGCCCACTTCAGAGTAGAAAACAGTAGTAGCGTTTTTTTTTTTTTTTCCGGCAAGGACAAGGCAACGTCACAGACTCACAGTTTACATGTGATGCATGCACATTGACACATTGTCACCGATCGATCACAACAAACGCATGGACCGAGGAAAAGAGATGGGCGGAAGTGACCACGTGAACAGTGCCGTGGTGTCCATGTCTGGCCGCTACGCTCTCTCTCTCGGGCGCGCGCATTTACTCCGTCGGCCGTAGCCCGTAGCACGCGAGAACGATCCATTCATGCAGGGTTGGGCAGGCGGGGCCTCGCGCACGTTGCAAGTTCCGGTCCGGCGCGGCGGCGGCGGTGCAGGCACCGTGGCCGCATTTAACTCCGCCGGCCACGGCACGGGATCCGACGTTCGCCTCGTGTCACAGTCGCGTCGCATGTGTGCGCCATTCCTCCCTCTCTTCCTGTTCCTGGAGGAACGCTGGGCCGGCGCCCGAGGCCTGGGTGCCTCTAGAATTCATGATCGTGAGCCCAACTGCACGGACAGTAATACATTAAATGCCTCTACATTCCTCTCTGAAACGCAGGTCTGAACTCTGATGAAGCGAGCCATGCACGTCTTTAACCTCGGCGACGGCGACGGCGACGGCGAGCAGCAGCTAGTTAAACCGCCTTCACTTGGGCGCCTTTTTGCTGGCTCAGCTTCGGAGAATGAATGAAGGAATGAAGGAAGAAAGGAGTATGCATAATTTATTTATGCATGTATCCGACCGAATTTACTCGCGCACAGTAGCTTGTTTACCTTTTGCACGGGTGTTGCACGGGTGACGGGGGCGGGGCGGGGCGAGCTTTCAATTTGGCGACCAGCAGCGGCACAAGGAGCTAGCGTAGCGCACAGTGATCAGAGCTAAACACGCTGCTGCTGCACTGCACTGCACTGCAAAGCGGCCCTGATCCAGCAGCTGTCAGTAACATCAACAGTACTAGTGTCTGTGAACGATGCTGGTGGTGGGGCCTGGCCGGGGGGTGGCTCTGGTCGTGTGGATCCGTGTTCCATGGTCCGGTCCGGCCGGCGAGGCTACCGGCCAAGCGCCACTACAGAAGAATCTCCCGCCCTCGGCTTCCCCTTCGCGCCAGCCGCTGGGGAGGATCGCCATGCATGCGCCCTGTGCCCATGAACACGATCGATGAAGCCATCACTTTACCAAGCATGCATGTTACACACAGGCCGCGCGGCGCGCGAGCCCTGCATTCAGCGGCTAGTATACCGCCACATGCTTGCACTCGTTCCCCCATGCTGGCGGCCTCGATCGGGGCTGGCTGCTCGGTGCGTAGCGCAGGCCTCGCGCGTCGTCAGGCTCAGGCTCAGGCTCAGGCTCCGCTGCGGGGCATCCGAGGCTCCACCCACCGAGCAGGGGCGGAACGAAGCACCGCCGAAGCAGGCAACACGTACAGTACGACCGGCCGGGAATCGGGTAGCGTGCTTGTGCATCCATGGCGGGCGTCTTTTTGGTACTACTACTCCAACCTGATGACTACCGGTATGTGATGCGACTGGGGATGGACGGCGCGTCTCGCCGCTACTGCAGTCTACAGGTGGTCAGTGACGAAGCTAGAGCATCGAGGACCCGAGTGCACATTATATAAGCATAATGATAATCTTTGCTACACAGTAGAATTACATAAAAATAATGCATTACCTCCTAGTATTTGCTTTTTGGAATTGCCCCACCTTTGAATACATATGATCTGTTTCAAACTTGGTCCAAAGTGGGCAACAAGAAGTATAATACATTGTTGTTAACTGCAGTTGCAGCTCTTTTTTGGGCAATATGGTTAACCAGGACGAGGTGGTTTTTGACAAATGTAGACCAAAAATCTCTTTTGCGGGTTCTATTCCGAGGAACGTATTGGCTTCGCGTCAATGGACAAATCTACAAATGCATGAAGATCTTTAGGACCAAATGACCTTTGTGGCTTCACATTTGGAAACAAATGGCTCTTGATTTCTTCGGATCCAATGGATGGTCATCGCAGAGACATATTGGCTATGTTTAGTCAAAAACCTTTCCTTTTTATTTTTCGTACGTGTGTGGTTGTTTTTTACAGTCCAAACCGACATTTGTGTGTGCTACTTTTTTGTAATAAGTGGTCCGATTCTATCCTCGGATAGATGAAGCGGATTTATTTAACTCCTTTATCTAAAAAAAAACCTCCTAGTATTTGCGATTTTTCATTTTCTTGAAGCGATCCACTACAGCGGCATTGGTAACTTTCAACATTTTCTCTTTCTCCACATAACAAATGAGATCGTTGCTCGTGTATGCATCACCCATCTTGTTATTTTAAATATGTTTTCACTTTCTTCATGCCCGAAAAAGACCCTCCCTCTCAACTGTAGGCTGTGGCGACGGGCAATACAAGTACTAACTTCAATAACCGATAAACCCAATGATAGGTAAGATGCTTCCTTGTCTCCACCATTTTTTTTGAAAGCTCGGCAATGGTTTGTGTGTTAAGAAACTTGTCATCTTGTCGCACATCACCAATGTAAAGGAAAAGTTGAGATTCTAGATCTCTTAGTTCCACATAATCAAAGTCACTTGGGTATAGCTTAGCTAGGCTTATCAAACTATCCACGTTGAAATCATGAAATGATTTGCTTGGATTGAATGCAGGTGAACATACTAGCAATTGAGAAGTAGTCTCATTGAAGCGACTATCAAGCTCTTGTAGCAACCAATCAAAGACTTCATTAACCGTGTGTTTGGTTGAGGGTTGGGCTGGGTTGGGTCGGATCCAACCCGGTTTTTGGGTTGGGTTGAACCCATCCCAGGTGTTTGGTTGAACCTCGATTTTGGGGGACGAGTCAACCCATCTCATGTTTGGTTGAATGAATTGGGAACACGGGTTCGACGGCAAGATAACACCGGTTGTGAGCCATTTTTGCATCAGGACCCCGTAATTATTCAGAAATCAACAAAGCCTATATTAGCAAATCTTTATCTCTAGCATTTTTACATCAAGGGAACCCTATAAGAGAAGCAAAATTAATTTTTCGTCCTATTTCTTCTCCCATCGTGCAGGGAGCGCCGCCGGTGCCTCCCGCTCGCTGGCCGGACCCGCCCGGCCCTACTCGCCCGACGCCGGACCCTTTCGCCCCTCGCCGGGCTGCGCTCGGCCCCCTCCGCTGGAGCCGCGACCTCCGCTGGCGCGCCCCCCGCCCGACCTCCGCCGGATCGCCTCACAACCCGGTCCGCGCCCAGCTCCACCTCGCCGCCGCCGGCCGCGCGGCCGCCCGGTGCCGCGACGGAAGAAGAAAACGGAGGTCTTTGGGCGGACGAAGACGAGGCGCTCGAACCCGTGGGTCGGCTCCATCCCCAAAATCGAAGAACGAACCCAACCTCGCATATTGGGGAATATTTCACGCCTTTGGAGCCAACCCAACCCTCTGCACCTCCATCCAAACAGCCCGCGGGAGCGGTTCCTCCAACCCGGCTCGTTCCGCTCTCCAACCAAACACACGGTAAAAGAATCTACCTGAGGTGGTTGTAGCGTGGTGCAGGTGCTGCCTTGAGCCTTGCGTTCCGTGCCGTCTGCCCGGCGTCCTAGCACCAACGGTTTCTCGAAACAAAAAAAAAAAATCTGAAAGGACGGCGAGAGATGCATCAGCTAGTGACTGACGGATGTGTCGTTGTACTGATTGCTTGCCTGAGACACACCTCTGCTGCGTGCACCTTGCCTGCCGGTAATTTTTGTTGCCACGGCAGACCGAGCTCGGTTGCCGTAGGAGCAGCAATAGTGCCACAGTTGCGTTCTTTTCTCCATCAAACTAGACGAGTGTACAGAGTTGGTAGTATCAGCAACGTCGTATACTCCCGCCCAGGGACAGCATTAATGGCAAGGGGTCGTGCAGTGCCGGAGATGCCACACCTGTACCGTACCGACCGACCGCCCCTACCTGCCGATACCATGCCACTTGCCACTAGCTCCATGCATCTAGGCATGCGTTGGCCTCTTGTGTTATTGGCATCAACCATATCAATGGCGCCGTTCGGGCCGGGCCGCGCGCCTCTGCAAGCGGTGGTGCAGACCCCACGTACGTCGTCCCCCGTAGCAAGCAGGAGAGGAGAGGAGGCTGCTGTGGCACTCGACGCCAGTACAGTACGATACAGTTCTCGTTGCCCGCCGCTGGTCCTACGATCGAGATCCGTATATCCAGGAGGGACGGGTGGTCATGGTGGTGTCATTGCTCATGCTGTCATGGATGCATGCATCCATCCCCACAAGTTTAAAGTTTAGCTAGCTAGCCCCGGCCGCTAGTTCATTACTGCACGGCAGGGCATGGTTCGTTAATGGTTACAGAGATTAGATTTCGTTCCTATTGTTCCCACCGAGCCACACACGACCTCCAATCCACCCTGCATCATGACAAAGCTCGCTCGTGAGTCGTGATCCAGCCCATCCCTCGTGGACCAATTACGAGGCATCATCATCATCACACAGTAGCCAGCCGCTGGGCACCGGGGCCGCCGGGCCGGCGCCCACTCGGACGGCCCCGTGCGCGTGCCGGCAAAACCACTAGAAAAATTACGAGGTAATCATGGCGCTGCACTTTGTTACGGTGGGGTTGGGCTGGGTGGCCTCTGGTGGGGAACTCACTGGACGACGACGAGCACGCGGGCGCGTCTTTTTTACGGCTAGTAGCCACTGAGCCCGGCCACCACACCTGACCTGGTTGAGCTGGCGGCGGCAGCCGGCACGCGGGGAGGACGGCGCGCGCGCGCCCTTTTGCTTGGCGGCAAAAGCGAATCACGAGGCGGGGCGGCGACGCATCGAAGGCCGCGCCGTTGCATTTGGATGTCCGAGCGGCGAGCGACCACGCAGGCTAGTGTGCAAGGCCAAGCGGCATCGGCGGATGGACGACGGAGGAATCGCCGAGTTGCCCTGTTGCTCTTGGGCACTGCACTGACACCACCGTCGTCCGGTTCTCCATGCCCGGCCGAGACAGGGAAGAAGAGACAGCTGGTCCGTAATAAACCGGTCATCCTCTTCTTGTCCCCCGGCGGACGCATCAGAGATTCAGAGAACAAGACTTTAGTTGTTTATCATGCATGCTAAGCTTCAAAATGGCCTATCAAATATATACAATGTAACAGGATTGGGCCGCATGTAGTGTAGGTATTCTCATGGTTCGTCGGAGAGGGCGCTGAGATTTATTCAAGTATTCAAAATCATACATGGAACGTACGTACGGTAGAAACATCGAAACCTAGCAGGTGTTGCCTGCCCGGCCTATCTAGCCGCTAATAGCTAATGCCCTCATCTTGACCACGTCCTCATCTTCATCATCAGTGATTTCGTCCTCATCCTCCGCGTACCCCAATCGTTCATACTGCTCGACGAGGGCACCCAGGTACTCAGCCCACTTACCATCGACGTACTTCCTCATAGCATACATTCGACGGAACGACGCGGATTTGCTGGAGAGCACCTCGTCGGATCGACATGTCGGTGACGGTACGTGGTGGACCAGAAGCCCTCAGCGCCTCCATGAACTCGGGCGCCATCAGGGTCTTGACAACCTTCTTTCGTTTTTTGGTGGGCTGCTTGGTCTCCTCGGCCTTGGCGACGGCCTTCGTGGCCTTGAGCCACCGACGCATCCCTCCTGGAGTGTCCCTCTCCCTCCACAGCCTGTTGGATGCGAACGCCGCCTTCTTCAGCTTGACGATATGGCTTCCCTCTGACGATGACGACGTGATCGCCGCCTCCTCGCTCCTTGCTGTCCCTGTCGTCCCCAGCTCCGGCGGCGCCTTCCTCTTTAGGGTCCCAGCAGCAGCAGCAGCCCCCACCGACGTATAAGAGTTCTTCATTGTCGTCGGCGTCGGCGTAGTCATCCACCGACGAGGCGACGATCGACCGAGCCCTCCGATCCTCTCGATCGATGGATCTGGTTGAATCGATCTATTCTTGGCGGCGGCTAGCTGTTGATCAGATCGACTTGGAAATGATGAAGGGAAGGGATAGATTTGCTATTTATATGTTGAAATACCCGTGCCGTGCTGCGTTCGGATGGGAATCGCGTGTCCGGGTCGGATGCATCAGCTAATCATAACGTCTTCTATTTCAATACGGAGGGAGTACTACTCCGGTCAATGTTTTGGAACGAAATGAGTTAAATATTTAGTCTGAAATTCAAGCATGATTTCCCGAGAGGATAATTGTAAAAAAAATCCCGCTTGGTGCCTGCCTCTCTCTGCATGCATGCGGAGAGTGAGCAGTTGAGTCGTGCTTCGTTCCTGCTACTGCTACTCTGCTTTTGTTGTTGTTGTCTGGCAACTGCAAGCAAAACATCGTGGTGGGTGTTGTCCTAGACCGAATGAACGATACTGTTGGTGCGTCGGTGTAGGTGACAGGAACTCGACGCTGCTGCCATGCCATGGCATGCATCAGACACAGAGATGGGTACTGTGACCGGGGTACACGACACTAGGACAGCGCGCGGGGCCCCGTACGTGCTTCACTGCTTGTGTGTGTAGGGAAAAGAATGAGCTGATGCATCGGTCGGTCGGTCCATCGATCCATGGAGCTAGCACAGGCACAGCACACCCTGACCAAAGCAAAGCGCACGTACACCGGAACCAAACCAACGCGCCATGGCGATGCCATTGGCAATGGAGCTGCCGCTGTAGCCTGTGAAACGGGGCACCGTCCAGGCAGGCTCGCGCGCCGATCCGGCAGAGTGCAGCTGGCCGGCTGCAGGCGCAGACGAGCAGCCCCACTGCCCGGTCGTGATCGGAGAAGACAAGTGCCGAGAACGAAACGGCGCCGTGGACGCGCCCGGCCTGCGGACACATCCGTCCGTGTCAATCTCCTGTAGATATATGTTACCCCATCTCCGTATGCCACTACAAATCTGTATTACAATCACAGCTACTAGGAACGAAAGGAACCTCCCAATGCAAGATGCTGTCTCGGCGCGCGCGTGTTTACAGTTAGTTCTCGGCTGGGAATCACGAGGCGATCCAAGCTCGGTTAGTGGACTGACCGGCCTGGACCGTGGTGCATGCGCGTCGTGGGGTAACCAGCAGCAGCGTTGCTTTGGTGCTATGCGCTTGTCTTTTACAACGACACGGTGCCAGCAGAAAGATGCACCGTTGCTCTGTCTGGCTCATAGGGACCTTGTTGGTTGGCCTTTGGGGCTTGGACGTGTTGAGTGGAGTGCAGGTGCAGGCATGGGTGGGTGTTAAAAAAGCAAGACAACTGGAGGTGCGAACCCAGCTCGGTGGTGCTGACCATCTGTTCTCGTCGTCCTTCACTTTGATGGTCATTTGGACCAGGGTTTCATATAACTAGAGGCCCACCAAACCTGGTCCAAATGTCTAATCAATCACAATCATGTCAATCTTAGACCGGTCTTAGGTTTTGCAGGTACAGAGATTCGGCATGGCTCTCTGCTCATCTGCTGCGCCCCAATGCCCGCCGCCTTGCTACTTCCTAGGTCAACGCTCAATCACAGTGTGGTACTGTAGTACTGAACTGCCAGTCGTCATTGTTACGAGCGCAGCTTTTGTATCGTGCCTGTTCTCTTCGGGTTGACGCACACTGGCGCGAGTCAGTTTACTGTGTGTGAAATTCGTTCATTGCAAACCGTTACTTTGGCGTGTCTACAGTAACAGTAGGATAGTGTCGGGTACCAATATCAGAGTACCCTAAACACACGACAAATCGCGGCAAAACCTAAGCGGCACTCGGCCCAGATCGGCCTCCATGCGAGCTCGGCCCTCGAGGTACCTCCGCCTCGCACGAGATCAGAGGCTGGAGCCCGAACTCCGCCTCGCACGACCTCAAAGGCCGGAGCGACTCGCACGACCTCGAACCTCGGAGTACGAGGGGAACTCACGAGCTCGGCAGCTCGCGCTCCCATCCGGACGAATCCCGTCCTCGGGCGCGGCCTATCTCCGACTCGTGCAACCTAACAGCTCGGCACGACGTAAAGCTCACGAGCTCGCAAGTCTCCGGGACCACATACCCTACGGACCACACATCCCAACGAAGGATCGGAGGAAGTCCAATCTAACAGCACCCTAGCTAAGGGTACCCGAAACCGTAGGCGTCGGTCACACACCGCTTTGTGAGAAGCCGCGCCAACGCACCGCAGCCTACCGCCCGATCACGAGACCCGGATGCGAATCCGTCTCGCGACAACCACCCACCTTGTGGTGCTCGGTTGCTTTGTCACGTGGAGGTAAGCGGTGGAAGCGCTCCGAAGCGTGGCCTTAAATCGGCTTGTAAATCGAAGTTTATTTAATTTCAATACACTCCTTGGAGGAGCATGTGGTGTTTGTAACTGGAGTTGATTTAATACGGTACTACTCCCTCCATCCCATTATACAAGTCGTTTTGAGGAGATGGGGGGAGTACCAAGACAAGAACTAAATTACCTGCATGCCCCTAGAAATCCCATGATTGAATAGACAAATATCACTTTGCACAATCGAGTTCAACATTAAATGCATGTTTCAAACACATCCCCATCATCCACTCGCACTCCAAAGTAGTACCACAAAGGTACTACTACTATCCACTTGCATGCACAATTTTCATTAAACAATTGAAAAGTTCACCAAAACTAAATTTTCCAAATTTGCGGAAGCTTAGCGCCAAAAATTAGAAGAAACTAAACAAGCAAATTCAAATAGCCATTCAGCGCGTAATTTAACTTCTGGGGTACTAAAAGTCACTTCCTTACTGCCCACCGCTTCAAAACCATTCACTTGCCATGGCCCTTGACTTGAATGCGGCTCGGATGAGGAAGGAGATGAGGGACTGATCTCAACCACCCACCCGCAAATGAACAAGATAGGGGTATCCATGATCCCTTCGGCCGTTGGTGCATGCGAAATAAGAAGAGGTGATCCTTTACCCGCCTCCTTCCACCCACTGCAGTTTAGTGCGATGATGACTTGTTTTTTCTCTCTTTTCTCTCTCTCTGAAATGAGTTTGCTTGGATTTTGTTTCTCACTTCTCTTTTCTATGGCTCCACTACAAGTGGAATTTACTGATTGTCGCCCATTTGATTTAAATGAACAAGAACCAAGCCTACATGCGGTGAATATTTGCATCGGTTCTATACAATGCTCGTTTCAAAGTAGCACAAATAAAGTGGTGTGTTTATGTCTCACCAAAACTAACTTTTGCGCGAGGACACAATGCGGGGACCGGATGACTTACCTGGCCTCTTTGATGATGCACCAGTTCATAATGTGTGCCATCCCTTTGATTTGAATCTTCTTGAACGTAGGCGGTGCACAAGAAAACGATAACGGGTAATTATTTCCAATCGAGACTTGAGCATAGATGTATGTTCGCTTGAAAAAAATAATGCATTTGTGCACATCGTAGGCAAAATTAGTACTGTGTCCATATCTGCAAAGATGTGTGATAGAAAAATAATCCCGAAACACATTTATTAGCTCAAGTCCAAAATGATTTCTACTTATCAGTTCATATTTTTTTATACGGGTGGACAAGATGCGTTGGAGGATCTCATAGAAGAGTGTGGTGTTTACACCGAAAGTGTTGACACCGCATTTGATGAAGAGGAGTTGTTGGACTCGGATGGTGAAGAAGATGAACCAACACATGATGAGGAAGAGAATGCCCAAGCACATGATGGTGTACATGATGACCAAGGAAATCATTATCGAGCTTTGGACATAGGGCGAAGGAATTAACAGATAGACAAAGACAAGACATATTTGAAGATTTGCTTCGCAGCGGCAATAATAATGGGAAATTAAAAAGAATTGCTACAACTATTATTGCAGCAAAGTACAATGTTCATAAACGTCATCGTAGAACGTGTATGGGAGAGAGCAAAGCAATGTTGGGCAATGGGGTATACCGGTTGATGTCAAGGGTTTAAAACATAAGAACTGTGGGTCGCAAAAAATTCATGTGGACCTCTCGGAGTTCCAAATATTCCCCTAAGTACAAGGGGTACTATAAAATCACTTGCAAATGCTCTAGGTGTCCATAAAAGCGGTTTTGCATATGACGTTCAAACAAGGATTGCTACGACGACACTCCAACTCACAAAGCCCTATTTGAAGGAAGCAAATAAAATGTCTAGGGCTGCAGTGGTGTCTCTCTATCTTTGGAACCAAGTACACCGCCAAATAATCCTATGTTCAAAGAAATGAAAAACATAATCCACACGGATGAGAAGTGGTTCAATGGGACACGAAAAGAATAAGAAGATGTACATGACTCCAGGGCGAAGAAGACCCACACGGGGCGGTGCAAAATAAGAATGCCATTGTCAAAGTCATGTTTTATTCGGAGTTTCACGGCCTATGTTTGATGCCGAAGGCGAGATGTTATTTTGATGGAAAATTAGGCTTATGGCCTTTTGTCCGTAAGGTAACAATCGATTCATGTTTTATTCTTGTTTTAGTACATAAGACTCACTATTCTATTATTCTCATACGAATCTTTGTCTTGTCGAGGAACCGGCACCAAGAAGAAGTGAAAATAGGCCCAGGGGCACACTTATCACGAAAGACAATGAAGGTTGATGAAACAC
Source organism: Hyparrhenia diplandra (assembly GCA_015847255.1). NCBI lineage: Eukaryota > Viridiplantae > Streptophyta > Magnoliopsida > Poales > Poaceae > Hyparrhenia > Hyparrhenia diplandra. Next base: position 81,385 of record JADLZK010005195.1, on the reverse strand, counting down.
AATGAGATCTTTTATGATCACAAAACTTCTTGAAGCTATACGCATTCGTTGGCCTAGAGAACATGCCCACGAGACAATTTGGATACTGACAAGACAATGCACCCTCACATATCCACGCCCGATGATGTAGAATTTACAACAGCGGTTGCCCTGCACCGGGCTTGATATACGCATAATGAATCAACCCGGCTAATTCGCGACATGAATTGCCTAGACCTTGGTTTCTTTGCTTCTCTTGATCGTTGACGGATAGAGCGACATCTAGAAACATCGATGAGCTCATCGCAAATGTGACCAATGAATATGAAAACTACAACCCTATTCTTCTAAATAGGGTATTTCTCACCCTTCTAATCATGCATGGTTGAAGTTATGAAAGATAATGGAGGGAATAGGTACAAGATCCCACACATGAATAAGGAGAGGTTGGAGGCTGCGGGCATGCTTCCCATATCTCTTAGTCTGCGACCCGAGATAGTTGAAAAGGCAACCGAGTTGTTGAACAACTAATCGAGAAGTGTGTACTTGTAAATATGTTCGACTTTTGCTTAATCGTTGGTCGACAAGTAATGCTTTTGTGTAGGTCAGCAAGGCATGCTTTTGTATAGATGCTTTTGCGTTGTTCAACAACTAAATATATTGTCTATATAACCATGGTTTTCTTTTCGGTTTGTTAGGTATGCAATGCATTTGTTATTGTAAGCATGACAATCATTGTGCTATCTTGCTATCCATTTGACATTACAAGCATGACAAATAAAATAAAAAAGAAGGCACTACACATGAACCATTACTCCACATAAACCATTACTCCACCATTTGACATTGCATTAGTATCGTTGTACATATATTCTTTGCAACCATGGCTAAACAGCAGCAACAAAACACTAATATGGCCTATTTACAATCAAAAGACCGTGCGGGAGACAACTTGTGTATATATAGGCTCCATCGCAAGCAAAAGGCCTTCACTATGATCTTGGGAATTTACGCCTAGTGGTACTAAAGTTAACGCACACTTGAAACAAGTGATCGGATGTGTTACCTATTGTTCATAGTTAATCACTTTCGACCTGCAAATGGCCACGCAAGTCCACGCCATCATGCACCCGGCTTGCCTCATCGTCCGTGGACATATCGGAGATGCTGGCCTTTTGGTCTCCAAGTTCATCCTTGGGGCTATGCTTCGCTCCATGTGCTCCTTTCCTCTATTTTTGTCCAACTTCTTATTACCCATGTCCTCCTTCTTCTTCCTTTCCCGTTCGGGTCCTCTTCACGGGATGCAATAAACCGACGAAAGTCACGAAAGTCTTGTTGTGCACACAATATGTAATGCGCCAAAGGAAACGGCCTAGCACAATCTCAAGAAAAGTGGATGGCATGGTCGAATGTCTTACCCCAAACTACGGCGACCTTGGGCGCGATGCCTGTGCCTGCATTTTGGGCACAAATTGGTCGTCGTCGGCAAGTAAAGATGAACCGTTATCAACTCCTTCTTCGGGCCAATCGGGGAACAACTTCGAGGCTGCTCAGCTCAGCCTTCCTCGGTATCTTGAGCAAAATCTTGGCCTTCAATGGCGTCTGCGGTGGTGCTTCTTGTCCCACCAAGTTCGGGGGGCGGCGATCTAAATGCCCGCATGCGAGTTGCGGCGCATCCCTCGGGTTGCCGCGATCTGAAACCGCGCCTCATGTTGGGACCGCGGTTGCCGCCGTCACCTCCGTCCCTCACCTTCGAGGCGACATTGGAGGTCGCGCCGGCGCCACCTCCCACCTTGGTCGACCTTGGAGGTCGCATCGGCCCGCGCCCCCAACCTCGGGGCGGCCAGTGGAGGCGCGCATCGCCGCCACCCCACCTTCGGGGCGAACTTGGAGGCCGCATCGCCGTCGCTTGCGGCCGCTTTGGCCCCGTCTGGCCCCGACGAGCTCTACGGCGCGGATCCGGGCTAGGCGGTCGCGAACGGGCGGCGCCATTCGGGGGCCGACCATGGCGGGAGGTTGACGGCCGGGAGATGGAGCGGGATGGAAGCGGAGGAGATGGACCGGCGATGGAGGCGGAGAGTCCGATGGGGATGAATTTTTTTTTTTTTTTTTGAGGAGGCGGCGAGGATGAATGGCTGTGCGTGCGCGTGCCTAGTCAATGAGAGCTGTGCGTGCGCATGCCTCGTCAAAGCCTTCCCGAGCCTTCTGATAAGCCTTCCCACCGTCTCTTTTTTTTTATTCACGTATTGGGTGGGAGGCGGGATGTGATCGATGGATGGATGGATCATTTGGCGAGGCCTCGTCTTTGTAAGTGCGCGTCTACAACGACTTCTATTTTGATACTTCTTCACCGTCTTTAAAACGACGCGTATAATGGGATGGAGGGAGTACTCCACATGACCGGTGATGATTGGTTGCAATAGGTAAATGACGAGAGAGAGGAAGTGAGAAGATTTGACAATCAAGCGCGTACGTACGTGGTTGTACGATCTGCAAAAACGATCCTAGCTACGCACTGACACCACCCACCTACCACACCCACCGTTTGCGATTTGCGAGGGATCGAGTTTAGCTCCACCGGCATAATGAATTTCAGCATCATTGCCGAAGCTTCTCATCATAGCTGGAGTAGCCACGTGCAGGCACGCCCACAAGAGGCCGGGAGGACCGACACAAGAACCAAAACCGGGTAGAGACCACATGACATGAGTGACGAAATCAATCACACGGCATATCCGTAGTTATTTGGCGCATTGATCTCGATGATTGGACGGCGACGCGAGCCCCACGTCCGTACTACTCCGTTACTCGGCACCGTTGGATCCGCGCCTGGTGCGTGCCGGACCCCGGATCGATTGAGATGGAGGAGCCGGGCGGGGCAGGCGGTCTGCTTTGGACTTGGACCCTTGTGTTGTTACTGTACTTATTACCATGCACTGCGGGATAGAAACAAAATGGTTTGCCACGACTGGCTAGACGTGAGAGCGATCAGTGGCAAGCCCTCCCTCTGCATTGCCCGTGGACGAATGCAGGAAGGATGGATGGGAGACTGGCAAAAGCGGCAGAGATGACGAAAGTTGCATTTGGATCGACTGGTAATGGGCACGCAACTGGTTCTCTTGTTGTTGCTGGTCGGTCTGCGTTTGACTCGACTGCACGGCACTACGGACTCCCCTTGCTTTATACAGTAGCAGACGGCCGGTACACAATGGCAGCCGATCGAATCGCCAAGGATGGATGACGACGGTGATCGCAGAGACGACTCGAGAGGTAACGTACAATCAGATGGACCGGCGACAGGAATCTCGCCGCCGTACCCGGACCCGGACGTGCGCTGTGCCCACCCTGATGGATCCCCTCCCCGACCCAAACCACACGCAGCGCTCTCGTTTCGTTCATTCGTTGCGTTGCACCGTATCCAGAATCCACGGGCAGGCAGGCGTGCATTTTGTCCCGGGGCATGCAGATGCAGGTACAGCAAACACGGAGAGTGAGCACGTACGTACGCTCTCGTGCCGTCGCCATCGCTGCCCGGACGGCGGACACAACCATCTAGCTCATCGTTGCCTGCCCTTCTCGGGTGGTCTTATCTTATCTAGAACACGCAGGTGAGGTGATCTGATGATGCGGTTGCGGTTGGGGGTCATCATTTCATTTCGATTCGCAAGGCACGCCTTGGAGTCAACTGCATGCATGCATGCTCTCGATCTTGTTCTCGATGGGGGGACGCCCTGTGTGTGTCCTTCGCCTCCGTTCCTACACGCCCTGCAAGCTCCTACAGTAGCTAGTACGAGTACTACGTGTACGAGCAACAGAGCTAGCTAGGCGATCATCAGTATACACAAGAGGGTTCTTGCTAGCTAGGCTCGACGACCACAGAGGCGCACCCAACGTACATTTGTATGTAACTTTGTCCGGAACACATGCCATGTGCGTATACGTACGTGCGCTGCAGCCGGAAACTGAGACAGGTACATGTTACCTGATGGATAAGCATCGCATGTGATGCCCGCGCCGCGCCGATCGTGCACCGCTGCGGCCAACCGAGGTGGTACATGCGACACGACGCGATACTGCCGGCCGGGCAGGCGTCGTACTAGTGTACAGGGTCTGGACGATCGAGCGAGGCCACGTTCTTCCTTCGTCCCCTCCATCTCCATCAGTGTCGTCTCTACCCCGCCGCCACGTCCAGTCTGCATGCCACGCCACGTCGTCTTGACTACAGTAAAACTCTGGACTGGTACAGTGTCACGTACGGCGCCAACAACTGCTCGTGCAGCAGTGCTGCTGCATGCCACCAAACAACAAGCGTACACGTCTACAACCATGTACACTGGTACTGTACACTCGTGTATCGCCGGCTCGCTCGCCGTCGCACCAGGTATCGGCAGTGCTGCTGCATGCGCTTGGTAAACAAATGTTGGCCAGTGAAAACGCTGTTGGCTGCTGCTGTGTTGTCAAGTGATGGAGCTGCAACAAGGTCAGCAAGTCAGCAGTGGAGACTGGCTAGCTGCTCGTCCTTTTGCACCCCCGAGGCACCGATGCAGGCGATGCGGCGGGTGGCAGGCCGGCCGAGGCCGTGCAGTGCCTGTGCCTGATTCGTGGAATGTTGCTCCGCGCGGTCTCGGTCGGTCTTGCGGAGGGAGCCTGCCATGGACCGGCGCCGAAAGCCCTGCCTCTTGCTTTCTTTGGATGCATCGCTGCCCGGGCAGGCTGGTGGGTGTGCCGCGTCCATGGGTGTTGGCATCGGCAGACACCACGTCCTTGCACTACCTGAGCAGCTGGGAAGAGAAGGGAAGGGAAGCTGGGAAGAGTAGAGGCCTGCCTTGCTACTGCTAGAGGAGGGGCACGGCACGGGTCTTGGCTAGGGAGGCGAGCCAAGAAGACGAAGGCGTGGAGAAACGGACCGTGGCCAGACTGCCGCATGCGTTGCTGCGCGCACCTAACTCTGTACGGTCCCGAGAACGGACCGGACCGCAACGCGACAAAGGGGTCTTGGTCACATCACATCGACATGGACATGGACCCCAAAATCTAATCGCGGCTGCTATCATCATCATAATCTAATCCCAACCGATCCTGTTAGTTGGTTTGTTCAATTAATAAATACGCGTCAATGCAAAGAAAACAACAACACACTGTGAGTGATCAATCAGTATTAGCTACTCCTATCTAAACCTAGTACTAGGGCTTTGTCCGCATGCTCACATGCTCCTCGAGTCTCTCACTCACCTCGTTCTGGAAGACTGCAACACCCTCGCTCGTCTTTGGTCGCATTATTGCCGCCCACTGCCCACACATACACAGTGTGTCGTGTCAGCACCCAAGGCTGGCTGCCATGCCAAATCCACAGACCGCAGTGCATGCCACAAGTCCCGTCCCGTCCCGTGTGAGAAACCACTCGTCACCTTTGCAACGCCAACGACTTTCTCGCTGCATGCCCGCCCGGTGCCGGTCACGGCGGCGCGCACCCGGCCGGACTTGCCTTGCCGACCGCTCATCTATCGTCCGCGTCGGAGGCCACCGGCGTCTTGTCTCGCCTCGTCATGTAGCTCAGTCGCTGCAGCTCCCACCATGTGCGTCCGTCCACTACGGAGTACAGTAGCATGGTGCGGTGCCGGTCCAACTGATCGACTGACGCGCATGCACAGAGCGAGAGCGAGCTGAGGGAGATCGTGGGGAGGTGGTCGTGCCAAGCCCCCATGCCCATGCGCAGCGCCCCCTTTCTTCCTTCGTTGACGACCAAATGATGGCACCGTTTGCCTCGTTCCACTTACTGCGCCGTACGTGCATGCCCGGCCGTTTTGGGCGTACGTGCACGGCGTTTCCTTTTCAAGCGGTGGACGGTTGCTTGGACCGTGTCTCGTCTCGTCTCCTGCTACGGCCGGCCTGTCGCCTCCTTCCGGTACAGTACGTTTCAGCAAAAAAGGTAGGGCAGGTGGTGGCTACACGGGAGCAAAAAGGAGAGCAACACCAAGCCTTTTTGCTGTTTGGCGATAGCATGCATATCTGCGTGCTACTGTTCCTGGTCGATCGGTCTCCCCTTCATGCCAACCTTTTTTCATTCAAACTAAAATTCTTCTTTTGGTCCTACAAATAATTACCTTTTTGCTTCTTCTTTTTTTTCATTCGACCTTTTTTTTGTTTTTTTTTAAGACAAGAACCCTTTGCTTGTTGACATAGGAAAAAAATATACGAGTTCCATTCTATGCCACGGTGAGTACTGGAGCTGTGACAATACTTATGTAAGAGCGTTGTCGTGTCGGGCTACCTGCCAAGACATTACATTGACGGTCGCTGTTGCCGCCACCTAGAGAGAAAGGGGGAAATACTAGCTCGCATGGAGCTCTCCCTCACCTACCAATTCTCTTTTAAAAAAACACAAAAAACAAAACTACCTACCGACTCTTATCAGCCATCAAACATTCTTGTGTTGCTTGTTCAAAAAATATATAGTCCTTCCGGTTTTACCTCTTTTTTTCTCAAAAGAAATCTCATATAATGGATCACCTAATTTGTGACTAGACTATCTAAACCTTTTTGCTACACATCTAAATATATACGAACATTATGCTTAGATATATAATATTAAAGCTATACATCTCAAACAATGATTTTCTCGAACAAGCCTCTCGAACAAATTTTCATTAAGAGGATATTAGAGATTGTTACAGAACCCATACCATTCAAACTTGCCTTGAGGACAGTTGTATGGGTGCCAAATTTATATGCTAACAATTATACATATACACACAAGATTTTTCGACAAAGAGCGAGATAAATAGAGCTAAAGCTTATAATTCAGCTCAACAATGATCGCGCCGTCAACATAGCCCAGAGAATACCACCTACCAAGCCTCCCGCTTTGGCGGCAAAAGGGGAATGCGATGGCTTCCTCGTGTTCATTGAATGTCATGGTGTCAAGCTCACTTCTTCAGCAATATTTTACGCGAAGTTCACAGCCCTCTTCTTCATCTTTTTTTTCACCACCCTCTTCTTGTTTCTACCCCCAAACTGACTACTCCTAGGAGAGACAATAGACGCAGAGTCTGGACAACTCGGGAAGCAACAGTGCCCTTTCCATCCTTAAAGCAATCAACATTGGAAGGGGCTTCAGAGCCCAAAGAAGATCGGTACAACAACTCTCTAAAACAACTAGAATATAACTTCCAATTTAGATAGTCTAAGGAGGTGTTTGGATGACTGCCACAGTTTGCCAGCCACGGATGGATGGCTGCTGTTTGCTTCCGCATTTAAGTTGGGCTGCCACAGCGTTTTACAATGAAAAAAGATGCCTAACATTAGGCGGTCATTTTCATTGCCAAAAGATGCGCCGCCACACTTGAGTGGCATGGTATGGCTAGCATCCAAACACGCTCCAAACCCTCTTCTTGTTTAGATAACTTCTAGAATAAAACAACGAGAATATAACTTCGTCTCTAAGGCTTCCTCGTGTTCATTGAATGTCATGGTGTCAAGCTCACTTCTTCAGCAATATGTTACACGAACTTCAGAACCCTCTTCTTCAAGGTTTTTTCACAACCCTCTTCTTGTTTCTACCTTCCAACGGACTACTCCTAAAGGAGGGACAATAGACACAGAGTCTGGACAACTCGGCAAGCAACGGTGCTCTTTCCATGCTCAAAGGTGCAACATTGGAAGGAGCTTCAGAGCCCAAAGAAGATTGGTACAACAACTCTCTAAAACAACCAGAATACAACTTATAATTTAGAACGAAGAGAGTATACACATTAATTAAATCAGCTATTCACTCAAGATAATTTACTCTCTCTTAGGAACAAAGAGATGTCCGAGCATACATGCATGCACATGGCACACGTACACGCATCTGCTATCAGCCTAACATGCCACTGTTTGTCTACCCGTTAATTAAGTTTGTGCCTTTTGTACATGGGACGGTGATTATATTAGCACGGCTCGGCCGGATGCCGCTGATCGAGCTGTAGCACCATAATCTATCTTAATCACAATCATCATCATAGTGTAGTGTGTCTGCATCAACTTTGCGGCACGACGCATCAAAGTGGCACCGCCGGCCGATAGATGGCTGCGTCTAACGCGGTAATGCCGCAGCTCACCTAAATAGTCATGTGCTCATCAGCTTAAAGAACCTTCTCGACCCATATTATATGTAATAAAATATAATATATCTCCTGATATAAAGTGCTAGTCTCCACCTACCTTTTTTTCTTTTCCTTTTTTGATTGGCCTTCTCTCTTAAGGAAGAGTTTTGGATCCACTTATTTATTGTTTATCACATGAAAACATATTTTATTTGGATCCACTTCATGACACGATGCCTTGAGAGTACTGTAGGGTAATATAATAAACACATTGACGTACCAATGAACCGAAGACCTTGGCGTCTCTAAGCCACCCATGCATCGATTTTCTTTGGAATGATGCATGGTTTGTACATAAGAAACGTCAATATAATGCGATGCCCTGAGTATTTTTTTTCGAACATACCTGAGCTCAAGTTTTTTTAAGAGAAATAGAGAGCCCCCAGTAGTTCGAGTTTCAATTTTTGAGAAAGTTTAAATTAAAATGGCAAGTGTGTGTTTATCTGTGGCGCCATAGTACAAATTGTTTATGCTTTTATACACTACTCTTTCATTTCTTTTAAAAACAGGATAGTAAATTTGCCGATAGTCCCTCTAAGAACGAAGCTCTCGCTTAGCGAGTAAACAATTTCAAACATGATTCTAGTGATACTTGTTACTATGTGACACAATTTTAATTCTATTTTTTTTCCTTAAAAACAACATTTAATTCAAATTTAATGTTTGACCGATCAGCAACAGTAAATTAGGAAGTTACATTTTTTTAGATTACACAGTATTAAACGCTTTGTTGGGGTCGCGACTCCAAACACGGGGTAGTCCTAAGCAAGCCGGGGCCTTGCACGGAGTAATCGGTGGCCGAGACCTTGCGCGTAGGTTTGGGGCCCGACACGAAGGGGGCTCACTCGTAGGTTCCCGCTCGAGCGATGCCTCGGGCGGGGGATGACGTCGGCGAAATAAGAGATGACGTAGTAGAGAGATTAGGGTTTCTTTACTACTTCACCAACCGTCCTTACACTAGGGGTGTCCCCCGCTTTTATAGGCGCGCGGATGCCCTACGGTCTAAATACAAGAATGCCCTACGAATATTCCTTGAATATTCTCTACGGATTATAGAAACCGAGGGCATCTCGGTCATTTGTCCCGACCACCCGTGGGAGAAGGAAATCGCCTCGGTCCGGCCCAAGGCGTGCGGGGGGCCTTGTCTTCTTGTGGGGGCCTTGCGCCCCGGGTTGCCGTGCCAAAGGGGAGCCTTGCGCCCGGGCCTCACGTCCGGCTTTGGCGCGGTCTTTAGTATTCATCTCCGACCTTACCGTGTATCTTGCGGTTTTGGCCTTGCGCGCATTCTTGCGAAAGGCCCCTAGCGAAAGTTCTTGTTGCGAAGGCCCCAGCGAAGATCCTACACAAAGCTCTCGGTCTTGAAGCTCTCGGTAGCGAAGGTGATCTCGACTCAGCGAACCCTGCCTCGCATGCTTTGGTGCCAAAGGCGCTTGCGTGTTCGGTGTGGAGGTCCCCTTGTGCATTCTTGCTTGCGAAGGCCCCAGCGAAGGTTCCGTGCGGAGGCCCCTTGCGCATTCTTGTCGCGAAGGCCCCAAGTGAAGGTTCCCTTGCCGGGGTTCTGCTTGCGGAGGCCCCTTGGCGCGAGGCCCCAAGCGAAGGTTCCCACACGGTGGCCCTCTTGCGCATTCTTGTGCGAAGGCCTCAAGCGATGGTTCAGCGGAGGCCCCCCGGCCGACAGGCCCCAAGCAAAGGTTCCAGCGGAGGCCTTCGCGAAGGCCCCAAGCGAAGGTTCCAGCGGTGGTGTGAAGATCTCTAGATTGGTTTTGGCTAATTAGTGACATCCTTAGGACTAATTTCTCTATGCTAAGTGTTTATTTTAGTTGGAGATTGGTCAAGCCAAGGTTTGTGCATGATGGTCATGGTGGATGGATCGAGATGATTCAAATGATGATCAAGTGCATGACTTGGAGTGGATCGAGGATCAAAATGGGCTCAAGGCAAAGGTATATCCATAGGGCCATTTTGATTTTACACTCAAGACACCATAGAGGGTGTGAGTGATTATAGGATCGATAAGCCGTACTATAAAGAGGGCAAAACTATCATACATATCGATCCTCATGTGCCTCTAGGTTCAAAATCATTTGCATGTATTCTAACCTAGAGAGCTAACTCCGTACTTGATGGAAAATGTTTTCAAAATGCTAACACATGGTGTCGGGGTGTTCTTCGGCGTGTCGGCAACAAGAATCAAGTGACGGAAGTCGGTTTTGGAGCAAAGGCGAAGGAGCGGCGGCGAAATTTCGCAACTTCGAGGCGGCCGGGGACCAGCGGTGGCCGGACCCCACGATCGGAAGCATCATCGCGGGGATCGGCCGGGGCCTTGCCGGTGTGTGGTTCCGGTCAAAGAAACGAGCATGTTTTCGTGGTTGTTCTCGGGGAGTGGCCGGACGCATGCACCGGAAGCATGACGGGACGCATGCGAAGGGTTCTATTTTTAATGGTTGGGTTTGTCGGTTCGGCCCAGGACTCATCGGCCGGACTCATGCATGGGTCCGTCGGCGCGTCGATCGACCCAGAATTGCATGTTCCTCCCCAACGGCTCCATTTTTAGGTGGAGCCTATTTATACCCCTTTGGCCGGCCATGGGAGGTCTCTTGGACATTTGAAATCATTCCTAACACCTCTAGAGATGAGCACTCATCCTCTTCCTCACTCCTTTGCTTGAGCATCCATTCTAGTGAGTTGAGGTGATTCAAGTGCACTTTGCTTTGATCTTTGCATCTAGTTGCGCTTGAGGATCGTTGTGAGCCGGTGGTTTTCTTGTTGCTCTTGGAGAGCACCACTCCCTAACCCGGCTTGGTGATTGGTGGAGCGTTGGCAAGAGAAGGTGTATGTTCTTGGCCACCTCCGGTGATTTGTGAGAGGATCACGCACTCCTCGTCGGGGAAGACAAAGTGTGAGTAATCTATTGCTCGTGTCTTGAGTACCTCTCATTTGCATTGGGTGCAAGAAGCCTAAAGGCAATTGGCTTGGAGTGAGCTCCACCTTGACCCACACGTGAGAAGGTCGGCTGCGGAGATTAGCTTGAGGGTGCTCAAGTGAACTTCGGGTTAAATCTCGTGTCTCCATTTGTCTCTCGGTGATTGGCTTCAATTTGGTAATCATATTGTTTCATCCTTGGTGATTGGATTGACTAGCCTCGACATTGTGGTATATCACCTCTACACTCTTGCATTACTTTCATATATCTTGTGCTAGTGTAGCTTGAGTAGACTTGCTTAGTTGCTAGAGTAATTAGCTTGTTCACCTAGTGGTAAAGTAGTGACTTAGCCCTTGTGTGTGAATTAGAGACTATAGCAACTAAATTGTCAATAGGAGGCTTGCCGACAAGTAGAAACTAGAGCAAAACGCATTTACGCTTTATTATTCTTGACAAGTTGCTCTAGTGTTTTTGTAGAAATTTTATTAGGCTATTCACCCCCTCTAGCCATTTAGGACCTTTCGGTGGGTGACAATCGTGGAGCGGAACCTCGTCGCGAGAAGTCCAGCGCACCCGCCTCCTCGCGCTTCTTGCGCGCCATGCGCTGACCGCGACCTTTGCGCGCGCGTGGGCCCGACAAAGGCTTGGCACCTTCTTGCGAGCGAAGGCCCGACCCTTCGCGGAGGGGCTGCCGCGGTCCTTGCCTAGGCTCGTGCGGGCCTTCAGCGCCTCAAGCCTCGCATACGCGATTCTGCGAAGGTGAGCTTCGCTCTTGAATTCCTCGCACTTGGAAGCAAATAGAAAGAATTCACAAAGTGTTATCAATTGTTAGCGCGGGATCACCATACGCGGTGCACGGGCCCAACAAGCGCGGATATATGAACACACGTACACAAACCCTACCCCTATGAGCACCTTCGAAGGGCGGCGGCAAACCTTGAAGTTCGAAGTCACCAGCGGCGCCTCGCTATCGGCGGGGGCGTCGCCTACCATAATGCTGTGGCCCAGAAAAATCGCGAAATAAATCCAGGGATAAAGTGTCGCACCCAGGGATTTGAGCGCAGGTGGGAGCCTCCCAACCATTGGCCTTTCTTGAATTTTGGCGCGTGAGCCCCTTGGCGGGGAAGTTACATCTTTGGGGATGAGTAGAGTATTAAAAAGATAAACTCATATAGGATCTTAAAATTATTTGACTTTTTTTATAATATATAATCCTCTCTTGTGCGTACGTATATACTGTATCTAAAACGGACTAGGAGTAGTAATAGCGCAGCAAGTAAAGTCTTCGCGTACTTTGACATCCATAAACTAGCATAAAAGCACGGTAACGCGGTGGCCAGTAAAAGCGATGATTCAACAGGCAATTTAAACCCAAATAGGAGGTTTCCAGTTTTGAGCACACTAAATTCCCCACAGGAATTCCAGGAACCATTCAAAAGCCTTAATTGCAACAGCTGAGTACGTACAAGATTTTCGCATGAATCTTTCTTTGATGGCATTAAACACTGGCTCAAAACGTGGATCCATCCATCCTCCCCCGATCCCAAAAGGTCGGATCGGAGAGAGAGAGATATCTGATCTGAGGGGGAAAGAAACAAGAAACCGCAACAAAATCCAGGTCCACCTCATCCGCCTGAAAGCGAACTCACCACATTTTCAGGCGACTGAAAAAGAAAAAAAAAATCATTCCTTTGGCTTGGCTGGCCTGGCCCCCTCATTCCATCACGGAGTTTCTCATCGTCGTCTACGGTAGTAGTATACGTGAACAGCGATTTGTACAGTGTGTCTGCTGATTGATAAAATACGGTTATAAAGCAAAGCAGCCGAGGGAGGCAGAGTGTGCCCACCTCCTCCACTCCCTTCAGTTTTACCATCGCCAGAAGGAGCAAACTGAGGGGAGACAGAGCGGCACAGGAGAGGAGAGAGAGAGAGAAGCAGAGGGAGGAGCACGCGAGCAGGGAAGAGAGAGAGAGAGAAGCTCCCAACCCATCTCTCGTCTCCACCCTAGCTGCAGCTGCTACGGCTGCCAAGGTTGTTCTTGATTGAATCAATCCAACCCAAAACAAAAATGTGAGTTGATTCTTCTCATCCTCTCCTGTCCCGGGCGAGATTTTCTTGTTTCGTGGACGGGATCTGCTTTGCGGCACAAAACATGTTGGCGTGTTTGCTTTTTGTTTGCGAGAGGCGACGGATTGGAGCTGTCATGTCAGGCTTCATCTTTGGTTTTATTCTGTTCCTGTTCGCCTGGGTTGGGTTGGGAGGAGTAAATGAGCGGCGCCTTCGATACGATACATGCTCTTCCTCTGAGGGGAATTTATGGCGGCTCCGACGCCTCCTGCTTTACTAGTAACCAATGCAGCTTCCTCCTCAGCTTCTGGAACCTGCAATCCTTTTTTTGGAAACCAGATTTGCTCCTCCCTTTCTTCCTCCTCAGATCTGTGTCATATCCGTGCCGCACGCAATGCGCTTCTTTTCTCTGTTTTTAATTAACTGATGATGCGGCCAACTGATCAGTCTCACCCGCAGACAGTGGCGATTCAAGGTTGGGTGCGAGAGCGGGACGTCTCAGCTGGGCTTTCCAGGAATCCAGAATTCACGGCGGCCAACATGTCTGGTAAGTACGGGGAGAAGCGAGCGATCCCTGTTCTTCGTTTTTGGGGAGGAAAAAATGCATCTTTCTGTTGTTGTTATGATGATAATTAGCGCGGCGCCTGCAGTGAGCCATGCGGAGGACATTGAGATATCGCTGTGCGACGGCAACTCGGAGGACGAGCGGCGGCGGCGCAAGATCGGCTCGCTGCGACGGAAGGCCATCCACGCGCTCAAGAAGCGAGGGAGGCGTCGCGTCGACTTCCGCTTCCCGCCGGCGGCCATCTCCATCGAGGACGTCCGCGACGCCGAGGAGGAGCGCGCCGTCGCCATCTTCCGGGAGCGACTCGCCGCGCAGGGCCTCCTCCCTGAGAAGCATGATGACTACCACATGATGCTAAGGTCACGTTAAATCCCATCCCTTTCGTTCGTTCGTTGCCTGCATTTGGACGTGGTTTCTAGAATACCTACCTACTCGAATGCCCGTATCTGAAACTCGAGAGCGTCGCCTTGTCAATGTTTGGTTCAGGTTCCTCAAGGCCAGGAAGTTCGAAGTCGAGAAGGCAATGCAGATGTGGTCAGAGATGCTCAAATGGAGGAAGGACTTCGGAACTGACACCATCCTTGAGGTGACCGCTGCCAAGTCCGGATTGCAAGCAGTACTAGTCTATGTTTCCTATACTAATAATCTGCGGTGACTTCAGGATTTTGATTTTGAGGAACTGGATGATGTGCTGCGCCACTACCCTCAGGGCTACCATGGTGTGGACCGCGAAGGCCGGCCGGTGTACATCGAGAGGCTAGGGAAGGTGGATCCGACCAAGCTCATGCAGATCACCTCGGTGGATCGCTACATCAAGTACCATGTCCAGGAGTTTGAGAAGGCCTTCAGGGAGAGGTTCCCTGCCTGCACATTGGCTGCTAAGAGGCACATCGACTCCACCACTACCATCTTGGACGTCCAGGGTGTGGTATGTGGATGATTCAGTTGGAGCACTGTGCTTACAGAATGCAGATCTCATTTGTAGCTTACTGTATTTAATTCGGGTCCTTTGTGCAGGGCTTTAAGAATTTCTCCAAGACTGCAAGGGAACTAGTACACCGGATGCAGAAGATTGATAGTGACTATTATCCTGAGGTAATTATACTTTTCAATGGGTAAATTCTGTTATTACGATTTTTGCCTGGTGACCCAATCAAGTGAAATGTGATAAATGCAGACACTCCACCAAATGTTTGTGGTGAACGCTGGCAGTGGATTCAAGTGGATCTGGAACAGCGTGAAGGGCTTCCTTGACCCAAAAACTTCATCCAAGATCCATGTAAGTTCAGAAATTATAAACCATCCTTAGTGGACACTTGTTTGGCAGCACAATCATCAGTTTTTGTTTCTTTTATGTAGGTGCTCGGTTCGAACTACCAGAGTAGGCTTCTTGAAGTAATAGATTCGAGGTAGGTGTGTAACCATGGGTAGCTTAGCTGTGTTCATCTGAACTTGTTCTCTTCAGCTGTTTCCTAGTTTCAGCCCTCAACATTTAATAGTGCTTGTATTTTTGCAGTGAGTTGCCAGAGTTCCTTGGTGGTTCATGCACATGTAGTGACAAGGGTGGTTGTCTTGGATCTAACAAAGGGCCATGGAATGATCCTTATATATTAAAGGTGCCATTTTCTGTTTTGTGTTTACCTGATTTGTCTAGATGCTCTCCTTGTTTTTCCATGTACTGATACTGATAGATATATTATCTGTAGCTGATACACAGTTTGGAGGCTGGATGCGCGAGGGAAATCAAGCCTGTATCTGAGGGGAGGAAAGAAGCAGCTCTTCTCTTCGGTTGGAGCAGTTGAAAGTAAGATTGTAAAATTATAGCCTTCATTAGGCTATTGGAGGAAGCTGATTGCTACTGTGGATTCTTGTTCTAATCTACTACTATAATTTCCTCTTTCAGTGGCAGGGCATGTTAAGTGATACATCAAATGCTGAATCAGGGTCTGATGTTGATGATTTTGGTTCATCATTTGTTCATAAAGTTTCTGACTATGGTTGCTTGACCCCAGTCCGTGAGGAAGTAAGTTTCCATCTGCCTTTGTTCTTACAGTTGGATCTGATTTTCCCACTGCATTTGTCATGCTGCCCTACTTGTGCCCTACTTGTCATGCAGTATATTGATTTTTTGTATTTATGTCTGCCAAAGGTAAAGGGCACAGATTGTGTGACATACTTGAGCTGTGATGATCAAAGCCACCCAGATATGGCTCCTGAATCTTACCATGGAGTGCGACGAACTACTGAAATGGTGCATAAACCAATGGCTGATTTCAGGCAATATTCCACCAACAGAAGGCCTCATGATTTAGGTATCTTCTTTGCCTATCATTTTGGTTAAATGAATTTTGAACATATAGTTGCTTGTCAACATTTTATAAAGATTAAGAACATTGAACATTGTGTTTTTTCTTGTGTCATGTCACAGTAACCTTACATTCCCTGGTATTTTCTTTAACCATAATAGTTGCTACTTTCTAGAACGCTGTCAGTCATACATTCCCTGGTACTACAGACATAAAACTCCAGTAAACGATAGTGGAATTTCTTCTGATAAGATGCATTGTCATAATGACTAGGGGACACTAGTGTGGTACCTGTCAGGTGAGCTTATGGTACATGGTGTCCTCATGTAGGACTGATTCATTTACTCTGAAACATACTTAATAGGTTGGATCGACTCATGGTGGAAGTACATCGTTAACATATTGCTATTTACAATTTCCATGTGTTCTACTCCTTACAAAATGAAAAACAAAGAAGAAAACCTTGATTCATTGCAGTGTGGAGTAAACAATTTGTTTCTGCTAGTTTTTAACCTTATTTGCACTGTGGAGTAAACAATTTGTTTCTGCTAGTTTTTAACCTTATTTAATGTGCAATTAATAGCTCTAGTAGTATGCCTAATTTTATTTCTTTCCTTGGTTCACTTTGTCTGGGTTCTTTCTTTTGTTATTGTGTACAGCTTGGTAGGAACCTTTGCTGGAAGAAGCAAATATGTCTTTTTTACTGCCTCTATTATTTGCAGCCATTGTTTAAATGTTCTATTACTCGCAGGGAACAATGCTCTTAATGTCAATGGTACAGTTGCTCAAAGCGGTTGGGAAAAATGTGGTAAAGCTACTAGTTACAGCCTTGATCAAGCTCTTTTCCTTCATCCGGCTTTTCATCTCTAGAGCTGAGAGGAGGCTTGAGAACATCCATCGCCCTGCTCCACCAGCCGCCCCAGCAGCAGAGAAGCCAAAGCCTCGAATCATTAGCAATGAAGAGGTGTGCGCCTGCCTACAGCGTCTCGACAATCTGGAATCGCTGTGCAATCACCTTGCCACCAAACCACCGCAGCTCCCAGAGGACAAGGAACTCATTCTATTGAACTCACTTGAACGGATCAGATCTGTTGAGGCTGACCTTGAGAAGACCAAAGAGTAAGCTCTTACGATTCATTTGGAAATCTAGGTTCCGCATGTCTCGAATATCTGAATATGTTAATTTGCTCTATATGAAAATCTAGCCTTTTGCATGGCCTGAACCTTCTCCTTACTTTTGATGTTAGGCGTTGAATGCGACCGTGGCAAAGCAGAAGGCATTGGTGGAGACTCTGGAATCTGTACAGGAGTCGTCAAGAGTCAAGGTACTGTATACCGAACATTATTTCATTCTCTTTCGATGTTCTGAACTTAAATAATCGTCGGTTTCAGTCGTTTGCTTATCCGAATACCCTCTGTATTATGCAGAAGCGTATGTTCTGTTCATAGAACATGGAGCCCAAGACCACCAGCCCCTCAAACCATGTCGTCGACATTAACCAACCAACCGTGAAGCTGACCTCAAGGTGCCACCAGCCGAGCCATTTTGACCTCGTCGCCACCCGCACCACCACCGCCGCCGCCGACATCTGAGGAGATAAACCAACCTTCACCAAAATGGAAGAGAAGACCGCAAACCACCCATGTTGCTCCCTTCCATTCCACCCCTTTTTTGTAGCCTTCATTTGGTTGTACTCTGCTGGTTGGCGCCCGCTTCTATTGCCTTTTTGATTGGTGAATGCTGCCATGCCAAGTGTTTTTTCTGTCTTTCTTGGCCAAGACATCCATCTGATCTGATCTAGGGCAGGGATGCCATAGAAGTTGCTGTCCGAATGGTTGGAGTCGTTCTGTACTGAGTAGTAGTGAGTACTGACCCCGTGGCTAGAGCTGGGAGGAACACAGTGGCGAGCTTAGTGTTCTGTACATGCCACCAACTGTGATTCTGGTGGTCTGCTAATACAGATTGTTACTCACTCCGTCCCACTGAGTTTGTCACCCTGGATTCCGTCCCACTGAGTGTTCTGTACATCCGACTTATTTTATCAATGAAGATACTTAAATATTGATTAATTTATTTTATGATTTGTAAAAATATTTTGAATAAGACGGATGGTGGCTTGTGAAGTTCAAAAGTCAAACGATGAAGTCCATGGGACAGAGGGAGTATGAGTTATTGGCAGTGCTCGTTGGTGTTCTGTGCTGAGATTTGTTGGTGGATCGGTTTGGGTCACCATTGCGATTGGCGATGGCGACGACATGAGTGGATGGTTGCATGTACTCTATGCGAGGACTGTACGGCTGGCCGCAGGCACAGCTGTGCTAGTCGGCAATGGCCAATGACAAAGCAAAGGGAAGAAGGGGCCGTCGCGTCCCGCCGACGATGCCGCGACCACCGCAAGGCGGCAGGGCGAGGTCCGCCTGCCGTGCCATTGCCGTCCGTCGGTCGGGCGGTCTGCCGGTCCCGTCGGTGTGGTTGGTACGAGGTCGGCGCGATAAACATGGGCTTTGTGGGCCAGAATGGTACAGTGGTCCGGATGTTGAGATTGTTGGAGGATCGCAAGGCTTCTGGCCCAAAAGGCCGAGAGACTTGTATTTATGCTTGTTTGTTTTGTTTAGTTGAAGACGTAGAGGTTTATGAGCAAACCAACAAGTGATGAAAAAAACTGTTAGGCTCTGTTTGGATGTAGATATTGAGCTGCTGGAATTGAATTGGGTTCCAATACCAAATCAGACTAGCATTGGTATTGGGTTGCAAAACCAATTACGTTGTTTGGATGTAGCTGGTATTGCTCGTTGAAATCTAATGAATTGGAAAATATCGATTCATGTTTGGACGGTTGATAGGATGGAATTGGCCACCTCAAGGCGCTGGACACCAGGGCTGAGCATGCATCGGGCGTCGTCGACGGAGTCAAGGGCGCCGCCCCGACCGTCGTCGCGAGTCTTGGAAGCGAGTGGATGCGCCTCGCGGTGGCGCCCCGTTGACCGGTCGGCGGCGATGAGGGCGGCGGGAGCGGACCCTGCCGCCCAGAAGTCGCCTCCACCCCCTCGCCGGGCGGCGCCCGTCGACCCCGTCGGCGGTGATGAGGACGGCGGGGAAGCGAACAGCCGCCCGCGAAGTCGCCCACCACCCCTCGCGATGCGCGCCCTGTCGACCCGGTCGGCGGCGATGTGGACGGCGGGGGCGGACGAGAAGAAGGTGGCGGCGGGGCTCAGCCCAGGGAGCAGGAGTCGCGGCGGACGGGGCACGAGGGGCTGCGGGAGCTCCAGCGAGGGGCCGAGAGGCGCGTGCGAGGGTTGGAGGAGCTCCGGCGAGGGGAGGAGGGGCCCTGCCTGCCGGCGGCCGTGGACTTGGAGAAGAGGCGTGTTGGAGTTTGGAGACAATGACGGAGTGGATACGATTCCAGCGGTCGGGGTTGGGCTCGGTATTGCCGGTCGCGCTAGGTGAAGCGAATGCAAAATACGGAATCGGCCGTGGATTCCGGACTCTAATGCCGTAGCCATCCAAACGCACGAATTCGAATCTGCTATTTCCAATTCTAATGCCACAGCCTCGGTGCATACATCCAAACAGGGTGTTAGTTTAAGAGCAAACTAACAAATGAAAGTGATGAAAAACTGTTAGTTTAAGAGCATACTATCAAATGAAAGCTGATTTACGTTGCAAAGACCGGCTAGTTTCTGATCGGACTATTAAAAGGCCCATTTGTCTGCTAAATTGCTTGTATAAGCTGATAACTAAGGTGTTAACAATTAGAATTGAAAGTGTGGCTGAGAAACTCATTCATCCAGCTCAATCTGCTTTCATGAAAGGAAGAAATATAATGAATGGTGTGCTAGCTCTGCATGAAATCTTACATGAAACAAAAGTAAGGAAAGAATGTGGAGTGGTGTTGAAATTGGATTTTGAGAAAGCATACGACAAGGTTAATTGGGCCTTGCTATTCCAATGTCTTGAAGCCAGAGGCTTCTGTGATAAATGGTGCAAGTGGATTAAACAAGTTGTTGCTGGGGGTACTGTGAGTGTAAAAATGAATAATATGATTGGGCCATATATCAAAAGCTACAAAGGTGTAAGACAAGGGGATCCATTATCCCCAATCCTATTTAACTTTGTAGCAGATTGTCTTACTAGAATGATCATTCAAGCTCAGAAAAATGAGTTAGTGGTGGGTCTTGTTGAACACATTATACCACATGGTGTGGCTATTCTGCAGTATGCGGATGATACCATAGTGTGTCTCAAACATGACATACAAAAGGCAAGAAACTTCAAGTTATTGCTGTACCTTTATGAGATGATGGCTGGACTGAAAATAAACTTTAATAAGAGTGAGGTGATTGTGGTGAATGACTTTGACAATGTTGGATCTATATATGCTGAAATTTTCAAGCACAAATTGGATACTTCCCTATAAAGTATTTAGGGGTATCTGTCAGTCCAAGTAGGTTGCATGTCAAAGATTGGGCTCCTTTACTTGATAAAAGTGGTAAGAGACTAGATGTATGGAAAGGATCAACCCTTAACATTGCTGGGAGAACTACTCTCATTACTACAAGTCTGAATAATGCCCCGATATATCACATGTCAATTTACTTGTTTCCTAAAACTGTCACAAAGGGAATGGATAAAGACAGAAGAACCTTTTTCTGGCAAGGAGGCCATACTAAAAGAAAATATCACTTGATCAAATGGATCAAAATATGTAAGAGCAAGAAGAAGGGAGGTCTGGGGATTAAGGATATAAGAAAAATGAATATTAGCTTATTATGCAAATGGTGGTGGAAGCTAGAGAATGAGACAGGCATTTGGCAAGATATAGTAAAATATAAATACCTGAGAAAGCACTCTATCACTACGGTTAAGCATAAACAAAGTGATTCCCCATCTGGTCGGATCTGGCTGAAAGTTAAAGATCTGTATTTGCAAGGCAGGAAAGTCATTATTAAAGATGGTACTTCTACATCCTTTTGGCTAGATGTTTGGATAGAGGAAAAACCTTTATATGTATCCCATCCTGTCTTGTATAAGTTTTGTTCACGAAAGACATCTGTGTTGATCGTGGGATCGGGAAATTGAACAAATATCATTTAGCAGATGGTTAAATGGAGCCCTTCTGGATGAATGGATTGATGTGAAAGAAAAAAAGTTTCGAAACATCAGCTAACCTCTGGAAAAGATAGATGCTGGTGGAAGTGGGAAAAGAATGGAAAATTTAGTGTAAAATCAATGTACAATGCCATGACCTCTAATGATAGTGGACCTTATCATAAAAAAATCTGGAAAGCTAAAATCCCTGCTAGAATCAAGATTTTCCTATGGTTGGTTGCCAATAAGGCAATCTTAACCAAAGATAATATGATTAGAAGGAATTGGCAAGGTAATCCTACTTGCTATTTTTGCAATCAAAACGAAGATGTAGATCATTTACTGTTTACATGTCCCATTGCAAAGGGTGTTTGGGCTGTGATGGCATCCTGCATTGGAGCCAATGATATTCCTGTATCTCTTGATCAGGCCTGGGTATGGTGTGAAAAATGGTTACCTTCGGGTACTCAATTCCATGCTATGGGGATAGCGGCAATTTGTTGGGCGATTTGGAAAAAACGAAATGCTATATGTTTTGAGGGGAAAATTCTTAATAACCCTCTGGAAATTATTTGTCATGCCTGTGGATTGATGAAATTTTGGTCAGGTTTACTGAAAGATGATGAAAAAGAAATATGGTCTAAAGCGGTGGAAGCAACTCTTCAGTTCGCGGTGAATCTGCTCCATCAACCTCGCACAAGCAATCCTGGGCGATTGACCATTGAAGCTGGCGTTCAAGGTACAAGCAGGCCCCCAGGAGATGACGAGGCGGCGGCAAACTCACGGATGCTGACTGGTGATGACATCAAGGGCGCTGGAGAAGATGAGCAATAGGCCTCCCTTGTTGTTTGTCTTTTTTGAGTACTGCTTTGCTCCTGTGATGAGCACGATTTATGTAGTATCTTGGGGTTAACGTGTCCCCATGGCTACCGCGTTTCCTGTCTTGTCTTAGTTGCTTGCTGAACTATCTTAAACTCTGGCTGTATTTCCGTTACAAGTAATGGAAATGGGGAAGCTCCCTTGTTCGAAAAAAAAAGGTGATTATCGTGCTCGCCTTCTTCGTTGTCGTATCAAAGCTTGACATGAAAAAAATTATAGATGTAAAAGGCGATTGGATTGTTGGATATCTTCTTAACCTCCATGTACCCCCTATGTTATAAGTAGTAGGAGTGATGTCATCCCATTGGGAAAACCCATGTGGTATTATTATATCACTTTGTAGAGTTTTTTCTTAGATGGGCCAAATCTATTTGTTTTGTGTCTCTTAAAATTGGCATGGGCCCAATTTAAGTATCAACAACAATTCATTCCATGATTTTTTATGAAACAATTCGACGATGGACAATTCATTTTATTCCACAAACCAAGTAAAAAAAGAAAGAGTAGGAAGTGACAAGAAGAATGACCAACTTATTCCTCAAACCAAATCAAGTTATCACGTACAAGATGCGCCACGTACTCACATCAACGCGGCACCGCCCCGCCCCGTGAAAACACGATTTGGCATGACCGACGACGAAAGCAGCACAACCAGCTCAACTTAAACTGATCGATCGCCGCGTTAAGAAACTGACTTTCTTAACCAAGCTGCGGCGGGCTCTGCCGTGCATCCTGTCATGGCACGGGAGTCTCATTTTAACGTTTTGTAACCATATTGGGCAGGGAAAAGGAGAAACAACATTTGAACAAAATTTGAGCAGGGAAATAATCCCTTTTTTTGTTGCTCATTCAGTTCAGCTGCAATTCGCTTTCAGGTTATCTGTCCTGATAACCTGATGCATGATGCATGGTGTGTATGGTTATCTGTCCTGTCCTGTGCCGCTGACGAGGACGCCGGCCTCCGACTTTTCTAAACTCTTCTAGGTTAAGCATCCTTGCTTCAGTCCTGGCTCCCATTTGTGAATTGGTGAGACTGCTTCCTTCATCGTCGAAAAACAAATGAAAATGGATGTCACTGTTACAGTACATCAGTACTGTCTCTTTCTACAAAAAGAATACAGTTGTTCTAACACAACGTCAAATCAAATTATCTTGATTGTAACCAGCTATATAAAAAAAAGTTGAACATACATAAAACTATATGACGAGCACTATAAGATTTAGCAAATTCTAGAGATTTTGAGTAAGAATGAAGCTAGAACTAGATTCTTTCATGGACGGAGGTGACACTGTTTTTTTTTTTTTTATAAGTCACCGGGGGGGAGGATCCCCCACCTGAATTTTCATTGATCTTATATGGCCAATAGCCTGATGTTTACAAAGCATTGTTACAGAGTGTTTAGATTTTACATTGCCGAAACTAGTACAGTACGGAGGTGACACTGTTACCTTCCTCTTATTACAAAGGATATAATCTTGAGTTTAGCATGTGTTCAAATAATTTGAATTTGGTTGAGTTTATAAATAATCGTATTGATATTTAATACTTTAGTATATTCCATGATAGATCTAATTATACATATTAGTATGATAATGTTTACAAATTCCTTATTTAAATTTATTCAAAACTTAGGATAATCGATGGAGCACTGTCGTTGTAGAATCAGGCATTCAGACCGCCTTTAAGCAGTGGCTAGAGGGAGGGGGAAAAAAAACTCTGATACGAGTAGACCGGTTGATGGCTGTAGCCACAATAATGTTGGTTATTAGTGATGTTAGCCTCATAATAAAGTGAGAGGCCACATAGGCATACGAGTCGTCGTTGCATCGTACTCACGTCGTCATGAGTGCTTCAGGTTTACAATTTCGTTGCAGCTTTGTTGGATCTCTTTCCTTTTCCTAGCATAGTCTTTGATTTTGGCCACAATGCATTCAGTGGTTTGAACTTTCTGTCAGAGCAAGTGTCATCCGACTATGGCGATACGTCGTCAGGCTCCGCAGCTGTGGCAGAAATTTACAATGTAAAAGCAGCCACAAATTTGCAATGTAAAAGCACGCGGCTGCCGCATCAGTTTATGTGTGAACCAAACAGCAACTTGTTTTTTATGTGGCGTGCGACAGGTTAGGGCCACCACCACAACCCTCAGCTCGTGGTGTTAGTTGCAACGTGTGTTCACCAGTAATCACACGTCTCCTCTGTAGACTGTCTGGTGTTAACTCTGCAAACTGATGCCATCTTGTGGTCCGTCCTTGAAGCTGAGAGCCTTCAGGAACTGTGGCTTGCTCTCGCTGAAAATTGAGGTCCTGTGACCTGCGTGTGATAGTTCGCTGAAAGAAAAAAATGACACGAGGTTGGCTCGGATGCGTCAATTCAGAAACGTGCTCATGGAAAAAAAGAGGAAATAAGTTCAAAAAAAACAATTAAAAATAAAGAAAGGAAAGGAAAAAAAAGTGTACGGCGGATTCCTGGGGTGGCAGCCATGTGGCGGCTTGCGAGCGCCAAATCCAGAGCTGATGACGGGTCCATGCATTTTCTTTCCATGGGCCATGGCGGCTGCCCCTTGTAAACTGACGAGTGAAATCCACTGTAGGTCCCCTTTAACTTGTCCGGAGGGGTCATCCCCAGGTCCCACGTCTTGCAGAAAAAAAAGGGTAAAACGCGCCCTTCAACTTGTCTAATTGTGTCATCCGCGCCTAAAACCGGGTTTGACCGGCGGTTTTGCTTCAGTGACCACATGTTTGCTACAGTCACGACAACTTTGTCTTTTTTTTTTATTTTCGGTTGAATCTTTGAAAAATCATAGTAAATTACGTAAAAAATAATAAAATGAAAAATCTAACTTTTTTAGACTCCACATGAGTAGATCTACAAGTGAACATATATAATCTGGCATGTTTTAGTCTAATAAAATCATATTATATTTGCTTTTCTATAATTATATTAATTATAAAAAGCACATATAATATGATTTTATTAGACTAAAGCATGCCGATTATATATGCACTGTGTAAATCTACTCATGTAGAGTCTAACAAAATTAGATTTTCTATTTTATAATTTTTCTGTGATTTACTATGATTTTTCAAAAAGATTCGCATAAATAAATAAAAAGAAAAAGATAAAAGCTTCAGTAGCAAAAACTTTGTACTAAAAGCATATCATATTATATGTTCACTTGTAGATCTACTCATGTGGAGTCCAAAAAAGTTAGATTTTTCATTTTGTTATTTTTCTATAATTTACTATGATTTTTCAAAGATTCAACCGAAATAGAAAAAAAGAGAAAAGACAAAGCTGTTGTTACTGTAGCAAACCCGCTGGTCACGGTAGCAAAACCGCCGGTCAAACCCGGTTTTGAACTTGGATGACACAATTAGACAAGTTGACACAATTAGACAAGTTCGAGGACCCATTTATCTAGTTTTAAGATACATGGACCCTGGATGACCCTCCGCATAAAGTTCGGGGGCCTCTAGTGGATTTCACTCTAAACTGACGCAACACAACAGAGGACTGGATGGAGTAGATAAGCATGCCTGTTTTCTGAGAACACACTTGTAGATCCATCTATCTGCAACGACATCCCTGCCTTGATGATCGGCATATATATGCCACACGTGAAAAAAAAGAAAGGCTAGCGTCGTTTAGTCCACATTAAGTTGAATTTCGATTGAAGGACGCCGTTTGATTTCACTTTGAGCATTTTCAATGATTTTTTTTTTCCAAACCCACTTTCCAATCCTTATTTGGTGAGCCATTCTAAGAGCATCTCCAATAGTTCTATTTTAAACTCACTTTCTAAATAATTCATTGGAGAACTAAAGTAGAGATCACTTTCTATATCTTTTCACCCTCTAGAGAGCAAATCTTGTCCCTCTATCTTTGCCCAGCGAGAAAACTAGAAAAGAGGATAATATTTGGAGATCCAACTAGAGAAGATGATGAAATACTTTTTTTATCACCAAAATCTCTATTTTTCTTAGTAAGGAAAGATATAGATAGATGCTCTTAGAGTTTCTCTAACAAAATGGCCTTTTGTATTTCTTGTATCTTTGAAGAGTGAGAAATTAAAGATAAACGAGAGTATGTAATTTCCAAAGTTTAATAAGTTGATAAAAAACACTTATTAACACAAGATAGATATTACAACGTTACACTTTTCCTAAAAATACATGTTTTTCTGATCAGAGGTGTATCACATAAATAAAGGATTTCAGCGGGGTTAAAAGTGCAAAGGGCTATCTTCCCTTTCATTTTAGAAGCATTAGCGCTGTCTTCGGTTCCAGTTGCTCGCAAAAAAGAAATTCCAGAACCAGATCCGAACAATAAATCCAGGCCTGCTCTTTCGCAGAGCACTGAATCATCAGGGCGGAGCGTTCTGGCTGCAAAACTTCCCGAGACCTCCAGCAAAATCTTGTCTAGTTTGGCTCAAATCCGCCTTTCTTTGTTTTTTTTTTTTTGGGCATTCTTCCCGGCCATGTCGCAGCACGACGTCGACCTCGCCGGAGGTCATCCAGAAGAAGGAGACCGCCACGGCGTTCGAATGGATGACTCCGACTACGAAGACGATGAGTTGGACCAATCTGTAAGCGTACCCTCCGGCTGCTCTGTTCTTTGTTCTTGAGAGAGAGAGACATGAGATTTGACTCTGAAATGCTCCTGCTTCGGTTTGTTTGACCTGTTTTTTATTTCTTTGTTGAACCACAATATCCTAGTGATGCAGTGCCCATATCTTGATTTTACATATTATTATAGGTGTATATGTGAGGCCTGTTTTGAACTGGTTATAAATGCTTATCTAGTTCAATGCAGAGTTATATTTTCCTTTTTGAACGTAATAGGGTTTTATTTTGATTGCGACCTTTTTTTTTTCTTTGTTTAATTTAGTCTCTATCGTTGTTGCTGTCACTGGCTTTTGAGAATGCAGAAGACGCAGTTAGTTAGAAATATTTGTTGTGTGGTCTAACACAAAAGGCAATTTTGTGTTTATAGACTAGTAAAGAGACTGAACATATCACGGCCATGGATGTGAAGAAGGGGAAAGATATACAAGGGATCCCCTGGGACATGATGACGACTACAAGAGACAAATACAGGCAGTCAAGGTTGCAGCGGTATGCCAACTTTGAGAACGTACCTAATTCCGGAAGGATTTCAGAGAAGGCATGACATAGCTACACATTTCAGATGAGTTACCAGGATGAGTTGAGTACCTTGTTAGGCCGTGTAAAATTTTATGTGGCGATATTGGTGCAGGAATGCATGCCTTCAGAGAAAGGCCAACTCTACTACGAGTTTCAGCACAACACGAGATCAGTGAAATCGACCATCCTTCATTTCCAGGTGAGCATGGTTTTGAGTGTTTTTCGTTCCAAATGTTAATTTTACTTGCTTAGTTCATTCTATGCACAGGGTTTGTTAGACGTGATAATTGAAATACTTATCTGGTTTCTTTTTTTTTTATTATTTCTTGAAGGTTTGTCAATCACAGGTTGAAATTGAATTATTCTAGAAGATTGTTAATTGCTTGGCATGTTTTTCATGTCTGACTAGAACTAGAGGGCTACTTATCTTGGTGAATGAATAGGAGTAGTAGTTAAGTAGTACCATCAAGAGTTTAGCTTCTCTGATTCCCCCACGATATTTGTGTAGCCCAACTACTGCAACTCAGTTAAATTACAACTATGATATCCTAACTATTCTAAGAAATAAACTCACATTTCTGTTTCATATTGGGAGTCAGCTGCTCTATTTTTATGCAAGTGCAATGTGGGCCTTGTAGCTCTGTGTGAATGTTATGCTGAACAGTCAGATGCTCTGATGGTATTAATTGCTTTCTCAATTCCTGCAAATTTGTTAAGCTCGTGCTTGTTCCATACCTGTCTTGCAGTTGAGGAATTTAGTATGGGCAACGACAAGGCACGATGTGTATCTTATGTCAAACTTTTCTGTGCTTCGTTGGTCAGCACTGACTTGTAAGAAGCAAGAAGTCATTGATCTTCAAGGTCGTGTCACACCATGCGAGGTACATATCACTTTCCAAATGTTCATTGCAACTTGTCATTTTTCTTGCAGAGCCTCGGCTATCTGATTTATGGTAACACGGCCTTATGTTCTTTGTGCTTTGACTTCAGAAGCACCATGGGAATTACTATGAGGGGTTTTATCGGACTCCAGTCAGTACTTTGGCAGTGAAGCATAACCTGCTTGTCACTGGTGGATTTCGTGGGGAAATAATATGCAAGGTGATATTTTCATTTTATTTTTTTTCTTCTAGAAGATTTTGCAATCAGGGTTTGATGCTTATTTGTTTGCCTGGGGAATGAAGTTTCTGGATCGCCAAGGAGTAAGCTACTGTTGCAAGTCAACAAATGACGAAAATGGTATTACTAATTCTCTGGAGATATTTGAGAAACCTAGGTACTTTATTTTTCGTGGGTAAATCGATTATTCTGTGAATTGAAATGCATTAATCACAACATAATGATGTTTCTTTCCATTTCCTTGCAGTGGTTCTCTGCACTTCCTGGCGCCAAACAATGATTGTGGACTTAGAGACTTTGACATGGAAACTTTTCAAATACGCAAATCACTTCCGCTTTGCTTGGCCCGTGAATGTAAGCCTGCAGTCCATTCTTTACCTGTCTACTTTTAATGCTGAATATGTTGCATAGCTTGTTGAATTTTCCATTTTTTTCAATGCTCATTTGTCAAAGAGCAACGTGTCTTAAATGAGGACATAAACACATTACTGAATCCAGTTTTGGCCCCTGTTTCAATTTTCTGCAGCATACATCATTGAGCCCTGATGGTAAACTTGCTGCTATTGTGGGGGACAGTCCTGATGGTCTTGTGATCGATCCCAATTCAGGAAAGGTAAGTGGATGCAGTGTACAGTCACTGACTTTATATAATAAAAAGTGCATAATTCATATATACAAGCTTGCATCTGTTTGTTTCTCTGCAGACGATCCACGAACTCCGTGGCCACTTGGATTACTCCTTTGCATCAGCATGGAATCCAGATGGCCGAACATTCGCCACTGGAAACCAAGACAAGACATGCAGGGTCTGGGACATCCGCAATCTGTCCAAATCAGTTGCTGTATTGGGTGGCAACATCGGAGCCATCAGGTCAATTCGCTACACATCCGATGGGAAGTTCATGGCAATGACCGAACCTGCGGATTTCATCCACATCTTTGATGTCGAGAGTGGGTATAGCAGGAAGCAGGAGCTGGATTTCTTTGGTGAGATCGCTGGCATATCGTTCAGTCCCGACACTGAAGCTCTCTTTGTGGGTGTGCATGATCGTGTATTCAGCTGCCTCCTCCAGTTCAATCGGCGACGGTTCTACTCCTACCTTGATTCGCCACTATGAGCTAGTGCTGGTAGAGACCTGTGAGATCTACATCACCGGCTGTAGAAACAAGAAAGTTGTGTATATGTTTGTTGGTGTTTCGAAACAATATGTTTATAGGTGTTGCTATGAAGAAACTAGATAAAGTGTGTTTTCTTTTGCTGAACAAGATGTAGGTATTCAGCTAGCCATCTTTTCGGAGGTTTGTGCTGCTGCGGCTGCTATAACTTTGCTGTATATAAGGTGTTACTTGATCAGTGGTTTCACACAAGCTGTCCATTTTAGCTTTAGAACCAGTTTGTCATCTCTTACCAGAGAGTCAAAACCAGCAAACAATATTACAGGTTCAGGTTCAGTGACAATACCAGGCACCCGCGCACTAGACATGTGACAACGTGCAAGCATTTTTACTTGCTTAAAGACAACACAAGGCACCAGCCTACTTGACATGTAACATGTGCAACAGTGCACGAATTTTGACGTGCTTAAAGACAAGGCATATGAAGAAACAAGGTTTAGCAGCATATTGATCCAACAGAGTACAGACTAAGATATTATGAGTACGAGGTTAACTCATGAGCAGAAGTTACAAGGCAAGTTTCACAGGCATGTTTACACAAAGGATTTCCCAATATACTCTCGTATAAGGGTAGAGCATATAAACTCAAGTAGGTACAGCCTTGGAAGACGAGGGTGAGAACCGCATAAGATAGGTTCCCATAGCAATACACAGCAGTAAAAACTGAACAAAACAAAAGAACGAAACCCTACTCGCTTTATATTGTATCTGCAACACCTCTGAACTATTGGACAGCTCTTTGCACTGCAGTTGTAGCTTCTCTACCATCTCCTCTAACACCATTGCTCTGCTTTCAGTGTTTTGGAGTTTAAGTCCAAGCAGCTTGTAATCTTCAGATACAGACTTTTCCGTTTCATATACAGTCATTTGATCCTTGATCAGAGTTGCTGAGGCTTGATAGGCTCTAGTTAGGATGATGGACTGAATCTCTGATTCCATCTTCTCCTGGTAGAGTTGATCAAGTTTGCATTGCGACAACAGCAGATTGGAACTCTCTAGAGTGGTTTTCCCTGGTTGCATTTGACCGTGAATTGCTTCAAGTTCATATATTCTTGACGCCTTCTCCTTGATCAAGGCTGTTCCTTCTTCCAACCTAGACTCAAGATGTTTTATCCTTACCATTAAGTCTTCCTTAGGTTCCTCAAGATGGACTGAACCACTCCATTCATCATCACTGACATCAAACTCATCACTTGGCTCTTTTCTGATTGCCATGATTTTTTCTATCTCTGCAATATGCATAGGACAAATGACTATTAGAGAGTACCATGTTGAGGTTGATAGATACTATTTCAATCTACTACATGTCTACATATGAATGTAAACAAGCTGCTGGTAGCAAATTAAATGAGAAGAAATTTATTATACGGAAAAACATTTTAGTGCAGTATGTAAACACACTGCAGCGTTCTAGGAAACTGAGCAAACAACTTTAGTAAGCTAAGTAGCAAGTAAATCCTGATTTGCCACTCTCAAGCATAGGAAGCTATGTAGCAATGTCTTCAGATTCTAACAGATGCAGGCAGACAAACTACATCTTACAGACAGTTCACACAGACTACAAAGTGGAGCTTGAATAGCAGGGTGCAGGGTTTGGTTTGAGAAGGAATCGTAAGGTTCTGAAAATTGCATATATCCCATTTCAGCAATCATGAAATATGCATAGGAGAAATGACTAACCATGTTGAGGTTGATAGATACTATTTCAATCTACTACATATGAATGTAAACACGCTGCAGGTAGCAAATTGAATGAGAAGGAATCTATTATAGGGAAAAACATTTAAGTGCAGTATGTAGTGCAGCAGTTTATTCAAATACCCCTCCAACAAATGACCACTACACAGTGCAGCGTTCCAGGAAACTGAGCAAACAACTTTAGTAAGCTAAGTAGCAGGTAAATCCTGATTTGCCACTCTCAAGCATAGAGAGCTACGTAGCAATGTGGACTTCAGATTCTAATAGACGCAGCCAGACAAACTACATCTTACAAATAACTTTGATTAGATTTAGACAGACAGTTCACACAGACTACAAAGTGGAGCTTGAATAGCAGGTTTGGTTGCAAAAGAATTATAGGTTCTGAAAAATGCATTGCATAGGTCTCATTTCAGCAATCATGGAAATAAGCATAGACAATTGGCAAAATTTTGACCATACCATTCTCCAGCGCTTCCTGTGCTCTCTGAAGCACCAAAATCGACTCATTGCAAGGATCAGCATCCCAATGCATCCTTCCATTGCCTCCGTTCCCAACACTCTCCTCCTCACCAGCACTTGACCGGACCGATCTGCCTCTGCCCACCACACTACTGCCATTCCCTCTGCAGCGACCCGTAGATCGGACCTCCTGGCTCAGCGACCCGTAGAGGCCGGCGGCACCCAGCTGCTGCCGCGCCTTCATGGCGGCGTTAGAGCTGCGGAGGTCAGACTCGACGCCGGACCGCGAGCAGTCAGCCTCTCCTGCGGAGAAGGCGAGGCCCGGGTCGGGCCTCTCCGGCGGCAGGATGAGGCGGGACTCGACGGAGGCGGCGGAGCTCTCTCCCGGCCCCCTCCCCCTCCCGCCGCCGCCAGTGCTGCGCCTCGGTCGTTCCTGGTCCGGCCGGACACGCCGCCAGCGACGGAGGCCACGGCCCTTGGTGGTGGCCGCCGCCGCGGGGATGGGGAGAGGAAAGTCTTGGTCTTGGGAATGGGAGCAGCCACCGCCTCCGGTGACTCGGCGGCGCCGTTGGCCATGGTGTTGACGCTCACGCTGGGCATCGTAGGAGAGGAGCAGACCAGCCGCGATTCGCCGCCGGCAGAGGGGACAGGAGCTATTGGGGGCGGCGGGGGGTTTTGGGTTTTCTCGCCTGGTGCCCTCCCTCCTTGTGCCGCTGCCGCGTGGGAGTCTGTGTGGGAAGTGGCCCGGCCACGAGTGTTGCCAGGCCGGGCCAGTTGTTCATTGGGCCGTGGAATCGCATCGAGCCCGCGCCACGAGCGGGATCCACGGCGGAACACGCGGCCACCAGTTGCGCATCTGGATCCGAGGTTCCGCACTGAGACAGAGCCCCAGAAGTTAGAAGTGTCTGGCCAACGTGCCCAGCGTGGAGTCAACCGTTGGTCCGCCGGCCGGCCGGCATGCATTCCAGCCGACGATCGGCCGGTGGCGGAGCCAATCGCCCGTACCTGTCGCTTGGCGGCGGCGGCGACATCAGCCATACCCATACGGCGT
Source organism: Hyparrhenia diplandra (assembly GCA_015847255.1). Taxonomy (NCBI): domain Eukaryota; kingdom Viridiplantae; phylum Streptophyta; class Magnoliopsida; order Poales; family Poaceae; genus Hyparrhenia; species Hyparrhenia diplandra. The sequence continues at coordinate 48,782 of JADLZK010005195.1, read as the reverse complement.
CATACTCATACGCGGCGATGACACGCAAGCACGCGCATCGGCACATGCGCTCTCCCTACCTGCGTCCCTCTCGCCCGGCCGTCATCACGAATCAGACAGAGCATGCTGCTTGCTTGCGCGCTATCCTTCCTAATCCTATACACTAGATTGATGGGGAAGATGTTTCTTGTACAACATAAGACGGAGTCATCTCTAAACATTGGAGCACGAGCTCGAGACGTCCTTTCATGAAGAGACGAGGTTGTTGTCTCTAAGCATTGGCAATGGTGTTTTGTGAAAAAAAAACAACAAATTAAAGATGGGGTGAGAAGACTCGTTGTACATGCCCTAATCGTGTCTTGTTTGGTTTTGGGACCAAATATGTTCGAGACGAGGTGGGTTGGGATGAAACCAACTCAATTTTCTAGGATGGGATGAAACCGTTGTGTTTGGTTTGAGGGTTAGAATCGTTCCATTTTTTGTTGGGTAGAAGTGATGAAGTGGGTTGGTATGGATGGAATTTTAACCCTCTCAGATGTTGCTAGCCATGGGATGGGACCTAGCTCACACACCTTCTTCTTCTTCCTCCCGACCACTAGATAGAGATCTATAAATTTACTCCCTCCGTCCTGGAAAGATTGTCGTCCTAGCAATTGAAATGTGTCCCGAAAAGACCGTCGTTTTAGCTCTGCAGCCTACCCTGGCACCTCCTACGTACCGTACATTGCTACATTTGTCGGTAACTCAACCTCCATCCCCTCCCTCTCATTTCACAACGGGTTGCATGCACTTCAGTCTGGCAGCCTCATCTCTCTCCTCTTGAGTCTCACAGTCTTATCTTGTCAAAGCAAAAAGACATTAGGAAGAGAGAGGAAACAAGAAACACGGAGGCATGCATGTCTATGGGCTTGGTTCCTTGGTCTTTGTGCCAATTGCTAAAATGACAATTTTTCCGGGACGGAAGGAGTATAAGAATAGACTCTAAACACTTTTAATTCAAAAATGTTTTAACCACAAAGTTGTACATCACGTCGAGAGCTACAATTTTGATATAAAGTTTATCTTCATTCAAGTTCATATGAAAAAGTTATTAATTATTTTTTCTGTATAGAGCTTTCCAATCGCATTATTTTTTTTCACCCACATACCAGTCGAAACTAAGTTTTGGGAGCAAAATGATATGACCGAACAAATTTAAGGATCTAAACGTGTTATTTCTAAGCATGATGACATAGTCAAATAAGTTTGAAGATCTGAACGATCGATTTGTGAGTTTAGGTACCAAAATGGCACAACGGTATAAGTTTAAGGTCCGGTGATGGACTTTACTCTTAAGAAACTACTCCATCCATCCGTCAAACAATCTCACACACACCGTAACTTAGGGGCTCTGACTGGCTGGTAGCCATTTCTTTGAATCAATCACGCTGACAGTGAAGTAAAAGCAGGGACATACACTGGACTTATAATAGTCGAAACACATTCGAAATCTCAGCCTAGAATAAACCATGGACCCCTGCCCTATGACAATCTCTCGAATCAAAAAAAGCATCTAGCCGGTGATCGAACTGCTTGCTGCCTCCAAAGAATCTGGATCAAGCAAATCCTATTACCAAAACACAGAAGCAAACATCTAAGGCTCTGAACAACAAAATCCGAATTGGCCATTTGATGTCGGACAATACCCACCAGACGGTGGGTGGCTGGTAAGTGGGCCCGCTTTCCTTTGCATTTTTTTAGTGGAGCCGTTCGTTTTCCTTTGCAGTTGACCGGACGCGAGTGTTGCCAGGCCAGGCCAGGCCAGGCCAGTTGCCCATTGGGCGCGTACGTGTCATCGCATCGAGCCCGCGCCACGAGCGGGATCCACGGCGGTGCCACCAGTTGCGAAACTGTCTGGCCAACGTGCCCTGCCCAGCGCGGACACGCCGGACGGAACATGCCAGCCGACGATCGGCCGGTGGCGGAGCATACGCCGGCATACGCGGCGATGAAACGTACGCAAGCACGCGGATGGGCACATGCGCTCCCGGCCTGTGTCCCTCTCGTCGTCGTCGTCATCGTACTACGAATGAGAGAGAGCAGGCTGCTTGCTTGCACGCTATCCTTCCTCATCCTATCACCATGGATGGCGTTTGCCCATTGCTGACGGCATACATTGCCATTCGGAGGGTAGACAACCAGTTAGTGTAATGAGTACTCTACGTTATTATATTATCATGGAGTAGTAAGTGGCACGGCACGTTATGTTGTTTAATGTTATGTTATCCCTGTGTGTGCGTATGCATTTCTCGATCCGATCCACCACGGCGAAAGACGCACTGAATCTTTCCCTTCCGGTGGACGGACGCCCGAAGCACGCCGCGGCCTGTCGTCGCTCCATCCCTCGCACCTTCGCGCCCACGGCGGCGCACGGCACGGCGGAGATGACACGCACCAGGCCGCCTCTGTTCCCGAGGTGGTGCTGGTGCCCATCCCTGGTTGGGATTCCCAGCACGCAGGCACCACCCACGAATGTTCGTCGTTCGCCGTCGTGGCCGCCACCGCGACGCCCGCCCTCGGATACCTCCAAACGCCTACCTGCCAATCATGGCCTCGCCGCCGCACGACGTGTGCGTGTGCGTGTGCGTGTCCTACCGGGTTTGCTGCCTTCGTTGAGGTTGCGTCCGGTCCCGTCCCTCCTAACCGCCTGCCGTGCCGGCCGGTCTGCGACGGCGACTGGCAAGCCCGTGCTGCTGGCTCGTCCTCCTGTACTAGCTAGTCAGTCCTGTGCGACGCCGAGCCTGAGCCTACCTGGGGATGCGACATCGCAATCTATTCTGTTGACTCTGAACTCATTCAATGAGAATTCATGCAGGATTGGATATCAGAGGACACTGTCAATCTGTTTAATTCACAAAAGTACAGCCACAGTACAGTTACATGATCTGTCCAACTCGACCGGGCTCTCACCATCTCCATCGCAAAAAAGGGGAAAGAAAACGAAACCAAATCATATAGATTTATTATATATTGAAAGCTAGCGCCGAGACGACGACGACGACGACGCTGCAACGATCCAACACAGCTTGCAGGTAATAAGGTATGCAGCAGCAACAGAGAGAATGAGATGGGATCGGAGTGTGCCGGAGATCGATCGAACTGGTGGCTGGATCAACCAACCAACCAATCAGATCAGACGAGGCGGCGGCAGATGGTGATACCGTCAGCGATGGCGAGCTGGCAGACCTCAACACGGTCATCCTTCGACAACCTGACATTGAGATCCCTAATCGCGGCCGAGAACCTCTTATCCAGGTCATTCATGGGCGTGTCCGGCGGCAACGCCACCGTCCCCGCCCACAGCGTGTTATCATACACGATGCTCCCACCCACCTTCACCAGCTTGAGCAACTGCTCATGGTACTTGACGTAGTTCGGCTTGTCGGCGTCGACGAACGCGAAGTCGAACGCGCCATGGTTCGCCTCGTCGGCGAGCAGCTCGTCGAGCCCGGCCAGCGCCGGTCCTTCACGGAAGTCGACCTTGTGTGCCACACCGGCCTTCTCGATGAACGGCACGCCGATGTCGTAGTACTCCCGGCTCACGTCGAACGCGATCACCTTGCCGTCGGCGGGGAGGGCGAGAGCCGTGGCGAGAGGGAGTAGCCCGTGAACACGCCGACTTCGAGGGTGTTCTTTGCGCCGGTGAGCTTCAGGAGCATCCGCAGGAGCTGGGCTTCGTCGGGGGAGGACTGCATGAACCCCACTTGTGCTGGTCGGTTACCAGACGGAGCTCCCGCATGCACTCGGGCTCGTGGGGGAGCACCGACGTGTCCAGGACGTACTGCGAGAGTTAGAAGAAGGGATCGTGAATTGGCATGCTTGTCGTCGATCGATGTATCGATCTGTCGTTGACTAATATGACAGAGAACAAGTGTAGGTACCTTTGTAGAGAGCCTCGCTCTTGAGCAGCGTCTTGTTGCTGCTGTCGAGGCCGGTGTGGACCTGCGCGATGGTGTCGCCGCTGGGAGCCATGGGATGGGACGACGTGGGATCTCTCGATAGATCGGCGACGGCTGTTGCAGGTGGTGTAGTGCTTCAGCTGGTTTAGCTACCTATATAGGTGGATCACCTGTCCCAGCTGAGCTTGGAGTAGCTTGGTTGGACCTGGCAATGGCCAAACACGAAGGTTCTGGTGTATTTATGAGCTGGGGGGAGCAAGAGTTGGTGACTGACAGCATACTATTGCCTGATTGCTCCCGCCACCATTCGTAAGTTTTGGTAACCTTTTTTTAAAGCAAAGCAAAGCGCAACCATATGGACTTTACACTGAAACACTCAATCACCAACCCCCGGCTGTTTGTTTATCCACTGACGGAAAACCGGGGAATTCGCTCGCTGGAATTCAATTCGTTTAGCTGTTGACTCAGCTTAGACCCACCAAACACTCGGATTATCTTTTGAATTTTTAGCGTTGTTGCGTTGGATTCGAATTCGATATATCCACTGACGGAAAACCGGGAATTCGCTGGAATTCAATTCGTTTAGCTGTTGACTCAGCTTAGACCAACCAAACACTCGGATTATCTTTTCAATTTTGAGCGCGTTGCTGTGCGGAAGCGGCCCGGGCGGCGCCCCATGGTGACGGCGCGGACCTCGCATTTGGCGGCGGGATCCGCCCCCCTGCGTCGGATCCGCCCCTCCACCGCCGGATCTCGGGCGAGGAGCGGCGTCGGTGGTGGTCGGCCGGTGGGGCGGCGGTCGGGCGGTCCAAAGGCGGCTTGGAGGTCGACGGGCGGTCGGCGTGCCCAGCCGTGGTCGGGCGGAGGTTTGGGGCTTTCTAGTGGTGGACGTCTTGCCGTTGGTGGAGTGGTGGCCTCGGCGCTGGGAGCGAAGAGGCACCGTGGAGAAGCGGTTTGCGGGAGGTGCTTCAAGAAGATGGCTACGGCCGGTCGGGTGGTGACTTGTGGTGCCCGGCGCCGTGGTGGGTGAGGACGGCCGGCGACATCCGGAGGCTTTATGCGCCTGGCGCGTCCCTCGTGGCGGGGGACGGTGGCGGCGTGCCGCGGCGGTGGCGGCATGGGGCGCGTGGCGTTTCCCCTGCTGCGGAGGCCCTGTGTGGGCGCCTCTTGGTGGCGACTCCCGCCATGGTGGTCGGGTTTCGTTGCCGGGCGGACATCCGCGACGCGGGACAGCGGGGACCGAGGTGAGATGGTGGTGCCCTCCCTCCTTCTCCTTGGCGTCCGTGGTGATTCGGTGCCGCCTCGGTGGCGGGCGGGGGTGGCTTGTGCATCGTTCTTGCGGTGCCGTGGGCGGCATGGTGGGGAGGTACCAAGCCATTTCTTCGCGGGAGGGGCTCGGAGTTGGCGGAGCGGCCGCTGCTTTGTCCGAGCATGTGTTTGCGTGCGGTGTGGGATCCGTGCGAAAGCCTTCACCGACATTCGTGTTGGTATTAGTGGTGGCGGCGCCCTTGGGGCGTCGTCCTTCTGTTGGGGACACCATTGTGGAACACCGGTGCCTTATGCATGGAGTCTCGGTGAAAACCTGGTCCGCTTCTCGGATAAGTGACGGCGGCGCCATTGGCGCCGCGTCCTCCTTGGAGGCGCCGCCTCGAGACTTGTCTCAGTCTGCGGGCAAAGGGGGTGGTTTTGGTTGGTCCGCGTGCGGCGACTCTGAAGGTGTGCATGGTCCTTGTGTTGGCGGCAAGGTGCGAGGGCCCATGGGTGCTTGAGGCCCCGAGTTGGCATGCATGGTGGTGGTGACCTCGGTGTCGGCCGGACGGAAGTGGTGCTCTCATTGTGGTTTCGGATATCCGGAGTCCCGGGTAGTGGAGTAGTTGAGTAGTGGAGTGTGAGGCTGTGAGGCGAGGCCCCCACGCTGTAGCCCGAGCTCGCCTGGTTTCATTGGTGCCGCGACGGGATTGTGCTGGCGATGCTTCGTTGGAGCCGGGGATCGACGACCGTGGATGTGTGGCTTGGGGTGATAGTCCCGTGGTGGAGGAGTTTCCGGTAGCTGTTTAGGGCTTGCGGCTGGCTGCGGCCGGGTGTGGCACGGCGTTGGCGGCGGCGGCGCGGTTCCGACGGCTTTGCTTTTGGCTCCTCTCCCGGGTGGTGGTGGTGTAGAGTTGTGTTGTCTGTTTCTGTCGAGGTCCCAATCCGACCGCTGTGGATGGAGGCTCGAGTTGACGACCCAATCCAACCGAGCGTAGCGTCATGTTTATCTTCTCCCATCCGAGTTGTTAGTTGTGTTTGAGTTGCTTTAGTTGGGTCGTTTCGACCAAGTTGAGTGGGCGCTAATTGCGGCGCCGAGTTGAGTAGACTTGGTAGTGTGCGGTGGAGTAGGGTACCTCTACATTTGTATGTTTTTCTGCCCCGGTTTTTCAGCCAAAAAACCGGACTGGCACTTGCCTTTTCTTTTTTTTTTTCCTAATAGAAATCACGCAAAGCTTTTGCCGTCCCTTCTAAAAAATTTTGAGCGCGTTGCGTTGGATTCGATGAATGGAGCCCGTTTTCATAAACTGGAGTATATAAGCGATGCCGGCCTGAACCTGCCGTGATGGTGCCGTTGACGGAATGGAACGGAACGGAACGGAGTGGCGCGCCATCCCATCGATTCCTACCACGCCCACCTGCCACGACCCCAACGACCCACCCAACCTCGTCGTGCTCGTGACGACTTGGGGTCGGTTTGGTTGGGTTGGCACCACAACTTGATCAGATCATTAGCTAGACTAATCATTTCATTCACCAATTAATTCGCATCTTACTGTACCTTCTGAACAATGAAAAAAGGTGGTGCGGGCCGGACGTTTCAGCGAAGGCGCTGCGACGTGTCGATAGGTGCTACGTACGCGAGGGCGTATACCTTATTGTACAATAATATATACAGTGTATATATATATATATAGTAAGGTTAAAAAGAAAAGTCAGGCCGCCCACGATAGCTCCCATCGATCGATGATGATCCCGCACAATTCCATGGTCTGTCACCCGGTGGTCCATGATCGACGACACAAGCGTTTGTTTTTGTTTAATGATACTTGAGTAGTACGTAGTATAAAGTATATACGTGTGCACGACGACCGTCGGTGTGTGTGTGTAAAGTCGTCGTCTATAGAAACGGAAGTATCTGTCACACAGGGTTGGGTGTATCAAAGTAATGAAAGTTATATTTATAGGTAAGCATATGTGTGTGTGTGTGCCGCATGCGTACGTGGACTGTCATGCATGCATGAATAAACATACTTTTTACTGTTGAGGCAGATAGATTGATTAAAAGATGGATGGTGTGTTTAGATCGACCGACACTACTACAAAATCGATCAGTTCGGAGCGTGTTTAATTTTCTGTGTGTTTTTTCCAAAACGCACAGATTTTTTTTCTGAGTGTTTTCAGAAAAACCCACAGAAAAATAAAAAGGAAAAAAAAATAATTTGCAGCTTATGATCTGTTACAGCATGAAACAAGCATGGAGGTTGGTGCTATCTCGGAAGCACATCTTAATGTGGGCGCACATGTCGGTGGCGGCAGCAGCGAAGCACCTTGCCTTTCTTATCGATTGGCACTAGGTCAACGGTGATAGATGATGTAGTACTTATAGTCCTTTAGTATTTGTTGTTGTTCAATTAGATAGTCATCATGTGAATATTTAAACTAGGCAAACATTCATGTATGCAACCTATAATGTTATGAGATCTAATGTGTTCTAATGTCACTACAGTATGTTGTGATGTGTCATGAAATTACCGTGTGGACAATATATATTTTAATATGCTATTGCCACTATTTCCAAATAATTATTGTATCCAATTTGCTGCATGGTATGTCGCTGCCAATTTTCTGTGTGTTATAATTAATTTTTTGTGTGGATTCACACACAAAAATATATATATATATTTAATCGACCAGCTCAACATTTCTGTGTGTGTACTACCGTCAGAAAAACATTTTTGTGTGCGCGTGCACCGTTAGAAATATGCAATTTTTTCTGTCAACGTATTTCTGTGTGTGTTTTTTTTCTCGACGGGTCACGCACAGAAAAATGTTTTTCTGACCGGAAACGAGTTTTTCTGTGTGTTTTTGCACGCTCAGAACTAATCGATTTTCCAATAGTGCGAGCAATTTATATATAGTTAGCTGGAAATAAGACAGATCCAGCTTTGTATATAGCCAATGTTTAGCTAAATACTTTAACTGTTTGCTCAAAATCAACTGATATTAGCTAATAGTAGTAGCTAATCTTGCTAGCTGGTGGATCAAATTAGCTGGCTAATCATTGATGGTTAGTAGCTACTAGCTACCTAACTATTAGCAGCTGCTAATGGATCCAAAGAGAAGCTGACCTTATTTCTACAAAACACAAAAGGTTGCCTAGTAGCTTTGTCCTCAAATAAGCATTTTGTTTATCCTTATTTAAGCATAAAAAGAATTATAAATTCTTATAGCTTAACACGACTCATAAATTAAATTGTAGTGAAGAATAATGTAGTTTGGGATTGAATATGAGAAAGTATATTCATAGAGACTTTTATGATTGATTGTCAAACGGACTGTAAACAAAACGTTTTATTTTTGGACCTAGGAAGAATCAGAGAAAAAAAAAAAAAAGTATGAAAAATACCTATGTCGTCTGCTAGAGAAATTGTAATGCCTCAAGTAGACGTTGTCCGGTCCCATCGTGATGACATCCGTCCATGGAAGCCTTTCCTAGACAAATTATTGTGTAGAGCCATCACTAACACACTTGTGAGTTTGTGATGATCGATGTCAAATTTGCAACCCATGACGACATTCTAACACACTCTTGTTAGCCATGCATGCCGTGTGACCACGTTTAATTTTTTATGCTTTGTAAACTAGTTTATCGCGAAGGAAAATACCCACTGGCAGGCGGTCGTCACGAGCACGACGATGGCGGGTTGGGGTTGGGTTGGCCGCACATACCTGCCGTACGCGTTATTGGTGGAAACCACGTACCTGCCGGCCGGCCGCGGTCTTCACCTAGCTACCCACTCAAACTACACTTCGTCTCGCCGCATCGTGGATGGCACCTTTTTTTTTTTTTTTTTTTTTTTTTTTTTTTTTAAAAAAAAAAAGGGATATGCATGTTAGTGTATATATATATATAACACATGGAGTATATATTTATAAAAGGGTGGTGAGTTGGTCGCCGTTTCAACGAAGGCGCTAAAAGGAGTCGCAATATCTAGTCTTGTGTTAATTAGTCTTGTGTTTGCATAACTAAACAAATTGGATAAACAAAAGTGGCCAATTAATTGGTGCGCCGTTTGATCAACTAATAAGCTAGCTACCAAAAGGGAATCCCGACTCTATCTATATATTATTACATGGGTGACGTCCGCCGGCTGGCCCGGGAGTAGCTAGGTTGTCCGGTTGTTGATCGGTCAGGTGACGTGCGACCGTCCACCTTGTTGTGCTGCGCGCTTAGGCTACATTTTGGCGCCGGCCGGTTGTTGTTTTTTGTACGTATACGTACGCGCACACTCTGATCAATGCCCAGCGCGGCCGCCCACCCACCCACCACCGGCGTCGCGACGCGGGCCGGAATATTATTGCATTGGCGCTGGATCCCCCATTTGCCATTCTTCAATTTCATTCCCCGACGAGCGAGAAGAACGCTCACGCGTTGCCGTCTCCGTTGTCCTTAAGTCCGGCCTGATGGCTAGCATGTGCCTGTGGCTGTGCCACCGAACCGGCGGTTGGGGTGGCCGACACGTACCGAACCGGCGGTTACTTCCTTTCACTGCTTGTGCTGGTCGCATTGGCTCGGCTGGGTGTGGGTGGGCACAGCATGTTGCCTACTTCCCGGTCATCGTCTGACGACACAGTATCTGATGACCAAGACCGAGATTGTACATCCATCTCCATCCTGGATCTCCTTGCGCCCTGCCTGTGTAGGCTGTAGCATGCACCGTACCACATGCAAGAGTAACAAACGTGTGCGCTTCTACTGCTTGCATGCATGGATCTCATGATTGGTCCGTCGCCAACAAAGCTACCACGCCATTTGTGCTACCATGCATATACTCCCTCCGTCCCTAATTGATCGTATAAAAATACATGCAACATTTATATTTCTAAATAAATTTATTAAAAAAAACTAGGCGGAAAGATCTCCGATGATACTAATTGTCGGCATTATTTTCATCGGGAAGCGAGTAACGACAAACATTTAGAGACGTAGGAAGTATACCAGCAACTGCATGCGCAACGTCTGCTAGCTGTTACACATGAAGTAGGAACCCTAGCTACGTACGTAATCCTCACATTTGTGTCGTCACCTCACCGTACGTGCCTTGGCCGGGTCGATCATATGCATGCTGCCGCGCGCTCATGTTTCTTCGAATAGACACCTTTTTGTGTCGTGGCTGCACACAAGAATGCAGAGCGACGATCGATCGAACGGAGTACCTACCATACTGCTGCTAGCCTGTCGCGCAACGTACGTACGTGTTGGCCGTACCACACGGAGTAGAGCGACGACCTATCTGATCGATGGATCCCTGCCTGCGTTACGTTCCATCAGTTGCCGGTGACCATGCGCGTGCATCAATCAGGTGGCGCGCCGTCGGCCATCGTTTTCGGGCACCAACCCCGGCCAACCCAAACGTACACACGCACCTTGCCAAATAATGTGCCAACCGCGAGGGCGGGCGTCAACGTCGTCATGGGCCGGTAAAGGCCGCTGTGCCTGCCAGCCGTCGTGCCGGACTGACTACTCGCAGGTGCCCCGGCCCTCGCGAGCAGCGTACGACGGCGACCGACTAGCCTAGCACAACTGTGCATTGTCATACGTTTCATAACTAGAGAACTCTCCGCTAGCGTTCTCAGGGAATGCAATAGATTTTTTCTATAGAGGTAGAATTATTCTTTTGTTTTCTTCATGATTTTATGCCAAAATATTAAAGGAAAATGTGATGATCCATCTTCGGTAAAGTATAACAAAACATTTGTCAATCAAATACATATGTTGATAAAGAAAATACACTGATATCTAGCATATGACCAAAGAGCATCTAACTACTCATGTAGTCACCTGCAACATGCAAAAACACATTCTCGCTGCGACGACCGCAACTGTGATTTAAATTCTGTAAGAAACATGCACTATATATGGAGTAGATAGAAGATGACAGGCACATGATCTCACCCTATCTACACGGTATTAGCCTTCCGCCATCAAAACTGGCTTCATCTCACAGGAAAAAAGCTGCCGTCCTGTTTTTTCAACATAATGAGCTAGAACAGAACAGACGCGCGGATGGCTCATGGCTCTCATACACTCATTTGTCTTCCCACTCGTATCCAGCACAGAACGGGTCGTTCTCTTCCGCATCTGAGCTCTGCTCATTTTTCTTTCCCTGCCAGATGCCACCCTCATCGCTTGCATGGCTGGCGGCTGCAGGTCCTCAAAACATCGTGGTTATGCACCTGGAAACCGTGTCGGGCCGGCGTCGCTGGGCGACAGCGTGGGCGTCGCGGCACACATCTTGGTGTCCCGCACGGATCAAGCTTCGTCAGGCTCTTTGTCAAAAAAAAAAAAAAAAAAAGCGAGCGACCGCCCGGGCCCGGGGACGGAGGGCGTACCGCCGGCAAGGGGGCGGCGCGACGAGGCGGGCGATGCAGCGCCGTCGAGCGGGGCGAGCTTGGAGAAGGTGATGTTGAGCCTCGAATGTCCATCTTCTCCTTCTTAGCCAGTGATCCTACAAACTTCATGATGGCCGAGGTGGAGAGCAATACGCTGGTGACGTCGCGACTCACTCATCTTGGAGAAGCCACAATGGGCCACGCGGCTCGGTCTTTGCCAGCGGTGCAAGGCACAGAAGGCAGAGGGAGTTATTTAAACTATAGCAGCCGCCTTTCAGCTTCAGTTTGCAGCGAAGAATTGCAGCGGTGACCTTTGGTTGTTCTTCGCATTGCATGACCTTTGGTTCTCTGCATGATGGAAGGGGAAGGATTGCATAGTGGAGGAAGGAGATTGCATAGTGGAGGAAGGAGTTTTACGGTGACGTGGCTTCACCACAGCCCAGAAGAACTCCTAAGTGGGGGTTTCCCATATAGAAGGTTTAGATAAGGTCAGTTTTTGTTTGAAAAACATTTTCTTACTTTATACTAAAATCACAAATATTATGTGCAAATATGGGTGTGGGGTTACCCAACGAAAATTACTGAATGAATTTTCAGTAGCTGCTGCTGCTGTCATGCGATTTTAAACACACCCTACCAGTGAGTGTGGTTCATTTCTAATCAGATTGGTCAGTATTTGACTTTTGGGTGTAGACACCCAGCCTGCCTACATAAAAGAATATTAAAGCTTGTTTTGGTTAGGGTGCGCCAAACCTATAGTGCAACACTTGAGCGACGCCCGGAACCCAAGTGAGCCACTATTAGAACTCCTCCCCACAAAAAAATAGTAATTACGGGTATATATCATTGTCAAGCGGTGCCTCATAATATCATATATCAAACTAATAACAACAGATACTAAAGGTATGAGGTGCATTGTTTATCTGGGGCTATTTCTATTGCTTCCTACGGGTTACAACCTTTCTTCCTTGCTGATACAGTACAAAACTAAACAGGACTTAGATTTCAAATATCAAGATATTTACTAATACTAACATACTTATAACTAGGAAACATGTCCGCGCGTTGCAAACGGAAAAAAAAAAATCTAACAAATATTTATAACAATCGATGATGAGAAAATGGCATCTATATTTTTTTTCCTTTTTTTCCCGTTCGTTTTGCTGTTTATGACTCATGTAGTTTTTTTCTTATAATTAAATGTAAAAATAATGAACATAGCATTATCGGCCTATCAACCATTGACACTTTTCTAATAAACAAAAAAATCAGCACCAAATTATCCGTGCAGTTTTCAGTTTTGATTGGAAATAAAACATGTTGTTTGTTGACCCTTGGGTTTCTTTTTTAACATAAATAAAAGAGTTCTAGTTATTGAAGGGTGGAAACCACTTTATTCATGGAGGCGTCTAACGCCTGCACATGCAACCGTTTGCGCTATAGCCTGCCCACTAGAAAACATCTTTTCCCCGGTCAAAGTCCAGCGCGCTTTTTTACTATAAATGCGTCCGACCAATTTTCTACAAACCTGCGCGCGAATTTGACAGACAAAATTCCTGGGCAAAGAGCCCACTAGTAGCCAAGCCCACACAAAAAAAAACTGCTTCTTCCCCATACCCAAAAAGACGAGCAGGACACGCAACATAACAAGACGTCTCCAACGGAGATCAAGCAGGGATCGATGGGGAGGGAATCCAGCAAAAAGCAAAAAGCACAGGTAGGCTTTCTAGTCTGCAAATATAGTATAATTCATCATTCAATTCAACAAAAAAACATCCAGATTTGATCCTATACAAAAAGCAACTCCATCCATTGTTCTTTCAACACAAGCCATGTAGGTTCAGTCATTTGAAACAAAAAGTAGATCTAACAGAACCTTAGAAAAAGCAAAAACATGTAAGGTCTGCAACATCAAGTTTTTCAGTCTGCATGGCAAAAAAACTCATACATGCTCCTGCCATCTTGATTCCCTCCATGATTCATGACCTCAACCCTACAAAATGGAATAGAAAAAGAAATTTGAACTCAACAAAAACGAATTTAATCCATTTGTCCAAGCAAATCAAGTGCTTTGCAAAAACAAAATTTAATTCAAGTGTTGTATATGCAAGGATACCAAGTCGATAAAATTTCTCAAAACAAATCTTTTTTACTGATCTGGAGCTTTTGTGTAGCTAGCAATAGTGCATTTCTGTGGTTGCAGCAAAACTATTCTTTTTGCTAAATGGATATAGTATGATATATTGGTGCTAACCTACTGCTAAACAACATCTATGTCTGTTTCTGTGCTACCACAAATGTTAACTGATCTATTATCTATGTCTTCTTACATCTATGTCTTGTATATGCAAGGATATCAAGTCTGCATCTAGTATCTATGTATTAAACAATGTTAACTGATCTGGCAGTACTAAAACAAGCTCATATAGACAAATTTACACAATTTAATACCAATAGGCACGCAAGTTAACAGTGATCGGGCGGCAATAATATGCTCCTAAATAGACAATTCATGTTCTGATCTGGCAATACTAAAACAAGCTCATATATACAAATTTACACAATTTAATACCATTAGCCACGCAAGTTAACAGTGATCGGGGCGGCAATAATATGCTCCTAAATAGACAATTCATGTTCTGATCTGGCAATACTAAAACAAGCTCATATATACAAATTTACACAATTTAATACCATTAGCCACGCAAGTTAACAGTGATCGGGCGGCAATAATATGCTCCTAAATAGACAATTCATGTTCTGATCTGGCAGTACTAAAACAAGCTCATATATACAAATTTACACAATTCAATACCATTAGCCACGCAAGTTAACAGTGATTGGGCGGCAATAATATGCTCCTAAATAGACAATTCATGTTCTGAAATCTGTATATACAAACATCTTATAATTGGTTGCAGGTTAAGTAATAGAGACACAAAAAAATCATTGCATGGAAAATACCTTTGGAGCTCCTGTAGGCCCAGCAGCAGGTGCCTGACCCCCTAACCATTGAACAACCAATGCAAAAACTGAAAAAGATGACAGATATCATGTTAGATGTAAAAAGACAATTCAAGTGTTTGAGACAATAAAATTTAAAAAGTCAGAAAATGAATTCAGCAATTAAACAAAAGCAATTCAATTGCTCATGCACATACACATTCAGAGAAGCCTATACAGGCATTAGCAAGCTATAAACTAACATTCAGATCCAAAATAATATTCAGACCAGCCATTCAGATTAGCAGATACAAAGTAACTAGCAATTTAAAAATATTAGAAATGCAATTCAATCATAGAGAGCTGGCTATTTGGAGTTTTCCATGGAATAGCAAGCATGGAAGGCTAGCAATCCAAGGAAAAAAGGCGAGCGGGTTGCACTTCATCTCATCTTTGCGCTATTGTTGCATGATAAGGCCAGCACGCCTTTTCAAAAGGCGCAGATGAAAGTGGCTCACAATTTGACAATACAGAACTCTTTCAATAATAGCGACCAAAGCAAATACACCGGCAAAAATGTTTTAACTTCTTAAAACTACTACCAGCATGTAAGAACGGACATAGGAAATAACCAGGAAAACTCTGTAACATGTAATTTCATCAAAAAAAATTTGGAAAAAAAAACTGAGCTGCTGAAGTCTGAAGTCTGAACAACTATCCTACTCTTATAAAACAAATGCTAAAGAAGTAAAGAACCCTGACGACTTATAAAAAAAGGAGGCATGCCTGTTTTGAGTTCAGTTCAGGAGATGAGCATTGCTTGTTTGACTAATAATGTTCAGACATAATTTGTAGAGAGGGGAAACACCAATTGTTACCATGATGTGTACCTAAAAACTAACCTAGTCTCCCCAGAATTAACCCTACACATTGCCTAGTAGGGGGCAAGTATTTTAAATATTTCAAAATACCAAAATTTAAACCTACACATTGCCTAGTAGGGGGCAAGCATTTCAAAAATTTCAAACTCAAAAAATTTCCACCGACACATTACGTAGTAGGGGACAAGCATTTAAAAAATTTCAAACTACCAAAATTTTACCCTACACATTGCCTAGTAGGGGGCAAGCATTTTAAATATTTCAAACTATAAAAATTTGCACCTACACATTGCATAGTAGGTGGCAAGCATTTTAAAGATTTAAAACTACCAAAATATCAACATACACATTGCCTAGTCTAATGATCGACCTGCAAGTGTGGGTTGAATCACTAGCTATTGCTATTGGTACAGACGTAAAACAAAAATTTAAAATAGTTGCTCACAGATCATTTCCAACTACCACAATTTTACCCTACACAATGTCTGGTAGGGGGCAAGCATTTTAAAGATTTGCCAAATACAACAATTACCTACCTACAAATTGCTTGGTAGGGGGCATGCATTTAAAATATTTGCCAAATACAACAATTGACACCTACACCCAATGACAACAAACACAGTGAAAACTTGCTAACAAAAGAAAACACCAAAATTGATGTGGTTATGTCAAATAAAGACTTGAAATGTAGCGTGCGCAGATGCGGACTCTATGGGTGCGGAGGATGCAAGGAGCAGCCCTGCTTTGCTTTTAATTAGCTAATCTAATATCTGCTACTCTGCTGCTGCAGTGAGCAGTCGAGGCTATAACAACTCCAATACCAGTTCAGAAATTCACTCTCTGATCCAAGCCTGCAAGGTGTGGTGGTCAGCCCTTGGTACTTTGGCATCCTGTTATTTTTGCAAATGGTGTCCCTATGCTTGGTACTCTTTGTACTGACTACTACATGGTCAAAATGTTTTCTCCGGCCGCTCCTGCCCATGGTACAATGTTATAATACCAATTGATCATATTTGCAAACCTATCTAAATGATATGTTTTTGATGGATTTGCTTGTCATTAGGATTGCAACTCTGAATGACAGCAAGCAACTTATTTAAAACTTTTAGTCAATAAAATTGTACTTGATTAGGCTAATAAGGCCACCAACTTATGCAGTTTTGTGTTCAGTAGTTGCTATTAATTGTTCAGATTTCATAATAGCTATGGCCTATTAGTTTTGGAAAACTTAAGGCTGTCCAAGGTAAAAAAAAAAAAATGAACATGTTATATTGATAGGAATGATCGATATGCCAACAGGAACATTGTGCTTTCTGATGTAAACCACACTGCATTCAGTTCAAACACACGCATGCAGTAGCTAACACTCACACGTACTACAGCAAGGTTAAACGACATAATCACAAATTACTATATAGCACAATGCCATCCAGAAGGTTCTCAGTGCTGCAACTTACTTAATGTGGGTTGCCATGATGTCTAGCTAAACATAATCCTAGTCTCCACAACATAAAAAAAAATCAACGCGGCAGCTAGACGCGAAATCACCTCAGACATAACTTGCAGTACTAATAGGACTACATGCAAACTTTAAATAAGAACAGGGGCAGTATCACGAGGGCAAGAAAAATTCATCCAATACACTCCACTATACATGCTCATAACAGAAAATGCAACCACACAAAAACAAGCAGGGCCATCTACTTAGACCGAGAACATATAGCATAGGAGGGCGGAGAAAACATACTTGCAGGCGAAATCGATGAAGTCCACAACAGATAGCCTGATGGAGTTGGAGTCCCCTGCGAGAGACAACTGCGTGGGGCGCTGGGGTCCCCTGCGGGAGACACCTGCGTGGGGCGCGCGCTGGCGCAGGTGCTGTCCGTGGCGTCCAGGCTCCCCGTGACCTCCCGCAATGACGAGCTGGAGCGTGGCCTCGCGGAGCAGCTGCTGGACGACAACCTGCGCGCGGGTGGCGCCCTCGTCGGCGACGTGAACCGGGCCGCGCTCGTGAGGCTTGCCTCTACCTTGGGGACGAATGCGCGTGGAGGGGAGGGAGAAGACGCTGTGCTTTGAGGACGAAACACAGATCTGAGCCCTTATCTGAATCCGGGAAGGAGCGACGAATCCGGGACCCTAGATTGGGCACCGCTGCCGACTAGTCGCCGTCAAATCCACCTCGTCGCCATCGGAGAGACCTCATCGCCGTCGCAGTTACCTCAATCCCTCGAACAGGGAGCAAAATTGATTAGAAAAAAAACAACAAATGCAGAAAACGAAATCCAGAAGGAGACAGGATGCAAGCGGGTAAAACTACCAGTGAGCACAGTGCTTCCCTAGATCCGTTCGCCGCCTAGCTCGCATCGCCGCCGGAATCGCCTAGTCGGCGCAGGAATCACCTCGTCGCCTCTCGAGAGCTGGAGAGGAAGAAATGGAAGCGAGAATAGGAGGGGACTGTCGGAAGAGAGAAAAGCGCAATTTCCCAAAAATTTGAACAGTTACATTGCAATGTATCTATGACACGTGGGCCATAACAGCAAGTTGGGTGCGGGGAGGGGACGCCGAACCACAGCCCACGGATGGCAGATCGACGACGCATAGGCGTGCAGACGATAAGTCAAAAAATGCACGCTTAGAAATAAGACAATACCTTTATTCATGCAATTTTAAAACGGTAAGCTTTTGTTCCATCCTTTGTGCGTGCATGTTTTTTTTTTTTTTTTTTTGGTCGATCATTGAATTTTTAACATAAATCTAAATAAAAGATTTCTAGGTATTGACGCATGGAAACCACTTTAATCATGCAATTTGAAAAACAACATGTTGTTCCCTTCTGATCCATTATGTGCATTTTTTTTGTTGTTGTTGTTGTTGAATATAGAAACGTGGACAAAGAAGAAAGAGACAAAAAAACAGAAATGGACACGGAAAAAGGTGAAACTATTTGGATTAGGATTCCTATATTTAGGTTACTCAAAAATATTGTATGTTTTATAATATTAAAATTAAAAAAGATCAGAGGGATTTATTTAGATTAAGAGTAGGAGGTATGGATAAAAAAAAGGACTCTATTCATGCAATTTTAAAAGGATCAGAGAGATTTATTTGGATTAGGATTAGGAGGTATGGATAAAAAGGACTCTATTCATGCAATTCGAAAAACGGTAGGAGCTATAGATAGAAAAGGACTCTATCACTTGGTGTGGGGCAAGGAGCTTTATTTAAAGTTGGACTCCACGTTCGTAGAGTTTGTTAAAGTAGGACCGGACCAAAAAAATGGATGGACGCCTGAAATTTTCCCTCTTTATTTATTATTAGTAGGTATAGATATAGATATAGATATAGATTATTAGTAGGTATAGATACCGGTCTTCGAGAACGAGACTTTTTTTCTTTTTCTTTTTTGGCCAGACAGGTTGGGCTGGGGGCCGATCGGGATGCAAAGAAACTCATTATTGGACCGGATCGTTCGGCCCACATATATATCTGAGAGGAAATTGGAGGGGAGTTCTAATTGGAGGTTCCTCGTTGCGCTTGCAATCATGCGTAGGTGTATGCTTACACTTCTGTGCAACTCTCCAGGTAGGCAGGTACCAGTAGTCGTAGTCGCGCGTTTGTTTGCGTGCTCTCCATATATACAAGATCAGTGCACAAAGTAGTTGAAAGTTGTTTTATGAAAACATATCATGATTTGAGAGTGGATTGTTGTTTTTTAGTTTTTGACATTTTAGTTTATTACAGATGACAATCTCGACACAAAGTTTCGGTGTCAAACACAATTGTTTCAATTCAAGTAGATCTCACAAGCGACAATTTAATGTGATGCAGTTGTTCCAAATCAAGTAACATATACGAAAGGATGCCGCCGTCGGCGACTACTGGTGCTCTTTTATGTTACAAAATATGTAAAACCTAACAAAACGTTGTAACTTGGGACTTACCATCAGGTTTATGAGCCATTGTGAATGAAAATCAGGTGGGGATTCTCTCCCCACACGTTGAATTGTCAAAAAAACAAAACATATACGTAAATGACCACAGGATCTGTCGATCTGACGCTCTCAACTCCAAAACATGAATAAGGAAAACACAACGAAAGAAAAAAATATCTTATTGAAAGGATCATGCAACAACAAATGGATCGGATCAGGGGAGAACTGATCGACGAAGCATCCATACGCGAGCCATGTCACTGACTCGATCAGACGAGGCGGCGGCAGATGGTGACACCGTCGGCGATGGCGAGCTGGCAGACCTCGACGCGGTCATCCGCGGAGAGGCGAACGTTGAGGTCCTTGATGGCGGCCAAGAAAATCCTGTCCAGGTCCGACATCGGCGTCTCCGGCGGCATGGCCACCGTGCCGCACCACAGCGTGTTGTCGTACACGATGATGCCGCCGACGCGCACCAGGCGGAGCAGCTGCTCGTGGTACCGCATGTAGTTGGGCTTGTCGGCGTCGACGAAGGCGAAGTCGAAGGCGCCGTGGTTGGCCTCGTCGGCGAGCAGCGCGTCCATGTTGTCCAGCGCGGGGCCCTCGAGGAAGTCGACCTTGCCCGCGACGCCGGCGCGCTCGATGAAGGGGCGGCCAATGTTGTAGTAGTCGCGGCTGATGTCGAAGGCGATGACCTTGCCGTCATCGGGGAGCGCCAGCGCCGTGGCCAGCAGGGGAGTAGCCCGTGTACACGCCTACCTCCAAGGTGTTGCGCGCGCCAGTGAGCTTGATGAGCATCCGCAGCAGCTGCGCCTCGTCCGGCGAGGACTGCATGAACCCCACGCGTGCTTGTCGGTAACGAGGCGCAGCTCACGCATGCACTCCGGCTCATGCGGCAGCACCGACGTGTCAAGCACATACTGTTTGTTGACGTATAATACAGATATATAGTTCTTTTGTTATGCTTAGATAGAGATAGTAAATTAATTAATTAGGAGTGTGTTTAGTGCCCCATAGAATGCAAAATAGTCCTACAAAATGGCAACTACTTTGGAATGAATGCAAAATATCATTTTTTTCTTTGGGTATGTTTAGTTCCATCCAAAACGATAAATTTTTCATGGTGCTTGTGTGGGTGAGAATTGAAGCTTTTGGGCTTTTTTAGCCTCTTAAGCCCAAAATAAAAAAAATGAAGAATAGACACCTTTTGCCAAAAAGTTTGCATTGTCTTTATTAGTTCCATTATATGCAAAATGATGGACCAAAACCTAAAATTCTGTTGGACGAAAGGGGAACTAAACACCCGTAAATTAAATTGTTAAAGATAGTAAATTAGGAGTACTGATAGTAAACTAAAGATCATGTGCTTAATTCAATTGTTAATGATATAGTAAATTTAAAAAAGTAGGAGTAACAATGAAAATGAAAAGAAAGAAAGCAATTGAATTCCATACGTGTTGAAAAAAAAATATATATATGATGAATAAAAACTTCACGCATGTGGCAAACAAAATGTGAAATTCAAATAAAACTCAAAAAAATTTTGATCTTCTAATAACTTATGAAGATAAAATACTACATTATATTAAAATTACAAAATATCTTTACCTTAATACAAAGGCGTGCAAACCTTTCACATGTTTGAGAAAAAAAAGAATTACAAAATATCTAAATTCAATAGTATTTTTCTTGGAAAAAAGTAGTAATTTCAATACAAAAGACGATCCATGTGTTGTATAAGTAAAGGTTTAAAATATTTTCATGATTAAGCCATTATAAGAATCTATAACGATTGAATAATATATTTGATTATAAACTAAACAATATCAAGTTTATATTGCAATATTTCTAAATCGTTGATCATATCGTTGGTCAAAGATTGTAAAGTTTGAACGATGGGATCATGGGAGGATGACTTGGATATATAGTGTCTTCGCCGAGAAATTGATCTCACCAAGAGATAACATAACATAAGGCCATCATGATTAGAACGGGCACAGAATACATGAGAGAGGAGTGTTGTTAAAAATAAAAGAAGAAGAATGGAGGATAACAATAGTGTGAATTAGTTTGACTGTTTGAGGGGCAATGAGTTTATGCCGATCCATCCAGTTACTGCGCGTAAAGAAGGTGAGTCGGTGACCACTAACCAGTGCAGTAACCACAACCAAACCAATGGTGTGGTTGCCAATTAATAATTAATCGTGTCGTACCTTGTAGAGTGCCTCGCTCTTGAGAAGCGTCTTGTTGCTGCTGTCCTGGCCGCTGTGGAGGTTGAGCGCGGGCGGGGCAATGGTGTCGCCGCCGGTCGCCATGGATGATGCCTGCCTCTCCTAGTTGCCGGCTTTGGTACGTGTACTTGGTGGTTTGCTAGTAGGTCGCCGTGGCTTGGCTACAACACTGTCTGCTCTATTTATGAGCTGGAGGGGCGGGGAGTGGCTTGGCAAAGTTAGTTCGTTGACTCTAGCCTAAAGATTGCTGCCGTCGCCATTCTTAAATCTTAGCCATTCTTAATACTCCGGCCGGCACTCACTACCCCATGTTTGTCTGAGACAAGTGACTTAATTTTTAGTTGTGTTCTTTTCTATTTCCCATGATGATGCAATCACGTCCTTCCCTGTCTCATATACCATGTGACAATATTAAGGGGTTGTTTGGTCACCGGGCATACCATGTCACGCCTAAGATTGGGTATAAACCACACGTGTGGTAAGCCACATTCTATGTATTTTAGTATTTCTATTGCATTTCTAGATTTATTATGCATACTCCCAACCACAGGGACTAGGACAAGCAGCAGCCGCAAGGCATCGCCTTCTACTCCGACCTGCCCAGTGCGGGTGGCGTGGGGCCTGTGTTGGCCCTCGTGCAGCTGGTGGTTGCCGCGGACGGGTTCATGGTGATGGGGCGGCGAGTAATGGCGGGGTGGTCGTATAGCAGTAGTAGTAGGAGTGGCGTTGTGGCAGAGAGTTGTGGCGGAGGCAGAGGAAAAGCATGCCACACATCCGGCGTAAAAACTGTGGCGAATGGTGTGGGAGTGTGGCGAGCCTTGCTTCAGTTCACGAACCAAACACCGTCCTAAGGTACTGGGGCGAGCTTAACGTTAGGTGTTGCGAGTTGTGGCGGCAACCAAACAATCCCTAACCCGAGCGCCCCAAATGCAGATTTTCTTGGGCAATTTCCATGGCACAAGAAACAACTCATAGAAACCATCCTACACGTTGTCGCAAAAGTGTTTATGTGGGCCGTCCAATATCACCCATCTTACGCTCTATTCTAGTGTCATGATGAGTAATTAATGCACATAGAAAATTGATAGTTTGTGTGTTACATGTGTCGTTAGGCCAGTCTCAATGGGATTTCATGGAGGGTTTTCATACACATTTAATAGGGTGCCACATCAGCTTTTTGCATGAAACTTGGAGGAGAGAGAAGGGAAAAATTTCATCTTGGTGAAACTCTCTGGCATTGTTTCCAACGCCTATGAAACCGAATGAAACTCGCATTGAGAACCTCCGTTCGTTTCATCAGTGTGTTGCTCCATGCGGGAAAGAGAGAAAAGGAAGAGGTTGTGGGACCCACAAGTCTAACAATAGTTTATGAAAGTGTGCATGAAACTACGCATTGAGAGAGAGCCCTATTTCATATCAAAGTTTCGCGTTTTTGAAAATCGGGAGGTGAAACCTTCTATTGAGACTAGCCATACACATACCATAATGCGGTCATATTGTTCCTAGTTTCGTACTATGCACTAATACAAATAAAAGATTTTACAAGACGTTTAGAAAATCTTAACCATTCCCAGAGGAACGCTAGCTAGGTCATCACACGTCATCAATTCGAAGAGTTTTCTACCAACTCGTGGTTATAGTTGTCGATATTTTGCACATCTCCTCCTAAATGTCACGTTTTTTTTTTTTATAACGGAGGGTAGTTTTGATGAAACTTGCAACCGTGGCTGCACAACAAGAAAGAGAACTAGGACTATTTTGCATAAAACTGATATCTAAACCTTCTATATGGGAAACCCCCACTTAGGAGTTCTACGGGCTGTGGTTAAGCCACGTCACCGAAACTCCTTCCTACACTTCGCATTCATTCCCCGCCCGTCATCCAGCGTCTGCGCGGCCGTCCCTTGACGTTCCATGCCCTCTTCGCGTTTCATGCAAGAACAGATAAAACCCATGTTCCCTCCCGTTATTGCGGCAGCCACCTCCTGCGGCTCAAAAGGACTACATGCATCTAAAAAAAGAAACACGTCATTAGTTTAAACGCGTAATTATTGCACATGCACCCAGCCTCCAGCTGATCCACCTACGCACGCCGCCGTCCGTGCATGAAAAAGACCAAAAAGGAAAACAGAGGGTCTCCCTCCCATCCGCATTCACAGCTGAAGTAATTATTCATTCCCGATCCCAAAAACTAATACATGAAATGAACAATCATTTTTGTCCATTGTTCTTCTCCTGACTATTCCACTGCCCGACTGACGGGTTGCTGTCCCTTTTTAAACCGGCGGGCTGAGCCATCCTGCGAGGTGCGACGGCGTGAAGATGGTGGCAGCGAGTCGAGCGGCTCCTGCAGTTCGCTCACCTACTTCACAAAGGGAAAAGAAGATGATTCATTGACGAGGTGAACGAGAGAGAAGCCGCATACTACTGTGGACGATAAGAGGCATGGTTCAATCATTTCTTTCATTTTTTTCCAATTTTTGTATTTAGATATGTAAATGTAAAGTTATTCGAGATCTTGGTGTTGGGAAGAGGACATGCAAACATGCAAAATCAGGATAAAAAGGCAAATTAAGTTAGATGTGAACCCATTTGCTTTTTTCTGGTATGAACACTGTGCCACTTAATTCTTCGGGTAGAAAGAATCCGACTGATATAGTTAGACCGCGTTCTATGATTCTTATTTCGTATAGTTTTCGCATAATTAATATCTGAATCCATCAGTATTTTCTCTTGGATACCCCAAAGAACGCTAGCGGAGAGTCCATCTAGTATTCAAATGCGTTGCGGCCAACTATTTTGGCTAAAGCGTCGTCGGGTAAAACTCCTTTTTCCCTTAATACAATACGTGTCATTAGACACGCTTTCAAAAAAAAAAAAAAACCCGACATATATATACATGCACAGATCGATCGATCCATCCATGCAAAGCGTACTACCTCTGTCATGACCCGGAAATAGGGCCCGGAAGGGCAGGCCAGCGGGCGCGGCGCCGCCCCCGTGGGCTCGCGGCATCCCGCCGCCTTCCCCTCCTTTCCGCGGATTTTTCGGCAATTAATTCGGGAATATAGGAGGAAAGTACCTAGGATTATCTTTTAGGCGTTTTGGTGTGCAAGGGGCTATCTCATCTATAAGGGAGACCCTTATTAGAAAATAAATAAATAGGATATTGAAAGGTCCTAATGGCTAGAGGGGGAGGGGGTGAATAGCCTATTAAAAATTCTACAAACAACACTAAGCAAGACGGTTAGTAAATAAGGCGGCGTAGCGAATAAGCAAATGCTTCAAACTAATTACGCAAGCCTCCTAGCAATTCTAGCAATTCTAATGTCTCTAATCACAAGCAATGGCTAGGTTGCTAAGTTTACTCCCTAGGTGGACAAGATACACTAACTAATTCTACCACTAGGATCTAACAAGGCTAAGCTAACTAAACAAGCTACACAACACTAAGCACCCTAACAAGATATACTACGAAGGTAATGCAAGAGGTGCTAGAATACAATACCACCGGTGTAGTGTATCGAGGTTGTAGCCAATCACCGTGATCACCAAGAAATCTCCAACGAGCAAGAACAAGTGACACGATGATTTTTACCGAGGTTCACGTGCTTGCCCAAGACGCTAAGTCCTCGTTGTGGCGACACACTCACTTGGCGTGTGCTAAGCTTAATGGCGGTGCCAAAACTCCTATGGGCGCTCAAGCAAGCGATCACAAGAGAGGGTCCAACAAGCCACGAGCAATCCACTAGTGCTCCTTTCACGAATCTCCCACGGGGTAAGGAACGACCCCTCACAATCACCACCGGTGTGGCCTCAAACAAGCTCCACTTGAGCTCAACACCGCCTCTTGCTCCAAGCCGCTAGGGAACCGGGCAAATTCCCAAGAGAAACAAGAATCCCGCGGCTTCTCCAAGGATGAAGTGCTCTAGATGCAACCAAGCAATGCAATGCACTTCTATCACTCTCAATCTCACCAAGAATTCGAGTTAGAGTTGGGGAGATGAGTGGAGAGGAGTATCAAATGCTCACTAGTAAGTTGGAAGCTTCAAATGTGCAAGAGAGCCCTAAGGAACCAGCCAACCAAGTATATATATGGCTCCTCTCGAAATGGAGCCGTTGCTCCAAAAATTTGCTCTCTGAGGGGTGGCCGGGGCGCACCGGCCGGAACCACCGGCCGGGTCGATCCACGAGTCCGGTCACTACCGACAAGCAATGGGCCCACGGCGAAGCGGCTTCCTCCGCGCGTCCGGTCGGCGCTTCCGGTCGGCACCGGAAGCTTCGGTCCGGCTTCGGTCGGCAGCGTCGGTGAAATCGGCGAAACATGCTCTACGCGGGGCGCACCCACGGGCGTCCGGTCGAGCGGCGTGCTTCCGGTCACCACGTCCGGTCGGGCATTTCAAATAAGTGTTCTTCATCTTGTTGTAAGCCCTTTGCTTCAACCTTGCTTCGCCTCTTGCCATAAGTTGCCAACACGTCCAAGATAATCACGTTATCACCAATGTTAGCACGTCGATAAGTTAGGCAAGATCGAAGTTAGTGCTCTCAAGTCCTAAATGCAATATGCAAGTCGATATGGACCTAGAAGCACTTCATGCAAGGATTGTCGCGGCATCCCCTCTTGATAGTCGGCTATCTATCCTATAATGTGATCACACGCTCTATCGTGTCTTGATCACGAAAGGAAAAACCCTATCAAGTATACCTTTGCCTTGATCTCGGGTTTCTCTCAAGCCGATCACCCGAGCTTGGCGATCCATCAAGTCCACCGACATTGTCCATGTTCATGATCATCATGCTCCTTGTCATCCACCTAATCCTTTCTTAAGTCACACACTTAGAGCAAAGGATTAGTCCACAAAATGTGTCATCAATTTCCAAAACCAAACATGAGATTTCAGATATATACTTGTAAAAGGTATTCCAATCTATAAGGAAACCTTTAGAGATTGCTTGAGATACAAGTCCCACTAGCGGGCTATAAAAGTAAGAGGTCTGTAATCTTTGGGGCAACAAGCAAATAAAGAAATTTATCCCTATCTCTTGCTCCTCCTCTCCCGGCCCCCCCCCTCCCTCGCCGTTTACCGCCGGGGGGCCGTCGCCACCCCCCCCCGCCCCCGCCCCCCGCCGCGCCCCGCCCGAGGCGCGGCCACGCCGCCGCCTCTCATCACCGCCACCACCATCGCCGCCGTTCCCATCTCCTCCTCCCAATTCCCCAATTCACGTGTCGGTTCGGCCCAATCTAGGCGGGACGGCGGTACCGTATCCGGAGACCACTACGATCCACCTACCACCATAGGCGCCCGAATCGAAGAAGGCTGGCAAGAACTTGGGGGGGAGTTCGCCAAATTCAACATCGGGATGGACACGATCAAGGATAAGCTCTCCATCCTCTCGGCGACGATCCAGCGGCACTCAAAGCGCCCGTCAACGGCTCCATGACGCCGAGATTGCGATGAAGGCGATGTTGGAGACAAGCGGCCCGCGACTTCATCAAGAAGCGGACCGATGGCAAAAGCGAGAACCCGGGGCGATCAAGTCACGGCCCGGCTGATCAGGAGAACCTGATGAAGGGCTACTTGGGGCGAAGGCGCGCCAGCCAGGGCGCCGCCATCGGGCGCATCGCGCCCCCCCTCCTCCCCCCTCTAGTCGACACCTTCCCGGCTCTCGCTCCCCTTTGCCAAACAAGCTGTCCTTCCCAACCTACGATGGCAAGGAGGATCCCCTCCCATGGATCAACCGCCGCGAACAATTCTTCGAGGGGACAAGGTACGCCCGACCCAGAGCAAGTCCGTATGCATCCTATCATCTCACGGGAGGAGCACGGCGAAGGGTACATGAGGTCATCACGCGGGAGAAACCGGTGGCGGATTGGGCGAAGCCGCCCAATACATCAACGAGCGCCGGCCTGGCGAACGGCGGAATCCGGCCTGGCGGCATCGGCGAGGAAAGACAGCACCGTCGATGAGTACACGGAGCGGTTCCTAGTGCACGTGGCACGTGCAGGCCACCTCGACGACAAGCAACGATGAACATCTACACAAAGAAGCTTGGGCGAACCACTCAAGACGGACGTCGAGATGCGTAACCCTAAGGACATGGAGGTTGCCATGTCTCGCCCCAGGCGTCTTTGCGGCGACTTCGCCATCCTCTACAACACAGGGCAAGCCGGCCGCGAGGCGAAGGCCGGGGCGCTTGCGCCGTGGCCCGGCGGCCGCCCCGGTGCACCCCCATCGGCAACAACGACTCGGCCTTTCAAGCGGGCGACACCGGAGGAGGCAGCCGGGCGGCGCCAAGGCTGGACTTCGCTTCAAGCGTGACGAGTCGTTCACGGGGTCACAAGTGCAAGCATCTCTTCGACATCACAATCTTCAACGACTACACCGGCGACATGATGAATGCCCCACTAGCGAGGCGTCAAAGAGGAGCCCGGTGATCCGAAGGTCCTCGTTGAGGACCCCACTCCTCCCGTACGTGGTGCTCATTCTCTCTACCTCGTCGGTATGATCTCGGGCACGGGGCGTCAACATCATCGTCGACTTCGGGAGTGGCGCACAACTACATCGACCCCGCGTGGTGACCACGGCGGGCCTCTGGACTCGGCCCGGTGCGTGTCGATCACCACTGGCACCGGCGCCACGTCTACATGCGGCGCCGCCACCTTCGGCGTACCACTCGCCTCGGCGCCCGGCACCTTCGACATCGATGCCTCGTCATGCCAGCGGGCGGCGGCGTCGGCGTCATCCTTGGCATGCCTTGGTTGGCAAGCACGGGGCGTGTGACATGGGACTTAGCGACCCACGAGCTGCGGTACTACGCGGCGGTTGCCCGACCCGTTCACTTCAGCCCCGCCGTAGGGCGCCCACGGCCCAGCTGCTTTTCAGTCGGGCATCTTCGCCCCGGCATCCGTGCGCTGCGACTCGGCAGGGAAGCGTTCAAGGCATGCAAGCGCCTTGGACCTCTCACGACACGTCCGCGGGAGTCTTCGTCCGGCCCCTACGCCCGGGCTACATTGCGGGGATCGGCACCTCGCGCCGCATCGCCCTCGGCGTCACCCGCAGGCGGCGCCAAGCGCCCGGCATGGACGCGAGGGCGGCCTCCTCCTCTTCGACGGCGATTCTACCTTCCGGCTTCCTCTCCATTACGGCCGGACTTGATGGAGGCCTTGCTTCGGGGCGGAGTTTGCGGGGCGAACTTCCTCGCCTTGGGAGCTTACACGGCGAAGCCAACCCAGCTGCACCGACCGCCATCTGTTGGGCGGCATATGGCCAGGCGCCACCACGTCGGCCCGGCCCGGTCGTCTTCCTCGGCGGCATGGATCGCCTCTTCCTCACCGTCGACAATGTCCACATCGACTCACGATGCGAGAGGGGTGTCCACCGGCTTTCGCCCTCTCTATTCGGCGTCGGCTCCTTCATGTGCGATGCGATGTTGAACACAGGGTGCTACTCCTCCTACTCGCCCGCGATATCACCATTTGGCGCCTGCTTCCGGCTCTTCGTCAACGCTCCACCCAATGAGCATTTCTTGTTCTGGAGAGCCCACCCCGCGACATGGTGCATCGGCGCCTTGAGGTGGGCGTTCCACGGGAGCTCTGGCGGCGGCCCGCCGTCGGGCGGCTTCTAGCGAGGGACGTCTTTGTTCACGGGTACATCTACCATGGCTACATCGGCAACCTTCACTACCTCACGGAGTTTGATCCTAAGTGAACCGGGGAGAACATGATCCTCGGGGAACCCAAAGATGCGGGGTCGACTTCGTCTGCGGGTTGAGCTTATTGTTCGAGGGGCGGCCGCTCTCCACCCGGGTGTGACGGAATGGACTTTCATCCAGCCAGCGAGGGCCGCCCGGTCGAAGGGGGAGATGTCATGACCCGGAAATAGGGGCCCGAAGTCTGCAGGCCCAGCAGGCCCAGCGGGCCGCCGGCGCCCGCGCCCCCTCAAGGCTCGCAGCCCGCCCCGCCCGCCTTCCCCTCCTTTCCGCGGATTTTTCGGCAATTAATTCGGGAATAAAGGAGGAAAGTACTTAGGATTATCTTTAGGCGTTTTTGGTGTGCAAGGGGCTATCTCATTTATAAGGGAGACCCTTATTACGAAATAAATAAATAGGATATGCTTGTAAAAGGTATTCCAATCTATAAAAAAACCTTTAGAGAGATTGCTTGAGATACAAGTCCCACTAGCCGAGCTATAAAAGTAAAGGGTCGTGTCTTTCGGGGCAACAAGCAAATAAAGAAATTTATCCCAATCTCTTGCTCCTCCTCTCCCCCGCGCCCCCCTCCCTCCCCTCGCCGTTGCCGCCGCCGGCCACCGCCACAGCGCCCCCACCCAAGCCCCGCCGCCGGGCGTGGCGGCTGTACCGCCGCCTCATCACCGCCACCACCATCGCCGCCGTTCCCATCTCCTCCTCCCAATTCTCCAATTCATGTGTCGGTTACGGCTCAATCTAGCTGGGACGACAATCTCCATCCCAAAATAAACGTAATTATTTGACTTTTAGAAAATATATTTGACCACTCATCTTATTTAAATTTTTTTTATATATTATAAAATAAATAAAATGTTATTACAATATCTTTAATGGTGTAATAAGGGGGTGTTTGGTTAGAATAGTCTTAGGACTTTTTAGACCTAGGGACTTTTAAAAAAAGTCCTTCTAAGAGAGTTTTTTTAGACTAATAGAGAAAAAATCCCTAAAAGTCCCTAATTGTTTGGTTTCTAGAGACTTTTTTTTTTTATTTCGGGGACTAGAAAGTACCTCAACCAAACAGCCCCTAAGTCATAATAAAAGTGGTAATATTTATTAAAAAAAAGTTAAATAAGGCGAGAGGCCAA
Organism: Hyparrhenia diplandra; assembly: GCA_015847255.1. Lineage (NCBI taxonomy): Eukaryota > Viridiplantae > Streptophyta > Magnoliopsida > Poales > Poaceae > Hyparrhenia > Hyparrhenia diplandra. The sequence continues at coordinate 18,400 of JADLZK010005195.1, read as the reverse complement.
ACACAGTTTTTACGATAGAAATATATTTATTTTAGGGCGGAAGGAGTATCGGACTATATCGATCCATCCATGCCGGCACGCGCTCGTACGTGACGAGATCGTTGCGACTTGTAGGAGCGGGGTAGAGTACGTAGTTTTCAATCATGCGTGCAGTCACACTTGTGTGCAACTCTCCAGCTTCCAGAGGTGTTGACCAGGTACCGGTACGTTTGTTCGCCAGTTCCGTCCAAAAGTCCTTGACTGGACTGGAGCTGATCGATCATTACGTACATACTAGATACTCCGTCCGTCCAAAAAAAAAACGACACTTTTGACTTTCGAAATTCATGTTTGACCGTGTGCCTTATTCAAAAAAATTTATACAAATTACAAAATAAACAAATCAATGTTAAAGTATCTTCAACGATAAAATAAGTCATAACAAAATAAATTATATTTATACAACTTTTTTGAATAAGGCGGATGGTCAAACCACGATTTCTAAAAGTCAAAAACGTCATTCTTTTTGGACGGAGGGTGTACGTATGTATATGTATATGTAGGTACGTTGAACATGGACAGGAACAGTATCACAAGCAAGCTAAGGAAAGATTCGGTCGTTCGTTCCACCCAGCCCCATCTCCATTATCTTATCTTATCTATATATCTACAACAAACAAACAAACAATAAATAAATACAAGAAGAAGGATTCTGACCCTATATATACGTATAAGAACAAGTGTACTATCAGCATCGTTGAAAATCATTCCAGCACTGCCCCCATAACTTCTATATATTGTGACTCTATCAAGTACGTACGTAATAACAGTTCACAAGGCCATGCCAGGAGACTTTTACAGGTCCCAAGTTTTACATGACTTCGTTTTTAATCCTTCTTGTCATCATCAGTCATTGCAATTATCAAATTCTTTAACTGATGAAATACTATGGCAGAGCAGCTTTCCCCTCATCAGAATCTTTGTTTTGCCACCTTCCACCTGCAGTTGACCAATGGTGACGGATCAACAAAAATATACATAGGAGGGGTGAAGGTGATCGTGATGCCTGAAGGGGGGTAAATTAGGCAACTTAAAATTCAACTTCTAATTATGGCATCTAACTCCACCTAATCAAAACCAATTACAATAAAAGTAAATTATCTATGTGCAACTATAGTTTTGCTAGGTGTGTTGCTATCTCTATCGTATAAAAGTGTTTTGCACCTTAAGTTTCAATCTTATCAATTAGCCTATCAACTAAGCTAGAAAAGGTAAATCAACAACGAAGGTAATGCAAATAATAATACGGAAGGTAAAGGTGGTAGAGATGCAAACTCCGTTGACGACTACTGATATTTTTTTCGAGGTATTGAGAAGCGCGCAAAACTTCCCACTAATCCTCGTTGGAGCCCCTCGCAAGGAATCCTCGCAAGGGCCAAGTTCACGATTCGGGTACCTCCGTGGATAGCCTTGGAACTTCCCCACGTGCAAGTAGGTCTCCGGCGTGCCCTCAAGCAAGCCTCTTCCGACTTTGGCAGTCCGGTAACTTTGGGATCTTTTAGAGAACATTGTTCTATCTAATGAGCTTGACACCTTTCAATGGAAATTACAAATGATCAGTGCTATTCTGCGGCTTCAGCATATGAGGCAATGTTCTTTGGCTGCTCCAAGCCGTTAGGAGCCAATGAACCCTGGAAAACAGCGGCGCCACCATGTGTGAAGTTCTTTATGTCACTACCGGAATCTGAATTGCCTTGAGGGTCGAAAACCGCCAAGGAAAGGGGAAAACCGCCAAGGAAACAATCCTTGACCAAAAACCGTCAAGCAAACACACTCAAGAATAGAGGGCAAGGGAAATTAGTTTCCTTGGCGGTTTTCGACACTCAAGGATGATTTCCTTGGAGGTTAGCCGCCAAGGATATCATGATCGACTTAATTTGCCAAATGGTCAAGGAAATAGTAGAACCGCCAAGGAAAGGTGTTTACTTGAGGGCCAACAACCTCAAGAAAATTATCTACACCGCCAAGGTAATAGTTGTTTCCTTGTCGACCATTGACCTCCAAGGAAATTGTAAACTTTCCTTGACTGCTATTGACCGCCAAGGTAATCATGATTTCCTTGACTGCTGGCCCTCAAGGAAATGCATACTAGAAACAAAAAAAATATTACAATAATAACTAAATTCAAAGGTTCTAGGCACTAAACTCAAGTGACGCATGCTTATATATACATTTATTTATTAATACATAGCACAGATTATAAGACTGTATCCATTACAATGTTTCATGATACATCCATACAAATCAATAAAAAAACAATATATAAAATAGCTTAGTGGAACAAGATATTACATACATAAATTCATTTTTCAGCAAAACAAAAAGATCAATCATGATTGCTACTTGACCAGATCACGAGAATCTTTAACCTGTAGCCATAAACAATGACAGGAAAGTGCATTAGTTCCAGTGAGGCAGTAACATCATACATGCATAATATAATTTATCAAGCACACAGGATCGAAAGGGAACACAATAGGCCATGCATTCTGGACAACAGTTAGCCCACATGCCATACAAATTCATAATTGTTCCTTTGCTCACACCAGACAAGTGCAGACATTAGTTACAAACTGAATAATCTCAGAAAACACTACATAGGTATGCATATGCATCACACTAAATTGTCGGGAAGATATGATTTAAGACAGATAAAGATGCAAGTTGAGATACCTTTGTTTATTTGTCTTTCTTCAATCTCTAGATCTTGTTAGCCTTAACCTGTTCACTTCTCTGTAATATATATAAAGAACCAACACCAAATCAGTTAATTAATAACTTATAGTTGTACTTAAATATTGTAACTAAACCCAGAAACAATGGTAAACATTTAGATACTAGTCATTACTAAAATAAATTCAAAAGTGAAGAAAACAAGTAACAAGCAACCATAGCATGGCACCTGATATACACTACTGCACTACTGCTCTATAGAATAGAAGAATTAGAAGCCTCAGAGGTTAGCAAAGCATAGCAAACCACCTTACTGCTTCAGGAATCTATATCAATAATCTCAATTTGCTCTTTAGCTAAACATCCAAAAATATAACTTTAAGTAGTGAATGAATTGAGATATTCAACAAGCTAATAACGTAGTTTATTGTTCACAGAACTACCACCCAAATCTGGTCACACAACAGCAAGCTTACAAGAGTTAAGATAGAAGATGGCATTTTTACCTCTGTCTAGTGACCTGATATATGGCAACAAGAAGAAAGGTGGATGGAAGAGTTGAACCCTTTAGTGCTTCCTTCTAAGCCTTTCTGCTCCTTGCTGCAATGAAGAAGAGATGGCAAATCTGAACTGAAGAGATGGCAGATCTAGACTGAATGAAAGTTTGGCAAGCAAAGTAACCCAAACCTTAAATCTTTCTAGCCTTTCTGTTCCTTTCTGCAACCAAGAGGTGAAGAGGGAAAGAGATGGCGTCAACTCCTTTCTGCAACCAAGAAAAAAAAACAGGAGATTGTAGTGCTGACTGCTGAAATCCTAGCACGGAGGGGAATGGGGATGCAGCGGCAGCACTGCTCCTGCAAGCATGTAATGAAGCTTGTCCATATAGAATTACTGAAACTAAACAAAGCTTATTTACTGAAGAAACAAAGAATTGATGCTATTGCTAACACGTCCTGATACTTGACTTGACTAGACTGATCTATGAAAAGCATCTCATCAGAAAGCAGAACACCAATCCATGAATCACCAGTGGGGAAACAAAATTAAGACGCACATAGATGTGGACTTGACTTGACTAGATGCAGATGTGCAGCGCGAGGGAAGGGGACGGGGATGAGAAGATACTAACCCGCTGGGTGCATATCACCGCACGGAGGCCGCCGGGGAGCCACGCCGCCCTTTCCCCAGCGCCACCGGGAAGCAGAGGGCGAGGCGGATGGGCACGGATCCCTCCCCGAGGATGCCCGCCTGAGAGCTGCTGGGCGTCGGAGCGGCGGCGGTCCGGGCGGCCGGCGTAGCTGCGGCCGTGCCGGCTGCGCCTCCGGCAGCGGCGCCCGGCGGCGGAGTTCGCCCGGCAGCGGAGTTCGCCCGGCGGCGCACACAGTTTTTTTCCCTCTCGGCTCTCACGCGTGAGTCCCCTGAGTCCTGAGCTGAGTACAATAATTGGGGAGGGACTGGGTTTGGCACTGGCAAAGTGCAGCGTTTCGTTTTGGCTTGGGCGCGCAGTCTCCCGCGCACCGTTGGGCCGCGCGGGAGCCTCCTAAATTTTGCTACGAACCAAAAAAATTTGACTCATTTGGGTGATATATAAATATAAAAATAAACTACTTTGTATTTAATATAAAAATAAAAATGTGGTCCTCAATATAAATATAAAAAATAAAATTACTTTGGACAACAAAATTTATATATGTCATTTCTATAATATTTTATATATTTAGGTGATGTTTGATTCTAACTACTAGCTAATTTCCTCTTTTTACTTTTCTCAATAATTATTAACATTATTTATATAAAATTGTTAAAAAAATTATAACCGGCAGCTAGTGCAAATAATATAGGACCAATGTAACGAACTAAATAGATCGCGATTGAAGTAATTGAGTTCGACATTCACTAAATAGATATGCCATTGAAGCAATTGATTTCAAAGTTCTCTTTTAACTCTTTACACCTTCACTACTACAATGGGCATATCGACCGCGAAGCATGTCTAGGGTTGGAGGGCCTCATTAGACAAAGCGTGCCATGGAGGGCGGCGGCCGCCCATTATGCTTGTTAGCTTGTCCGTGTTCGGCTGCGTCATTTCCCAAATGGTGGCCTGCTCATGCTTGTTAGTTTGTCCGTGTTCGCGGCGTCTCGGGCGACATCGCCCGGCGAGCGTGGTGGCGGCACCCTGCGCGACGGACCGATAAGCGCGAGCAAGCGCGTGTTACGGTGGCGTGGGTGGGCACTCGCGGTTGCTAGAGAGCTATCGCCGGTGCGGGCGAGCGCAAGAGGCGGGCGATGAGCGGTCGGCCGGTCGAGCATCGTGGCGATGTTGGGCCAAAGCCTAGCAACCCGAGGAGTCCAGAGTTAATTTGCTTGCTCACGGGTCGGATGTGAATTGAATGGTTGAGATGCCGATTGTAGAGACAAGTCATTTTGCCGATTTTGAGAGGATCTCATTCCCAATGGGCATATCGACACAAAACATGTCTTGGGTTGGAGGGGCGCCTAATTAGACAGGGCATGCCAATTGGAGGGAGGCGGGTTGTCCATCATGTCGCCAAAGGGAGAGGACGCTGCGGCGTCAAACTTTGCGTGCTTCCTAGGGTTTTTAACTCGAAATTAACATAAGATAATTATAATAATATCTAAACTTTGCTAGGTAAATCTATAAACTTGCATAACACAACATGGTTTTTGTGTATAATCTTTGCATAAAAAATTTCAAAGGATGTAAACTAATGGTCCTATACATTGTTAACAAATTGCTTCTCTCACATAGTTATGTAACTAGATGAGAGATATATCCCTTTGTGAACAATGTATAGTTCAAGTTTGTTAATATGAGTTGAAACTTTTATGGTAAGTTAATACAACCAAATTATGATCTCATGCCAAATTTTACGATTTTTAGAGACCATTACGATATTTATTATTATTTTTAAGTGGGAGTCTCCAAAAAACTTATAATTATTTCATTGGGTGCTAACCTCCAAGAAAATTAAGTAACCCTCAAGGATATTATAATTTACTTGGCGGTTTGGAAGAACACCCAAGGAAATTGACAATTTTTTTACGGTCACAATTAACTGATCAAGGAAAGAGCCATTTCTTTGGTCGTTTCAAAAAGTGCACTCAAGGAAATAGGTACTTTCCTTGGCGGTAGTTGTAATCCGCCAAGGAAACTCTGTAATACCTTGGCGGTTTACCACAACCGCCAAGAAATATATATTTCCTTGTGTGCGGTCACCACCGCCAAAGGAAACTACCCTTTCCTTGGCGGTTTCATTTTGGCACTCAAGGAAATTTCCGGCCGTCAAGGCTATTCCGCATTCTCGGTAGTGTGTGGCTGGTGTTGCATGGAAGGTGTTGGACAGCGGCTGGCGCTGTCAACATGGACTGCAGGAGTCGACACTTGCATTATTTGTGACCAACAATCAGAAACCATGGAGCATCTCGTTTTGGGATGCTATTTCAGCAGGGAGATTTGGCATATATGGCTTTCAAAGTTGCATTTGTTGGGTGACATCGTCGTTGAGGAGGTGCCAATTATGTGCCGGTGGCTTAAGGCTAGGAAGCGGGTCTAGAAGGTCCTTCGAAGGGGCTTTGACTCCTTCTTCTTCTTAGTGGCATGGTCGCTTGTGGAAGGAATGCAATGCGCCGGACCTTCAACGGAGTCGCCTCGTCGATCCTGCAATGTTTGCTGTGATCAGGGAAGAGGCTGAGGCGTGAAGCTCGGCAGGCTACAAGTAGCTTGTTGTGCTGTTGTCCGTCTTGTAGTTGTTGCCTCTGTTCGATGCTATGCTTTTTGTGCACATTGTTTCGTTATGTAATTTCATCTTCTTTTCAATGTTGGATCCCTTGTACGGTAACCTCATGTTACCGGTAGCTGTCCTTTTGAGGTGTAAGCTCTCATGTTTCAAACTCTTTCTTCTAAATGAAAAACACACTTGATTGTGATCGAAAAAAAGGCTCTTCCCGATGCTCTCGCCATCTTCACTAATAAGCTTCCGACAATTGCCGTGGGCCTTGTTCCCTTCAATATCTGGGTGGCTACGGGCTTGGTCCCAACTTCATGCCTTGGACTTTGCTTAATTCTTGGTATCTTTCATTTTGCTTATTATATGAGACTACAAAATAAACACTTGAAAATTCATTAGTCTTATTTGGTCATTCAAATACTAAAATCCATACTAAATAGGTTGAGGTCCATTTTCCTTAAAGGGGGATGAAGTAAGACAACTAGACGCATAACACAGACATAATTTTGTTATGCTCCATACAAGATCAGTGCGCAAATTAGTCCAAAGTTGTTTTATGTGAAACATACAATGATTTGAGTGTGGATTGCTATTTTTTTTTTTTTAAAAATGACATTTTGTGTTGATTACAAATGACATTCTCGATTAAAAATATCAGTGTCAAAACAGTCAATCAACCTAACATGGACTAAATTAAACATAATTTTTTTGTGCAATCTTATCTTTTGCTCCATCACCCCTGTCTGTTATCTATATAGAACAAACAAATAATCAAATACAAAAAGAAGGATTCTGATCCCATATATATGCGTATGAGAAGAAGTGTACTATCAGCAAAGTTTTAATCACTTTTGGCAAGTGCAGTGTGAAGAAGTGGAGGATGAGAATCCAACTGTTCTGTATACTGATGAATGATCATATAAAAGTTATCTACTACACGCGACATGGAATAATTAAAGCCAGGGAAAAAGTTTTATTCGTTTACGTCATCATTTCGTCTAGAAGAATATATATCCATGATGACTTGAGGTCGAAGCATAAGGGAATAATTTCCAGTGGAGTGTACAGGCAATGGAATATATTATGTACGTGGATTGCGATTTGAATGCCAGTCTAGTGCTTCATCCAGAAATTAAAGGGAGTTGCAATGTTTCAGGTGCCTGAATTTTCAGTCACAACCAAAGAACCACCAACTACTGTATACATAATCAAAAGGATAATTCATAACTTTTTTTAGCGACCTCAAATATAAGAGAAGTGAAAATTTAAAGTGGAACTCAATAGGCCACGTACAAAGATATGGATAGGGAGGTTTGGACGAAGGTCATACAATGGGAATCTGAATTCGACGCCCTGGTGTCCTGTGCCTCTCGATCGGCCAGGATCCTACGTGAAGAAATGGGAAAGATTTGGTCCGTTTGGGTATTGCCCGAACGAGCTACCATTGAATTGAACCGTTCTTGGCAATTTCAGTGCCCCCTTAATTTCATTACTTGATGAGTTCATGGGGTAGGATCCTACTATACTATCCAGTGTATCCAAGTACCTATTTCTGGGCCGGAGTGCCTTCTTCTGCCTCTAGCAAATTGTGATCAGCACAATAGAAGGATACGATTTTGGCAACGGTACTGATCGGAGTTGGAGAATCTGGCATGTGCCAACCTGCAGATTGTGCATTGCAACGACCGATCGGAAATTGTGCCTGTGCTTGTGCTTGGGCAGCTATATTAATTCGCCGAATGATCGGGATGATAACAATTTGCTAGCAGCAGTGTAGAATTATTATTGGACGTCAACGTCAGCTGCTCTCAGCTTACAACACCCAGACTTATTCACTTCAGACTGCCGCGAACGGACGGCGACGGCGATGCCATCGATCGATCACACGACGCGGCGGCAGATGGTGACGCCGTCGGCGATGGCGAGCTGGCAGACCTCGACGCGCGGGTCCGCCGCGAGGCGAGCATTGAGGTCGCGGACGGCGGCGCAGATGCGGCGGTCGTGGTCCGACATCGGCGCGTCGGGCGGCAGCGCCACGGTGCCGTCCCACAGCGTGTTGTCGTACACGACGGCCCCTCCCGCCCGCACCAGGCGGAGCAGCTGCTCGTGGTACCGCACGTAGTTGAGCTTGTCGGCGTCCACGAACGCGAAGTCGAAGGCGCCGTGGTTGGCCCTCGTCGGCGAGCAGCGCGTCCAGGTGCTCCAGCGCGGGGCCTTCGCGGAAGTCCACCTTGTGCGCCACCCCGGCCTTCTCGATGATGGGGCGCCCGGAGCTCGTAGAACTCGCGGCTCACGTCGATGGCCACGACCCTGCCGTCGTCGGGCAGCGCGAGCGCCGTGGCAAGCAGCGAGCAGCCGGTGAACACGCCCACCTCGATGGCGTTCCTCGCGCCGCTCAGCTTGATCAGCATCCGCAGCAGCTGTGCCTCGTCCGGGGCGTCGCCATCATCCTCCTGCGATCGCACACATACAGGCGGTTACAGAGCGAGAAGAAGATCGAGCAGGCAGGAGCTCTGCATAAAGCTGCGTCGTCGGCGTGGCAGCACGTACCGCTCGTGCTTGTTCGTGAGGAGACGCAGCTCGCGCATGGACTCCGGCTCGTTCGGCAGCACCGTCGTGTCCAGGATGTACTGCACGCACCGCGATCGGTCGCCGGCGGCGACGACGACGTCACACGTCAGTGTAACAAAACTTAACCATATGATCATTGAAAAAGAGACGACGACGACGATGCTTGTCGCGTGATTTCATTACCTTGTATAGGGCTTGGCTCTTGAGCAGCGTCTTGTTGCTGCTGTCAGTGTTGCTGTGGACGTCCGGGATGCTGCTGCCGCCGCCGGTCACCATGCCGGGATCCATATCACCGCCTCCTCCAGCTATAGCGGCCTGCCCAGAATGCCTTGTTGTCAATGTTGTGTATATGTATATAGACCTTATCGCCGTCGATAGAAATGGTGTGCTGGATGCCACAAACTCCTTGGTTCCCATTTTCAAAGCATGGTCTCTTTGGGCCCTAGTATAGATAATGATGCATGGTTTGTCTGTTACAAAAGGGGCAAGAATGCCTTGAAGAGTGGTGAATAGAGCAAATACTAGGAAGTTGTGCTTGACTTTTCATATGATTTTACCATATGAGTGAGATTGAGAATATAGTGAAAATTACTAGATCATAATCACTATATATATCATATGCGTAGCTTTGCCCATGACGGCGGTTTTATGGTTGCCCTGCTAACAATGCCTTGTTGTCAATGTTGTGTGTGTATATACAAAACCTTATCGTCGTCGTCACAAATGGTGTGATGGATCATCGATGCCACAAACTCGTTGGCTCCCATTTTAAAAGCCTTTCGGTGCTCGCTACACGCCGTACACTCCACGTACTGGTAGTTCTCTATGTGTATTTATACATAATAATAGTCTGTATCTATATTTGTATTTGTATCTCTATCTACATCTATCTAGAGGAAAATTTTCGCAGTCCATCCATTTTTTTTTTTGTTGCATCCTTTTTTTTTTTTTTTTTTTGTCGTCTCCCTTTAACTACTGGTGAATACAGAGTTTCTTTTGTCTGGAATTATATATGATCTAGCTGGGAAGGAAACTTTTGCGAACAGGAACAGTAATCGATTGGCCATGTCATCGCGACATGCTCCTTCTAGAGAGAGGTATGGTTCCACTTCTTGCAGGCGCTCCGCATTCAGCTACCGACAGCGGCACCTTCTACACTAAGCTGGTGGCGATGCGTGCGTTCCACCTCTATCGGGGATCATCAAAACTCTGGCATCCTGGCTGTTGTGGAAAGAACGAAACACGAGATTATTCCAAGAAGCAACGGATCCGGTCCCCGAGTTGCTGCAACTCATCAAGACGGAGGCTGATCAAGGATTAGGGCCAGATCAAAGGGCATGGAGACGCTAGCGAAAGGCTAGACATACAGTCGATGGTTATTAGGAACGTCAATATAGCGAAGATGTAATCTCTATGGAAAACTAATGCCGGGAGCGGAACTCTGGTAATCCGAACTATTTCTCGTTCTAACACAATGATATGCACAATCTGGCAAATTCGAGAGAGATAAAAAAAAATCTGAAGCTAGAAAAAATTGTTTCTCACAGGAGAAAACATGAGCTGGATTTGGAGCTAAAGGTATGTCCATGTTCTAAAAATATAAGACCATGTGTCCCTGTACTCAGTGTTCACATAGATATTTTTGGACATGTTGGTAGTATCTGATTCTTTTGTTTTTTTTTTCTTAACGATGAAGGTGAGGGTTGCAGATACCTCAACTTAGTTTGCACATATGATTTACCGTTCCAGTAGGTGTCTCCCTCTATGCCAAAAAAAAAAAAAAAAAAAATTGAATTATTGCTTGGTACAATCACTCTTGCGGCACACGGCACGACACGAGACGACGTCGTCGGTGCGCCGTGCGTACAAACAGTTGAGCTGACAGGTTCCTAATCCGACCATGATGATAAGACGGCCGGGTCGGACAAGCGTGACTGCCGCAAAAACAACAGCTGCGCTCTGTAAGGCGGCGGCTCTTTCCTTCCTCTCCTCCTCCTCTGTTCCATGGTCCAAGAACTCGCCAGCCCAATAACGACCCATATGAGTTTCTTTGCAGCCCGATCGCCCCGTTCAAAGAAATCCACCTCTTCTTTCTTTGACCATAAGGCGTCCGAATATATAATTTATAAATATTATAATGTATAAACATGTTTACTTTTTGTGCCATATCGCCACGTGAGAAGAGTTATAACTCGTAGGAGGCAATAAAACTAGCCAAGGGCAAACCATGTAACTCATACCTCTCTCGGCCTTTTGGCTAAGAGATCAAGTGTAGTATCTGTTCTTATTGATTTAATATCCGATATATGAGGCACCGCTTCACAAATGATATGAAATCTATTTTTGTGGGGAAGGAATCATAAAGGGTAATACTAGGATTCCTTAGGCGTTGCTCAAGTGTTGCACATCTTGAGCTTGTGCACCCCAACCAAATCAATTTTTAACATCTTTGTATTTAATTTATAAACATAGTAAATTTTTTTTTTTTTAGATCACGCCCGTAGCGTGCATTTCATTAAGAAGAAAGAGTTTGACATTCAAGCACACACCTAGCACTACTACGGATCTTAGCCGCCAACGATTACATTGATAAACTAATTTGCGACACAAACAGCAACAAAGGGAACTTTGCTACTAGACGACGGATGTGTAGCCCAATCAGGCCTCGTCCTCCCCATGCCAGTCAGATTCAAGTTCATGGCTGACACATCAAAACCTCCCTTAAGCAGAATTTGAAGACGACGTTGCTTCCTGCTGGACATATCTCCCTTGAAGGCGAAATTGAATTTCTGCACTAACTCGGGTCCGGTGTGTCCTCTGTCACCTGCACCCCAATTTTCTTCAGGAGGACCCTCTGCGCTTGCACTGTCATGTTCGCCGCCCTCGGCTGTCGGGCGATAGGCCGCTACGCCCGAGGGAGAATTGCTCCGGCGATTTAAGCGCGCCCCGGCCCGGGCCGATCTGATGCGCCAAAGGGAGGCAAACCTCCGCCCGATGTGCCTTAGCCCCGGGGTGATAGCCCGGTCCAAACGATGGCCCCGGTGACCACCGTTAGACTCCAACTCATCTTCGTGAGGACAGCGGAGGTGGCTCGGAAAGGCACCGACACCCCTCCAGTGAGGTAACTTCGACCCCTGCGTCCGATTGTAAGATCTCGGACATCAGTCCCCGCCGCGAGGGCGGGAGAGCCGGCGCACAAAAGCTCTCCCAAGGCGATGTCCGCCCACCCATCCACCATCCCAACATCGGAGTACTTGGCCCCCGCGAACTCTCCACCAGCGCTCTTCGCCCACCCGTCATTGTGTCGCAAAAACCCAATGATCGCAAAGCAAGCTCTGCCTCCAACAAAGATTGGGTCCGGCAGCCTCCAAGCAAGGAGTTCGGTCCAGCATGACGAGCTCAGCCTCACCAACACCATCGGAACATGCCCACCACCACCATCTTCAAACCCACAACGGGTGAAGATCGACCCTGAAGGGAGTCCTCGGTGACGTGGTACTTCGAGGAAAGGTGCGCGAGAACCTCCTCCGTTGAGACGGAACCACCCAAAGGCGACGAGGACGAGGGAGGCGTGTGCAACTGGGATGAGCTCATCATACCGAGATGGCGAGGACCGAACGGCAGGTCGTCGCTGTGGTGCTGCGGCTGCGACCCAAGCTCCGACGCCGGTAACTGGTGTACGCGAGGGGCGACGATGGAGCCGGCGCATGATCCGGAGGTGTGTTTGTCGGCGCGGTCCATCATGACCGCAGGGGCCTTCCAACTACGACCCCAGGTGCCGCTGGTGGTTGAGGCGGCGACAAGGCACGCCGGTCCACCATGACGACCTGCCATAGGGGCACTCACGGCCTCCAGCCATCGAGGGGCGAAGGCTTGCACGCCAGCGAGCGACCACGCTTGCACGCCCTTGCATGATGACCAATATCCCGGCAGCGGAGGCAGCGGGGTGAGGAGTGACACTGAGCGGCAATGTGGTCGGGCGATATGTCATTGTGGTTTATTTCAAACAAAAGCTCATACGTACGTTACCTTAAAACCAAAAAAAAAACCATGATATATCTTCAGATATGCCTGGCAACGCCGATGTGAGTATGTCATTGATTCAATCCTTTTAAACCCAACTAATCGGTACTCCTAACCGTGTAAGTAGTCAACAACTAGTCAACTCATGACAAAATATACACTACAACGACAATTATATTTAATTTATACTTATGAATACTTTTAAATTAAGCTTTTGTTGTTATAAATTATATGAGGAGAAATTAACGGTTAAAAATATGAGATGGACGACTACAGCGTGTCAAATTGCTGTTTATATTTTCAAAATGCAATAGTATTCTCTTTGTGCGGTTGGTAGTTATTTTTTTTGGGTATTGTCGTGTCGAGACTATGAATTTCACATCAATCCTATAAAAAACCATAAAGACGAGTTAATTTTCAGAAAAAAAAATAGCAAATGAGAAAAAAAAACATATTCTAAGAGCAACTCCAACATTGCTATCTAGTAAAATAAACTACATATTTCTCTGTTTAGTAGTCACCCATTTTCTAATTGACTAATTGAAAGGTCCTAATGGCTAGAGGGGGGTTGAATAGCCTATTAAAATTTCTTGCAACAACACTAAACAAACGGATTAGACAATAAGATGACGAAGCTAAATAAGCGATGCTACACGCTAGCTATGCAAGCCACAATTCAATTCTATTGTCTCTAATCCACACAAAGGCTATGTCTCTAATCTTACTCCTAGGTGAACAAGCAAGTCTAACTAGATTACCACTAGGAGCTAAACAAGACTAAGCAACCTAGCAACACTACACAAGATATCAACGTAAATACACGAGGAGGAGGTGTTTGATATACCGACGTCGATGTGTAGAGGTGGAAGCCAATCACCGTGATCAATATGAAATCTCCAACGAGCAAGAATAAGATTGACACGATGATTTTTACCGAGGTTCACGTGCTTGCCGGCACGCTAGTCCTCGTTAGTAGCGAAACACTCACTTGACGGTTGCTAAGCAATGGCGGTGCCAAATCCCCCCGTGGGAGCTCAAACAAACGATCACAAGAGAGGGTCCAACAAGCCACGAGCAATCCACTAGTGATGCCTTTCGCGTACCTCCCGCGGGTAAGGCTCAACCCCTCACAAGTCCACCGGTGTGGCCTCGAACAAGCTCCAATCGAGCTCAACACCGCCTCTTGCTCCAAGCCGCTAGGGAACCGGGCAAATTCCCAAAAACAAGAATCCCGCGGCTTCTCCAAGGATGAAGTGCCTCTAGATGCAACCGATGATGCAATGCACTTCTATCACTCTCAATCTCACCAAGAATTCGAGTTAGGGATGGAGAGATGGGTGGAGAGGAGTCTCACAAGCTCAATAGCAAGTTGGAAGCTTCAAATGTGCAAGAGAGGGGCATGAAACCGGCAAAACCCATATATATAGCCCCACTCACGAGATAGAGCCGTTGGCCTTCAAAAAGTGCTCTCAAGACCGATCGGCCCGGGCACCGACCGGACTCACCCGACCAGTCCGGCCCGGGTCCGGCCATCGCTTCCGGCCGCTACCGACAAGGGTCGGGCCACGGCCGGGTCGCGCTTCCTCCATGCGCGTCCGGTCGACGCTTCGGCCGAGCACCCGGAAGCTTCCGGTCTAGGTTCCGGTCGTGGCGTCCGATCAATTTCAAGCTGCGAGAAGCTCTCGCGACGCGACCGGCCGGAACCCACCGGTCGGGTGCGTCCGGCCGAGGCCGAGCGTCCGGCCACCCCGAGACGCGGACTTCTTCATCTTTTTTTCTTTGCTCTTTGCTTCAAACTTGCTTCGCCTCTTGCCATAGGTTGCCAACACGTCCAAGATGATCACGTTATCATGCATGTTAGCTCGTCGAAAAGTTAGGCAAGATCGAAGTTAGTGCTCTCATTGTCCTAAATGCAATATGCAAGTCAATTGGACCTAGAAGCACTTCACCAAAGGATTGTCGCGGCATTCCCTCTTGATAGTCGGCTATCTATCCTATAATGTGATCACACGCTCTATCGTGTCTTGATCACTAAAAGGAAAACCCTATCAAGATACCTTTGCCTTGATCTCCCGGGTTCCTCTCAAGCCGATCATCGAGCTTGACGATCCATCAAGTCCACCGACATTGTCTATGTTCATGATCATCATGCTCCTTGTCATCCACCTAATCCTATCTTAAATCATACACTTAGAGCAAAGGATTAGTCCACAAGTGTGTCATCAATTTCCAAAATCAAACATGAGATTTCACTAATTTGCTCTCAGACTCCAGTAATATTACCTAAACTAATCCTATTAGAGAATGACATGTGGTCATGTGGGCCCTATGTCATATTCTCTTCTATCTTCTTCAGCACTGAAACCCCAAACCATTCTCACGATCTCTAAGTCTCCAAGCCCCCCTCGTGACCTTCTTTTCATGCCTCCTCGCCGGATTCGGAGGCGACTTGAGGGGCTGGTGCATAGGCTACTGGCGGCGACTAGCTGCCATGGAGGATGATATAGGCATGAGGCGGAGGCCACCCTAGGTGAGATGGCGAAGCTGCTCCCACTCGTAGCCGTGCGGCTAGGGTAGTCAAGGTTGCGCTGCCTCAAGCTGCTGGAGTTATTCTCGAAGCGCTGGTCATGTAGTCCATCGTGTCGCGCCAATGGGAGGATACACCAGCCGGACCAACAACAATGAAGACAAGTTCAACAAGGGAACGAGCGAGCATAAAATAGATAGTCACTTTTGTTGGGCCAATAGAAGTGGGTAGTGGAAGGAATTGTAACCCACCCCCTAGCGGCTTATGGGTAAGGATGGCGGTGGATCGGGTTCGGGGGCGGATATCTACGAGTTTCGGGTCATGTGGGTTTAGGTTTGGTGATGAATTTTAACCCACGTTTTGGGTTCGGGTTCGGGTTTGGCTTTGGGTTTAGTTTTCCACCCATAGATATCCAATGGATATTCGAAATCTATTATTTGGAACTAAAATTCATGTTTTATAATATGTTAATAATAACTTCTTTACTTCGATTATTAAATTTATTCAAAGTTGACTCATGAAAATATTTATTATTTGTTGCCTCTTGTTTATATATGTGAATATGTGTATATATATCTACGGGTTTCGGGTATCCGCGCGTTTGGTTTTGGTGATGGATTTCAACCTGAATCGTTTTGGGTTTGGGTTTCAATTTCGGGTTTCGGTTTTGCGTGCACGGAGACTCCACTCGACCCGTTGCCATCCTTACTTATGGGAGCAACATCTCAGTGTGCTCAGCGACCCCAGCTGCTTAGGGGGAGAGGCGGCATTGGAACTGCTTGTGGAGCACTAAGCCGACAACGTCACGGATTGTGCAGTGCGGGAATCATCTCTGCAAGAGGAAGGTTAGGCAACCAATGGCCATACCAGAATGTTGAGCTGCGGTCGTCTCCTGCGACCACCGTGGTGATCGCTCTTATGCAGGGAGGTGATCACAGAGTGCAGTCTAGTGTGGGTGGTGACGAGGCCGCCATGGAGGGTGGACATGTCGATGTTGTGCCTGGCCTGGTTTGTCAGGCCGTGTCTGTCGGGGTGGAGTTGATGGAGGAGCTTGAGCAAGAGGCCGGTGTTCCGGTGTCAATGTGTTTGATCCCTAGCCCGTCGTCTTCCTTGTCTTGGCACACCCTCTCCCACGCCACCACACACTTGTGCTCCACTTCTTGCCCCTTCGGAGCCGTGCACGCTAGGCATCGAGCCGCCACAACACCCGAGGGAGATCCATGGCACCATACATGTCGTAGGTAGGTAGCCCATCCGGGACGAGTTGATCAAGATCACTCTCCCCGCCATGCTTAAGGATTGCCTTCCACGTTCCTAGGTAGAGTTCCACCACGGCGATTAGCGGCGCAAACGCGGACAATGGCAACTTGATGTTGGACGGGGGTAGGGCCGAGATATGTTTGCGGGAACGTCCCTTGCTTGCACTACGGTGGTCGATGAAGGCTTGAAGTCCACATCCGGGCGCATGCATCGGGGTTATCGTGCTTTTTCCCAAAGTTGATCTTGAGACCCGTGCACGAGGAGAACACGCCCGAGTTTGCTTGATAAAGGTTGTCCATGTCGCCCGGACCCGATGATGATCGTATCATCGCATATTGGAGGACCAGGGCACCTCCGCTCATCGAAGAGGTGCTTGATGCCCGTCTTGCTTTGATCATCATTTGTAGGACGTCTATGACCGGGGATGAAGAGATAGGGGAGAGTGTGTCCTCCTATCTCGAGGCCTCGCTTGCGGGTGATCCGGGGGTCGGGGATGTCGTTTACCAGCACCACCGACCGGATGTGGATAGCGGCCGAGCATCTAGTCGCACGGGCGGGGAGCTGGGGGGGGTGGCAAGCCTAACGCCTCTCGACCAAGATGAAGAGATAGGGGAGAGCGTGTCATCCTGTCTCAAGTCTCGCTTGTAGGTGATCCAGGGGCCGGAGATGCCGTTTACTAGCATCACCAACCTGGATGTGGATAGCAGCCGGAGCATCCAGTCGCACCGGAGCTGGAGGGAACCACAAGCTTGCAAGACTTTGATTAGCCTGTCCTAGTTGACGGAATCAAAGGGAATCAAAGGCTTTCGTGAAGTCCAGTTTGATGGTCAGCGTCGGGGCGCGCCGTTTGTGGCAGGGCTAGACCAATTCTGTGGCCGGCATAAAGTTTTCCGAGATCGCATATACATTTTGCTAGCAGCTGTTGTGTGTGTGTGGATATGTAACGAGACATGAATGGTTTGAATAAAAAACACAGTTAGGAGGGGAACATTCTCTTATGCTTGACGCAATGAAGTTCTAAAAGGTTTTAAAATAAAACTATCATTTACTGTGTAGTTTCTCTTGTGCTGGCCTTGATTGAGTATGTAATGAGATGTAGGGAGTTTTATGGCCATAAAGGAATACTTTAGATGTACAGTCCATGTAGAATGGAGCCTGATGTTCTGGATACGTTAGCAGTCACCATACAGTTATATATCAGCATTAAGGCATAAGTGCTGATGAATATGAACTTTTTTTTTTGTGTGTGTCTTTCTATTACCTGCAAAGAGCATTCCCCATTGTTTATGTATTTTTTTAAAAAAAAAAAAAACTGCAAGTTATGTGCAGATGAAGAAGCCGGGAGGCTCGGCCGCCGCCAGCAGCAGCAGGCGAGCAGGGGCTGGAGGCTGAGCTCAAGGTCCAGCTCATCCTGCCGCTCCATTATAGCCTGCGACTGTAAGAGGTTGATATATGATATGAGAGTGTACAAACAGCAGCCGCAGAAATGAGGCCACGATGCATGTCCTCCAGAGGACTCCTATCAGGCCAGCCGGGAAAAACACAAGATAAGAATATT